>MU865984.1:0-186027 GCA_033296975.1 Podospora aff. communis PSN243 | reverse complement strand
AGGCTTTCCACCACTCCTTAGGTAGAATAAGTAAGCAGAATAATAACAACGAGCTTCCTACCACTCTTTCATCATGTGACCTCGCAACAGTTTTTACATATATATAATCGTTAAACTTATCGAACTTATAAAACAGTATTTCGTATATAAAAGTAAGGTTATAAATATAAAATCGTTGTAAAATATCGGTAAAACGGTAATATAATATTTATTTCCAAATTAAGTAATATGGCTTTTATAAGCTTTTATCAATCCAGTAATTTTATAATTACACTTTAAGGTATAAATTAATGTAAATAACTACTGTAAAAAAGTATATAATTTTATAAGGCTATTTAGCACTTATTTATAAGTACGACTATAGCTTTCTTCTTCGTTATAAGTAATAAAAATCCGTTAATTAGTTTAAATAAACCACTGCTTTATAAGTTTAAAAGGCATAAGGTTTTTAAAAAAAGTAAATAGGGTTTTTAATAACGATTTTAAATAAAAAGGAGGAAAATATAAGTTATTAATTTATTTAAATAATATAAATATATATGTAAAATACCGGTTTAATAAAAATAATAATTCGTAATGTATTATCTCTGTAAAAATATAAGCGTTATAACTTCTAAAAAAACAGGTAAAATCCTACCGTTTATTATAAAAAATAAATATAACTATAGTTATATAAGTTTATCTATATAATCCTATAACTTATAAAGTTACGTTAACGGTATAAAAGTAGTACATTTAGCTACAGTTAGTACTTTAAGCTAATTCTTTTTTTAACGCTTATTTTTTTCAAACGGTGATAAGTTTCGACTTTTTTATGGTAAATTTCTAAACTTTAAACATTTTAAGTATTAAAATAATTCGATTTATCGATCAAATCGCTTTAATGTAATGGTTTAATACTAAAAACAGTAAGTTTAAAGCCGTAATAATATTATAGTAAAAGGTTAAAATACCGTACTAATAATTAAAAGTGTGATAAAATTACATATTTATATCGTATAACACTTTTTCGGAACAGTTAAAGCCACACCTTACACACCTACACCTAATCGGAACATTGAAAAATCGTAAATTTAGCTCTAGTAGATTAAAAAAGCCATAGTGTTAAGAGGTTAACTCGTAAAAGAAGCGATTTACGTTAATTATGGTTATTTTAAGGAATGTATTACCCAGAGGCTAGTATTAAAGCTAAAAACGCCCTGGCTGGAGACGCCGGGGCCTGTGGGAGATCCCCCAGGGTTTGACACACTAGCGCTGCCGTGGCGTGTTAGTGTATGCAATATGCAATGGTCCACTCTCTCACTGCGCAGAGCAGGGCACTGCAGAGCTGCAAGGCGGCCGTGGCAGTGTGGTAACAACTAGCGAAAAGCTGCCCGCCACTGCCAAAAAAAAATCCGGCTGTTCCTTTTCTCCTGGCTGCATGCACCTCCCAGGTAAAGCGACACTAGTCGGCTGCAGCTCCACCGAGGGGGTAACACAGAAAAAAGTGATGTGTCGAATTCCCGAACCGCGCAGAGGGGGAAAATTCAAAAAAAGACCGCGATTTTTTGCTTTTTCCTACTTTCCATTGACGCGCCAAACCCAACGGCGCCAGGCGCCAATGCCGGGTTGACCAGCCGGCCAGGCTAAGTCATCAGTGCAACAAGGGCCATTGTCTCTCTCATTTTTCTTTTTCCCCTCGCATTCAATGCCCCAGAACGCCCCAGACCGCAGTGGGCCCAGCCATCGAGGTCCCTGGAAAAAGTCCCCGAAAACGCCCCCCTTCCCCTCTTCCCCCTCTCGATCTTCGCACTCTCGCAAATCTTCGCAAGAATAAGCAATTCTTTCGTTATCGGATTCGGGTGATGGGATCCCAAATGTTTGCTGTGCAGCCACGCAAGCCCAGATGTGATGAGGACTTTCAATGGCCACACAACACCACCGGCAAATAGTTTTACATGCCCACTTCAAACTCCTTGATGCGTCCCGAATCCTCGGCGTTTCCCTCTGGAGGTTCCTGCATCGCATCCGACAGGCCGGATGCCTCCCCATGCATCCAAACAAACCACGGCTCATACACGAGCATGTTGCGCCTCTTGCTCCCTGACTGGTCCTCGGGCGCCTCGTACGGGAACAAACCGTTGTGCGCCGCCTCAACCGTTTCACCCGTCCGGGTGTCATCGTCGATGAACCTGTGATACGCCTTGAGAATGGTCGCAGGGAGAACCAAATCTTCCGGCATGAACGCCTTGCCCAGGCCTGGCATAACCGGCGTGACGACCGGTCCCATCATGACGGCGTTGATGGTGATGTTCTCCTTGCTCTTCAGCAACGGGGCCATCACCCGCACCCAGTGGTTGATGCCCGCCTCCGCAGCCCCGTACTCCGGGAAGCTGGGACAAGGATGAACGCCGAGCATCTGTAGTCCATGTCAGTTTTCCTTTCAGCCTCAGGAGAACCCCAGAGCACCCCCAATGTGATGAGAACCTACACTCGTCGTGGCCACAATCTTCCCCCCCGGCACAACATTATGCCTCATGAAGTGGGTGGCCAGAACCGTCCCCCACATCACCCCCTTGAAGTGCGAATCGGTGCAGACCGAATTCGGCTCGGGTGGGATGTCATCGACAGAGGCACCCTTTCTCTCAAAGTTGTACCATGACCCGCTGTCCACACCGCCGGCATTGGCAATCAGCAGGTCCAGCCTGCCAAACCGCGCCCAAACCTTCTTGAACATGGCGGCCTGCGAAGCGAACGACGCAACATCGCACTGTTCAAAGACGGCCGTCTCGCCGGCCGGGTCCAGCTCGGCGGCTTTGGTCAGGCCAACCTCGGCACGGCGGCCGACCAGAGCGACCTTCCACCCCTTGGCATGGAGATCCCGGGCGAGAAAGAGACCGATGCCGCTCTGGTTCGAGGTTAGCCGGCGATCAACGACGGGGAATGACTCGGAAGTGCTGCAGCTAGGAGAAAAAAACAAAAGAACCTACAGTCCCGCCCGTGATGATTGCAACTTTTGCTTCATTTTGCTGGCCGGTGGATCCCATCTTGGCTTGTCCGGAATCGTAAGCTAGCTAGGTATCTGATTGTTACCTGACCATGAGAATGGCTGGCAAGATCGGCAGTTGTCATGGTTCCCTTATAATTTCTGCCTCCGAAGTGTTGCAGCGAGCGAGACAAGCAAACATGTGTTTGAGAGAGGCAAATCTCCTGAGCTCTGCATCATGTGCCGGGGGAAGAATGCGAATGCTGGCCGCAGGTAGCATTGTGGCATTCCACTTCCGGGTCCTGTCACGAGAAACCCCACTTGCAGTGCTGGGTTGGAGGGGGCGCCGGAGGTGTCTCCGCTGTGTCAAGTTCAGGATCGAAATAGTTGCAACTTGCACAAAGTTGTGTTCGACTGATAATCCTGCATGCGCCTCCACCTGGCTTGATACCTTATCGCACCCGGGTGGCTCTGTGGGGGGCTTCGGGGGGCTTCTCAGTCGAAAGATCTGTGGCGTTGAATAGTTGTGTTTCCGGCTCATGCAGCCATTCCTCCGAGGCTTGACACCTTGCTGGATAGGGGATGGTTGAGAGGTGTTAGCTGTCGCTTCCAGAAGATTGGATGTTGGGGGTCCTGATCAACAGGAGGTTCGGGCTTTCTCTGATACATCTCGGTGCTATTGACGCAAACCGAAATTTCGTTGATTTCGTTCTGATTTTCGTGCTCGACTGCAAATCCGGGGACGTCGAACAATCGAGTCAGTTCCCCGGATATGCGCTGTGCAACAAAAGGACCGACATCCAATCGCAGCTGGCAGCAGCGTCAATTGGCTTCCAAGAGCTTGGGTCTGTCTCACGTAGAGGTGGGAAGCCACGAACTGCCCTGAGTTCCTCCCGCTGCGGGAGTTATTCCTCGGGGACCATGTGGACGGTTCGTCGAATTGGAAGTGCAGCAGAAGGTGCAGAATCCTTCCCCCACGTCCCGCCACAAAAAAACAATGCGGTGGCACACACGGCACACAGTACCAGCACTCGGTGCTGGAAGGATTCCCCTGATGTTTTCGAAACGGTGATCCCCCCTCTGCGAGCATCTGTGAGCACGCCACCAGCCCACGGCCCTTTTCGGCACCGGATTGGCACGCCTATCGATAGTTTATTACGATTGGCTGTTTTAGTGAGGAAAGGCCCGCACCGCGCGACGTCCCGTTGCGAGGGGGGCGGCGGCTTGGCAGTTCGTCGGTTTTGTTAGGGGCGGCCGGTGGCGCGATGGTTGTTGCTTTTGTTTTTTTTCTCTTTATTCTTGTGTGTGTTGTTCTGCTCCACGGGAATCCAACGGCTGGGTCTGGATTTCGCCTCGAGTTCCTGCGATTATTAGTTCACCATATAATACTGTAGTTTGCATGTACGTGGGCAATAAGACGTGTGCCTCTGGACGTATCTGCCGAGGTGGCAATCGGCGTGGGGTGGTGTCATATCACCACCATGGCATCGCCAGCACCCGCGTGCCTGGGAGCCAATGCATTGTCCTGCCCACTTTTCTCGACCCTCGACAGGCACCGACAGGGCTTCCGAGTGGCCGCAACGGCTTCCGGGGGCCCTTACCCGCAGGAGGCGCTAGACAAACACGGAGGTGAGAAAAGACCGTTGAGGTATAGCCCCAGATGTTTCAATGGCGCGGTAATTCCCGGCGTCGCCAGAGGAAAAAACCAGGATCGGGGTACCATTCTTTCTTTTTGTCCCTCTGGTCCAGGCACGGCATCAGGAGAGACCCGGCTTGGGTGAGAACGATGATGATCCTTCTCTGATTCCTCCTCTTGCGACCCTGCTCGCTGTTCTGGAACCAAGGGTAGAAAGACTCGACGTTGTCCCGTCGTTTCCCCACGCTCGTTCCCTTCGCTCTTTTGTCTCCATGGTGTTGTATTAGCTCTTTGTCGTCCCTCTTTTCTTCGAACCCGCCAAGATACACGAGGAAAAATGGCGTCCAACTCGACAGAACCCCCTCAGATGCCTCCGGCCAAGGGGCCCGAGTCGATAATTCCCATCGAAAACAGCAGACAGGTCGCCATCATCGTCACGTCCGTCTTCTCCATCATCATTCCCACCATCCTCGTGGCCCTTCGCTTCTATGTCCGGCAGACGCTGCACAGAAAGCTCGACGCGAGCGATCTGTGCATCTTTGCCGCCCTCGTCTTCACCATCGGTCTGCACATCGACATGTTCGTGCTCGTCTTCCTCGGCGGATTCGGCTTCCACGGCTACGAAATCATCCAGCGGTTCGGCATGGACACTCTGGTCCTCTTCCTCAAGGGCATTTTGGCGTTCCCCATCATCTGGAACATTACCGTCTGCTTCAGCAAGCTCTCGGTGCTGTTCATGTACATGACGGTCATCTCCGTGAGGAAGATGATCATCGCATGTCGCATTGTTGGCTTCATCATCATCCTTTGGAACCTCGGAGGCGTCCTGGGTGCCCTGCTTCTCTGCCGACCGTTCGCTCTCAACTGGGATAAGACGATCGAGGGGACGTGTGGCGACAACCGGCTCTTCTACATGTGGCTCGGTGCCATCAATGTCGTCGCCGAGGCCGTCATTCTGCTTCTCCCGGTGCCGTTCCTGTACCAGCTGCAGCTGAAGCGGGCCAAGAAGATCATCGTCATCGGCCTGTTCAGTATCGGGTGGATGTAAGTCATGACCGTCCTTTTGTTGTCCCTTTGTTGGCCCATGCTCACTCGCTACCGTGCAGGACCTGCGCCGTTACCATTTACCGGCAGATTACCCTCCCGCACCTGTACTTCGAGGACATGACCTATACGGGCGTCCTGGCCACCATCTTCACCGGTATTGAGCCCGCTGTCGCTCTGTCCCTCGCTTGCATTCCCTTCCTTCGCCCGCTGGTCAAGAGCGGTGTGCTTCGGTCAACTGGTGTCGACACGCCCTATGCGAGCCGCACTCTCGGCAGCAAGGCCACTCCTGGCAGCACTGGCAACCGACCATTCAAGGAGCTCAGCGACGACTCATCCGAAGTCCAGCTTCAGCCCTTGGGCAGCGACTCTCTGAAGTACGAGGCCGAGGTCGCACGCGAAGAGCCAAAGGGACACAAGCAACCGAGCAACTCGACGGGTGCAATCCTAGTCAGCAAGGGCTGGACCATTGTGTCGGGTTCTCGGAACGGGTCGTCGTCTTGAGGGGCCGACAGCCTGCAAAGTAAAAAAATAAAATAGACGGCGGGAGGTGGCACTTGGAGCTGTGCGGGACACGGCGCGGATGACTGTCCGGTCAGTCGACCGAAGGATTGGATACGATCAATGGCCGAGTCCGAGTATGGGCTTCCGGGTTGAATGTCGAGATGGGACTGTTTAATCTGATGGCAGATGATGCCTGTCGGGGAGGAACGGACCACGCGGCAGGAACCTGGATCGAGGGCTGGAGTTGTTCGCAACCAGGCAGGAACGATCCCCTCTATGGTCTTCCAGTCAGAGCCCTCGATGACCCACACCTACATTAGATTTAGTGCGCCAGAATTTAGCATGCCTCACGCTGACGTATCTGCTCCCACTTGCCTTTCGTGCGCCCATCTTTGCCATCCTTAAACCCCACCTCATCCAGCCGCACCTGATTGTGGTCGGGGATGCAACTTCTTCGATTTTCAAAAATCAAAGGCCTCTTGTCCACTTGGAGTCTCCTCTCTTCCATTGCAGTTGGAATCAGAGCATCGTGGATGGCGGAGTTGGCAGCCTTGCCTTCGCAGTGTCATGGAGGTCGAAGAGGCCGTCCAGGTTTTTCGGCGACCCGCCGGAATGGCAGTGAAAACTTGGGCGCACAGACCTCACGTCAGCAAACAGAGACTTCACCATCAACAAGATTCTGCCTGAAGATCAATAACGTCAATACAGAGACCTATTTAGGTTGTACTAACTGAATCAAGAGATTTATTCTGATCTGAGCTCTTGTTTTGGTTTCAGTTTGCCCCACGATCATGGCTAATTCGAGACTCATCTACTCTTCAGTTTTCTTGGAGAGTGCACATGGGCAAGTTTCCATGAGATGAACTTCGCACAATCAAGTGTGGACTGAAAGAATATGTGTCAAGGAGGTCAGTTTTACTTTTTCTTCCTTTGTCACCTCCTCAGAAGACATATATGGCTTATCAGACCGACAGAAAATCTTCGAGCGGTGAAGATCAAATGAAGCTGATGAGAAACCAGTAAACCGGTTGGATGGAGCGAAGCCACGGAGCTCGGAAGACACAGCAGCACCCTAATGCAGGTAGATCCGAGGATTGGGATAGAGTCCTACTGGCCGATAGACGCCCCCTCGGTCGTTGGTAGGGCGCACCACTTGAGCGGGGCTCAACAGGCCGATCCCGGTGCTTCTCCAATGGATATAAACCAAACGATTTGAACGGTTGTCTCCGTCGAAACCCTCATCGGATTCACATCACAATGTCGACAGCAACATCTACCATCGAATTGCATCCCGCGGGCGTTTCTCAGGGGGAAATCGAGGAGGGCACCCCTCCCCCTGACGGCCGCCATGAGTTTCCTCTCCTCCCTCCAGTCGACGGCGGAAAAGACGCCTGGCTCTTTCTCGCCGCCTGCTTCATGATTGAAGCCCTCGTTTGGGGTACACCCTCACAACTCAATCAATCTCTCCACTGTACTCACCACGCGCAGGCTTCCCCTTTGCCTTTGGCGTCTTCCAGTCCTACTACGCCACCCACGAACCCTTCGCCGGCGCCTCCAACATCCCCATCATCGGTACCTGCGCCATGGGCATCATGTACATCTCAGCCCCCCTTGTCATGTTCATGCTCCAGCGCTTCCCCATCCAAGGCCGCTGGTCCCCTATCCTCGGACTCCTCGTCATGTGCCTCTCCCTCGCCCTCTCCTCCTTCTCCACCACCGTCACCCAACTCATCGCCACCCAAGGCGTCCTCTACGCCCTCGGCGGCTCCATCGTTCGTCCGTCCCTTTCCCCCTTTTACCTCAAACCCCACCTAACACCCAAACAGGCCTACTCCCCCTGCATCATCTACCTCGGCGAATGGTTCACCCGCCGCAAAGGCCTCGCCTACGGCGTAATGTGGTCCGGCACCGGCCTCGCCGGCGTCATCCTCCCCCTCCTCCTCTCCTCCCTCCTCACCTCCCACGGCCACGCCACCACCCTCCGCATCTTCGCCTCCCTCATCTTTCTTCTCACCGCCCCCCTCGTCTACTTCGTCCGCCCCCGCCTGCCCACCCCCCAACACTCCCACACCAAACCCTTCTCCTTCTCCTTCCTCCTCTCCCCACGCTTCCTCCTCTACCAGCTCTTCAACTCCATCGAAGCAATCGGCTTCTTCCTGCCCGGGATCTACCTCCCCTCTTACGCCTCCTCCGTCCTCGGCGCAGATACCTTTCCCTCCGCGCTCTCCGTCCTCTTACTAAACGTCGCGTCGGTATTCGGGTGTGTGGCGATGGGGAGTCTAATCGACAGGTTACACGTGACTACCTGCATCTTGGTGTCCACGGCGGGGGCCACGCTGGGTACGTTTTTGTTGTGGGGGTTTTCGTCGAATCTGGCGGTGCTGTATGTGTTTGCCGTGGTGTATGGGTTGTTTGCGGGAAGTTTTACGTCGGCGTGGCCGGGGATTATGAGGGAGGTTACGGCGGCGACGGGTGGGAATGGGAACGGGGAGAGGAAGGCGGATCCGAGCATGGTGTTTGCGTTTTTGGCGCTGGGGAGGGGGGTGGGGAATGTGGTTTCGGGGCCGTTGAGCGAGGCGTTGGTGAGGGGGCATCCGTGGAGGGGGGAGGCGTTTTCGGGGTATGGGAGTGGGTATGGGGGGTTGATTGCGTTCACGGGGGTGACGGCGTTGTGTGGAGGTGGAAGTTTTGTGGGGAGGCGGCTGGGGTGGTTGTGAGCACACAATAGAGGGTGAAAAGGGGTTGGCTTACATGTCTTCCGGAGGCCGTATCGAAGGAGATTGCTGAATGGAATGAATGCTATTACACACTAGATACAAGTATAACAAGCCTCCCGTTTCGCCGAGCTGTCCTACAATGATGTAACCATATCTAATCCTTGCTTTTGTATACCTTTTCCCTTTTCCCGTCCACCAATGTTGCCCAAGCCTTTTTGTGTTCCCATCTATAACAACAACATGCTTCCCCCAAATTGGGGCACTATGCAAAATCGCTCTGGTTCCTTTCCAACACCGGCCTTTGATCCCACCTTCTCTCGTAAACACTCTCGTCTTCCTCCTCTTCGTCCTCCGCCTCCTCTTCGTCGCTCTCCTCATCCCCCTTGCTATACAGAAAGAATTGCACAAAGATCGCAATGTCCAACACCAATGTCCCGGCACTTCCCGCCAACCAGGAGAGGTTCACCAGAATATAACGCCAGTACAATCCCGCAGCCTCACCGGGCGCACGCTCCCCATCTTCTCCCGCGCACTCAGATCCATAGGCCAGGATTGACAACACGTATGTCATGTTTCCCAGACAGGCGAACAGGAAGAAGAGCATCGACACTCCCTCCGTGGACTTGCGTCGGAAGTTGAGCAGCAACTGAGGCAGCCTCGAGCCCAGATATAAAACCGCGCATAACCACCCAAAGATCTGCCCCCAGAAATCCATATGTAGTACATCACCACCGTCGGCGGAGGGATGTCCTTTGTCGGCTGCGCCGGAACCGTATGTGCGACTCAGCCACCAACCCGCTACCCCAGCGGCGCAAACCATGAGTACGGCTGTGCCATTGAACACAATGACTTGGAGTTTAGTCGGTGGCGGAGGCGGGGTATCGACGACGAGCGGGACGGCGGGAGAGAGGTGCGTCCAGTCGGCTGCAGAGGCGCGGCGCTCGGGGTCAGAGAGGGGGTCGGCAGCGGCGAGCAGGGAGGTCGCTTCGGTGGGAGGGGCCCGGCGGCGGCGGGGCTTTACCGGAGGGGAGGCGGGCGTGTCTGTGAGTGTGAAGCCGCGGTAGTAGAAGCATTGGGCTAGCAGTACGAGATCGGCAATCGTGTAGTAAATGGCGAGGATAATCATGGTTGGGAGCACGCCTTGGAGGACCGCGCCCTGAGATGGGTTAGCCAGGAGGGAGAGGAGTAATGTGGAAGGGAGCATACCAAGATGTTAAATACATCGCCTAGTAGCCATATTACAATGAATTGGATCGAGAGGCCTTCGGCCGAGGACCGGCGGAAGTTCTCGACGATTTGCGGGGAGAAGACAACGACCCAGCAAGCGATCGATATCGAGCCGCAGATCCCAGAAATGGCTTCTACGTCGAGATGAAGTTGATCAGTAGGGGGTGCCATCGCGCCGGTGCCGGGTTGCCTCCTCTGTCAGCGCAATGCCGAGAGGCGGGAGAGGGCAGGATGTGGAAGAGAGGGAGGGCACGGAGACCCGAAGTCGCTTGGATGATCCCAGTTCGGTCGCAAAAGGTTCAGATCCAGGGCAAGGCGAGATAAGAAACTTGCGAAACAAGGTGGTTTGTCGCATACAGAGAGTGCGTGGGTAAAATAACAACCAGCAACGCCAGACCTAGAGAATGGAATACATGTCCTGAAGAGTCAGGAGACAGAACCAAATCCGTCGAGCGGAGTCGAGGCTGGAGGCGTCAGGTGGAGGCTTGAAAATTCAAGGCGGAAAAAGTTCGCTGTGCATCATCCCGCCTGCATGCCAAGAGCACCAAGCTCTGGGGAATTTGCGGGGTGTTTTTGCCACGCTGGGACTAGGGTTCCGAAATTGACATGTCGAAATTTCACTTTTTCACGTTTTTGGGGAAACCCAATTTCGAAAAATCAGGAGATGAAAACCTGAAATTTTCACTGACTGGGGTGGTGCCCCACATTTTCTGGGGTAAGGCCCCTATAGGGTGTAGCTTTGGTTGCCTCAGGGTCTGGCCTTTTAGGGTTGGGGTTGTACCCTGTCACGTCTAACCCTAACCCTGCCAAGAGTGAAATTTCACTATTTCGAAAATCCGGCCCTTGAAAAAAGTGGTGTGTCGAAAAATCCTGGAGTGAAATGAAATTTCGGAACACTGGCTGGGACGCTAAAACACCAAACCGGGACAATCATGTGACGATTTTCAGGCGGGAAACGGTTCGCCAAACAAATGGACAAGTTCGTCCATGACTTCATTTCTACAATGCTTACAACTTGACAGACTTGACCAGGCCGGTCTTGATACCCGACAACTCTCCCTGGTACCCGCCCTTGCCTTCGCCGCCCTTGTAGACGGCCTTGACCGACTTCAACTTCTTCTGCTTCTCCTCGAACTTCATGCGCTTCTTCACACGCGGGTTGCGCACCTCCTTCTTGCGTCTTGGTGCCAGACCCTTGTTCTTCTGGATCTGGTACGTAATCTGTCGCTTTCCGTCGGGGCCCAGCGCTGTCTCCTCAACCACGCGCTCGTCTCTGCGGGCCTTTGCGATGGCCTCGAATCGTGCGGCCTTGTCGGCCTTCTTCTTCTGTGCCAGGCCTGCCACCATATCGTAGTACTCGTCCTCATTGTCGCGCACTTCGTTGGCAACAGCTGCATCGTCGTCACTGTCGCCGCCGAGGGCCTCGCCATGCTTGCTGTCCTTCTTGCCGCGGCGCTCGGCCTCAGCATTGAGGCGCGCTTGCCGATCCCGCTGTGAAACATCTCGTTAGATAGAGTTCTAGTCTTTGCAGGAGTGTAACTTACCAGGCGCTCGCGGTATGGGATATCCATATCACCACCGGCATCGCGTCCTGCTCCAGCACGGCGGCTCGCCTTCTGGACGATTTGAGACGTGTAGAATTTGAGAGACTTCTTGCGGCGCATCTTTTCGTCGGCTGTGTGGGCATCGATGACATCCTCCTCGCCAAAGTCGGAGCGGTTGTCGTCCATGCGGTCGTCCGCAGCGCCGGACGATGCCAAGCCTGCCTTGGTCGTCTTGGTGCTCTTGAGGAGCGTAGACAGGTCGGCCAGAGACTGCTCAACAGCCTTGGCTTTCCTGGCCTTCTCAGCCTCCTTCTTCTGGCGCGCCTTGATCTCTGCCTTCTTCTCCTTCTTCGGCTTCTTCGCTGGGGTTGCGTCAGACATGTCGACGTCCTCGTCCTCATCTTCTGCGGGAGGCGAGAGCATGCTAGCATCTGAGATGGTTGATTTTGTCGCCTTCAGGGGCTGGACCTTGAGCCAAGCCTCCCGGCAGCCCATAAGCGTTTCCATGACCTCGTGCTCTCTCAGCTCCGCAGGGCTTAGGGTCTTGCCTGCCTCTGCCCCGTCCCTCGCAGGGGAGGTCAGGATGGCGAAATAGCTCGCCAGAGACGCAACATAGCACCCTAACACCCAGGACTTGATAACCTCCAGCGACTTGGCCGGCTTCCCCTCTGCCTCCTTCTGCAACGTCTCTAACACCGGACGCAGGTCCCTAAACTCGTCCACGAGGTATTCAAACTCGGGATACCTCGTCTGCAACAGCTGATACCTCTCGTCGGGCTCCATCTCCTCCGTAACCTCCACATCCCCCAACACCTCAACAACAACCTCTTCCTCTTCTTCCCGCCCCTTCTGCTCCTTGGGTGCCAACCAATCTCCCTCATCAAACGCAAAATCCGCCTCGTCCATCTTGGCCAACTTCTTCGCCTGCAGCCTCTTCGCCTCGGCCTCCTCCTCCAGCGCATCCGCCTCCGTCTCAATCTGATCAGCATCATAATACTCCTTCCTTGACGACCCCCACCACCCCTCTTCCCCCTCTTCCTCTCCTTGCTGCCCCTCCTCCTCCTCATCCTCGCTGACCGCCGCGATCGCCTTCTTCCCCTTCTTCGGCTTCACCTTCTCTTCTTCCTCCTCATCAGAGTCTTCCTCCTCAAACACCTCCTCGTCCGATGCTTCTAGGAACTCATCTTCCTCCTCCTGTCTGCGCCGGCGCTTGGATTGTCTCCCGCCATCGTCGTCGGAGTCGAAATCAATCTGGTCTTTTTCGGCGTAGAACTCATCTTCCGAGTTTGCGACGTCGCGGTAGGTGCGCACGGTGAGGCGAGCGTCTTTTGCGTCGACTTCGCGAGGCCCCGTGGGCTCAGATTTGCGCGAGGCTTTTCTTTTTTTGGCCATTGTAGATGTGGTTGGGGTGAGGGTGGTTGGGGGAGGGTTGCGGTGCGGCGGTGTTGTCGAGATGCGGCAGAATTATTTTTTTGGGGGGCTATCGATGGCGGTGTTGCGGCGGGATGGATAAGCAGGGGTGGGACACCGCCTGCCGTTTTGGTGGGGCTCTGGTTGTGACCCCGCTGTGGACGATGGGTCTTGGCCCCTGATTGGGAACACAGCAAACAATAGGAGCTTCGCGGTTGCTCAGGGAGTTGAGCGGCACGGGCGACGATCCCAGATATACAGAGACTGGTTGGAATTCTATTGAATCAATGAAGGTCGCTGCACCGAGTTTTGTCCATAAGCGCCACGCGCACACACCGCGAACTCACTCAATACGCCGGACACTGGGTACCTTGGGCGACAGGAGAGGACGTCCATGGCCGGCTTAGTACTTACCTAGGTAGGTAGGTAGTGTGATTGACTCCCATACTGTGTCTCTAGGTGATTGATTGGATTTGCTTTCTTTTCTGAACGAAGGAAAATTTCTCCTCCTGCAGCGGAATCTCTAGACATCCAGTCAAGTCAAAGGGAGCCCCAACTGCTTCATGTTCCAGAAGGCCCATGTCTTTATGTTCAGTCCGGGCACCTCTTGTTCATCCTGATCTGTCTCCCCCTCATCTCCAACGTCCGCATCCGCGACCTCATCTTCAGCCTCATCTTCAGCACCATCTCCACATGCATCTTCTTCCGATTCATCGCTGCTGCCCCGATAGAGCTTATAGTTCCCCGGTTTCGCCCTCGTCCATTTGTACTCCCATCTCCCAGCGGCCTTCTTTCCCTCGCCCCACGGAGCTTTGGCCCTAAACCTTTCCAGGGTTTTCACGACACGACAGTTCCCCATTTCCGTCCCCATCCGCATCAGAGCCTGATAGCAATCCTCCCGCGCCCCCGGACCTTCATGTTCCTTGTGAGAAAGCACCAGGTCGACAAGCTGCCAGCACCCATATCTTGCAGCGTCCAACACATTCTCATATTCCTCTTCAACTTTGGCCCCGCTACTCAGTAGCAGCTTGACCAGTTTCCTATCTGCTGCCCGCAGAGCCGTCCCTAGAGCGGTACGGTTATCGACCCCTCTCATATCAATATCAGCGCCATGATCGAGCAGCATCTTTACCATCTCGACATCTCCCTTGCCTGCTGCGAATGGCAATGCCCGCCCATCCGCCTCAGCCTTCGCCTCCAGCAGCATCTTTACGATCTCTCTGTATCCTGCAGCTACATCCGTGAACACCAGACAACGCCCATCTTTGTCCTCCATATTAGGATGGGCACCCGCGGCCAGCAACATCTCCACTACATCCTTGGACCCTGGGGATACAGCAGCCTCTAACGCAGTCATTTTGCGCGCTCGGGCGTTCACGTCAATTCCCGTGTCCAGCAGCATCCTCACCATGCCCGGCTTCCCGAACTGTGCCGCTGCCACCAACGCCTTCACGCGCTTCGCGGTCCGTTTCCCTCCCAAATTCTTTTCAGCCCCGAATAGCATATTAAATATCGTCTCCCTCTCCTCTTGCGCAGCTATAACTAGTGCATCCCCAGGATCGGCTCCGTGGGTGAGTATTGTCTTCACCAGTTCTTCATCACCTGCTGCCGAAGCCATGTACAGAGCGGTCGGGTATAGGAGGGAGTGCGCGTTGACATCGACCCCATCTTCCAGAAGCCACTCGACCAGAGCTTTCAAGCCGAAAAACACCGATTCGCCGAGTAACAATGTTGACTTGTATTGACAGTACTCGCCCTCCAATACGAGCCCTGGTCCCTCGATTGCCGACGAAGGCTGTCGAACAATCGAGATCCTGCGTCGCCACCTGCGTGCCTGCCCCTCTGCCCACCGCCGTGCGATAACCGTTTCTGCGCTGTTCGCCCTCAAGGCATCGGATACTAGGAGTTCGGAAGACAGTCGCAGACAAACCTCGTTGCTCTTGCTTGAGTTTTTCCTCAGCCCCTGTATGAAAGCGAGTTGGCCAACGCCGTTCTCCTCTGCCTTGCTGGCGTACACCAAGAAGTGAATAATCGAGTGAGCAAGGAAAGGGTACACTTCAAGATGGCTTCCTTCCTTGTCACTGTAATACCTAAAGTGCTGCAGAGGGACAGCGAGGATGTAAGCCAGGCAGCACAGTTTCAAACGGTTGTAACTGTCACCGATGGGATTCAACCCGAGACTTGGATCCAGCTTGCACAACCGGTTGTAGCGGTTGTTTTCGGTGAAAAAGTTGTTGACAGATTCATGAATAAATTGGACCGTGTCGGAATTCTCTCCATGCCATTGTTGATGTACCCGTACCTCCACAAGCCCCCTAGAAGCACTGGTGATGCGTCGCTGCATGTGGCTTTTATCCGCTTTCTTTGAGAAATATGGTGATTGCAACAGCTTCTCGGGCTCCCCAGAGACTCCAGTCAGGAGAGCCCAAAACACCTCGCTCAGTCGTAAGGGCTTCGTTCCGAACAATATCAGCTAGAATAAGAGGACAGTTTCTGCCGTGTTCGTTGAGTCTCCCCCCTGCTCCAGAATCGACGAATATAGCCTATCGAGTTCCTTGGGGACTTCTCTAAGCTTCTTTTGCACATCTTCGGCCCTGCCTTCATCGATTATCTCGTTCAAGATCGCGACAACAAGCACCGCCCACATGAAGACTCCAGATGCTTTCCGCTGCACCGTGGAAACAATCAACGGGTCGTTCTCTCTGAGCTCTTTATTAAGGTAGGCACCAACATATTCTAAGATGTCGTTGAGATGTCCGTCGGCGGCGTCAAGTTTCAACTCTCCAGAACTGAACCTCGTCATGCTTATATTTGGGTAGGTACGGCTTGCCAGGCAAATGCTGAGTTTCGTTTTGGCCTCTTTGGCCTCAACAACGAGTGTTTCGAGGAATGTCACAACCTCACGGACGTGATCTTCATCGCACTCGTCCAAAGCATCGATTAGCAGGGCAAGGGGCTTCTGACGCGATCGACGAACTTCGGAAGCTAGAAACTCCCTGAGTTCTGATTCTCGCCATTTGACCTCGCCTTGTTTTTGCTTCTTCTCCTTGTATCTCGAAAGCAACACCGACTTTCTGACGGGCTCCTTGTCGACGAGTTGCCAAACCAGTGATCGTAGCAGACCGAGCTGTGTTTTCTCGAGAGGGTCTCCCCGAGCGTTGAAGAAGTGTGCGATGATAGTATGGTTCTCAAACGTTTTCCTGCATTCCTCCAACGTGTGCTTCATCAGAGTCGATTTGCCTGTCCCTGGATTTCCCTTGACCCAGAGCACACCGTTGTGTTCTGACAAGCTCTCACGCGTCTTCTATTGCCGAAACTCCTTAGTTGTGAAAAACCAGTCGCACGTTGCTGTGTGAGCCGAAGCTATGTCGTCGCGGCATGTGTCCATATTTTCGAAGCACAGGGATCGCATCATTTCTAACATTCTGTCAATTGTGTTCCCATTTCCCTCCAGCCACGGCGAGTGAAGAAACGAACCTTGGACCAACTCGTCATCAGCTGCAGATCCGGTCTCGACTTCTTGAGCTGCTGGCAACTCAAGCAAGATCTCTTTGGCATGCGCAGCTGCGGTTGCTGCGGCATACCTCTGCCAACGTTTATTCTTGTGTGAATCTGCATAGTCGCAAATTCCTCGGACCACCAACGCCCCTGCTCCGGCTCCAGCGGCCTCCATCTCGAAAGCAATAATCCAATGTTTTCTGTATAGATCGTTCCGCTTCTGGCTTGAGATGACAAGTGCCTCGGATGACCCAATGATACCGTGGTGGATGACCGGACAGTCCTTCTCCCGGTAAGCATTCTTGCCTCGGTCCTTCCGTTGCTTTGACGATGTTTTGTCACAGACTGATTCACAGGGTTCCATATCATTTAAATGAGAATACTTATCGTCGTAAAGGCAATCAAACTCCTCACCAGGGTCTTCAAAGTCATCCCGGCCCTCCCTGGTGAGCTTTCGTAGATCTTCGAGGTATTGAGGAATATTGCTACCTCCCATCTTCTGCGGAGACATAGCTTTCACTCTGTTGGCTGCAACCAGCAGAGGCTCAGAGGGGTTGAGCGTGTTCGGTCGATGCTCCAAATTGTCCATGGCTGTCCACGCACCGCACTCGAAGTGAGCTACTCCACGGGTTCCGACGACAACATCGCCAAGCACAATCTGGTCCCGATCAACGCCATGGCTGGGGACCCCTCCTGCTATCCCAACCACGAGCCAGTGCTTGATGTTTGGAAATGCATGGCCCATCTTTTCGACCGCCCGGACGGTGGCCACGATGCCCATTCTTGACAGAACTCCCATCGCAACGTGCTCGGTGCCTGGTTCTTGGCGGGAGGGCCTCCTGTCAGTGGCAGGAGCGACCGACGGGAGGCCTAAGAAGGCTGAGTTGTAAAGCCAGCACATTCCAGGCAATGTTGGGAACCGGCTTCCGAGGAGAGCGTCTCCCTGGCGTCTCCTGCAATGCGTCCAGTCGTCGCATATGCGCGGCGATGATCAGGCTGCACATTTGTTGACCGAGCATCAAGGGACTCCGTCTCCCTTCCGCCCACCTTTTACCTAGGTATTTCAATGCCGCAGAGCCCTTCGTCAGGTGCTGAAGAAGTCGGGACCATTAGACCCTGACCAGCTCAAAAAACAAGTCAGCCAGCACAGAGATGAAAGCAGTAGAAACTCTCGAAACGGGTGGGTGATTCTATTTCCACCCGAAATGCACACCTGACAAGTCAATTCAGTTGGCGGCAAATGGCAACCCGGAAGCAAGACATGGGATGCTATCTTGCAGGGAGCCGCAACTCCAAAATCGCAACTTGTGTAAGTGCAGGAGATGCCCTCAAGAAACCTCGTGCTGAAGGTGACGCAGGTTCGCATCCCAAACATCGCTGGCCGATACCCAAGGTGATCTCCGCGGCTGCATCGCAAAAACGTTCAAGTTCCCACCCCTCCTGCTCAGCCAGGTCTGTTTCAAATCCAACGGCTTCGCGGGCTGCGAGCCCAGTCTCGATGGCCCGGGACATCATATCGATCACAGTACGTGAATGTGTCCAGGTATCTACAGGACAGCTATGTTCAGCAACCACAGGTTACTGGGCTCGCTTCGTCGTCAAGCAGACACACGGGAGGTTACGACCAAAGGGCAGCTTCATCCGGCACCAACCCACCCAAGGTCTCGATCCCGAGAGCAGCCCCCTTCCGAGCCTCCTGAACCCGTTACATGGCCCTAAAACAATCTCGCACGGTTGGGAATGGTACGAAATGAGTCTTTTCGTCCGTTGGACTCCTGCCAGCACAACAATCCTCTGTTTTGACCTACCAGAACCAGCCAAGGCTTCTGTTCGAAACACACTGTTGTCAAGAGCCGAAAGCCTAACACACTCAGACCCATACGCCATCCTCGCCGCCGTATTGATCCCTGAAATCGTCGCGCTATATGACAACTCGGTCTGGTCGATACGGAACCACATCTGCGAGTGGGAAGCGGTAAGCCTAACAACCTCAGCATGCCCGCTCTCGCCTTTTAACGAAGTCCCAATAGACACGCAAAGACGAGCTAGATTATGGCCTTTTGCACGAGATCGCGAGGCACGCTATTCATATCAGCGAGACGCTGTCGGTAGCCTCGGAGTCAGCGAGACGCCTTCAGCAGCAATTCCAAGATTTTGGGGCAAGGCAAACGCACGGAGATGGGCACCAGTCCGCTCCACACAACCCCTTTTCGTTCCTCGCAGGGCTACTCGAAGGTCTGTTTGCACGGTCTGAGTCGAATAAAGCTCGGCTGCAGAACGAGATAATGCTGGTAAGCGTCGAGCTCCTGGGTGCGTAGTTGGTTTCGAGTCCAAAGAGCTGATAACTGAACTCTGCAGGCCTTCCACACAGCCGCCCAGCACGACAGCAAAACCCAAGTCCAGATTGGAGAAGAGGCCAAGAAGGAAACAGCGGCGATGAAAGCTATTGCGGTCATCACCATGACTTTCTTGCCTGCTACTTTCATCTCTGTATGACGATCCTATCCCCCTTTTTCGGCTGAACCTATCCGCTGACATCGCTGCAGTCTGTCTTCAGCACGCCCTTCTTTTTCTTCGAACCAGGGCACGAATCAGGCAACACTCTCACTGTGTCTAGCCAGTTTTGGATATATTGTGCGTTTGCTATCCCAATATCGCTCCTCACATGGGGTTTGTGGACATTTTGGGATATCTCCTCGAGGAAGAAGCAAGCTAGGACGATGCGATGGCCAGACTTTAAACGAGACTAAGTTCCCGTAGGGAGGATGCTTGTCTTGGGTAAGTTGATATGCCCCAAAACCTTAGCTGAGCGCAGGAGCAACGAGAAGAGACTGTTGTCTCTGAGCGAAGCAGGGTGCTCCATGATGGCCACAGTCGTGGGGAGACTATGACGAAAGTTGCGTCTAGATGCCGCGTTTTGAATACCTCCTTGGTCTCACAGGACGTCAATGTTTTATGTATTTTGGGGCGGACTCTCAGATTGCGCGGCAGAATAGACGTGAACGTAAAGTCAACACCCGGCGTTGGGAATCAGCGTACCCTGCAGCTGCATTTGCTCACCCACCGAAGATATCGCTGCATTTTGCTGCTGGCACCGAATATCCGTAAAGATCGTGCAACCAAAACACCTCATATGCTGGGGTCGGCTGCCAAAATGGAGCGCAGACTTCGCTTCCCTCCAGATGTGTCATCGTCCTTTTGTTGAAGCGTTGACGATCGGGGAACAGCTCCTGTGGAGCTTGTGGGCGGGCCGTTCCCCTGTGGGTCAGATTCAGGGGCAGGGTTCAGCGCGATTACAGCGCATCACGTGGACACCCGGACGCGCAGAGCCAGACCGACATCAGGTCTCATCGCGATGACGGGGGGCTGAAAAATAAACATTGATTCTAAAGAACCATTTGAATGAGAATCGCTTGATCAGTCATTTTCGCTCGGATTTGCAGTCAGTGTGTTGTTGTGCGAGCCTCGCACTGTCCCGCTCGGAAAGACGATGGTTGTGATTGCATCCTGTCATCAATCCTGCGCTCACCCACCAACGGCACTTATCACAAATCTCATCCAACGCGCCAACTCATCACCCCAACCTCAATCCCTCATGCCTCAAACACTTCCCTTGATGGAACACCTCTCCAACCTCTCATCCCCAAACATACTCGTCGCAACAGGCATCCTCGGCGCCATCCTGGCCTCAATCACAATGCTCTCCTTCCTCACCCGAAAAAACAAAATGCCCGTTGAGGGCCGCGTATGAACCCCCCCCCTTTCCCATCATGCACCCCCCAACGTAACTAACACACCTCCAGACCGTCCTCCTCACCGGCGCATCCGAAGGCATGGGCCTCGCCGTCGCCACCCAACTCGCCTCCAAAGGCGCCCACATCATCCTCGTCGCCCGCAACGTCGGCCGCCTCGAGGAAGCCCTCCTCGCCGTCAAAGCCGCCGCCTCCTCCCCCTCCACCCAGCGCTTCACCTACATCTCCGCCGACGTCTCCGAATCCAACTTCGCCGCCCGCGTCATCGCCGAGGCCATTGCCTGGAACTCCGGCAACCCCCCCGACATAGTCTGGTGTCTCGCCGGCCTGTCCACGCCCCTCCTCTGGACCCACGATGACGCCATGCCCGCGGCCCGCCGCAACATGGACGTAAACTATTTCGGCGCCGCCGAGCTCTCGCACGCCATTCTGCGCGAGTGGCTCGTCCCCACCACCCCCGGTACCCCCCCGGGGGAACCCAAACACCTCATCTTCACCGCCTCGGTCCTGGCCCTCCTCAGCTTCGTGGGCTACGCCCCCTACACCCCCTCCAAGCACGCGCTGCGCGGGCTGGCGGATACCCTCGCCATGGAGATGAACCTGTACCCCGACACGCCCGTCAAGATCCACCTCGTGTGTCCGGCGACCATCATCTCGCCTGGCTATGAAAGGGAGAATCGCACCAAGCCGGGGATCACGCTCAAGCTGGAGGAGGCGGAGGAGGGGCAGACGCCCGAGGAGGTGGCGCGCAAGTCGATTCGGGGTCTGGAGAGGGGGGAGTACATGGTGACGTGCAGTTTTCTGGGGGAGCTGATGCGGTGCGGGGCGTTGGGGGGGTCGCCGAGGAATAACTGGGTGGTGGACACGGTGCTGGGGTGGTTTGTGCCGGTGATTTATTATTTTGTGTTGGGGAGCTTCAATAGTGCGGTGAGGAGGTGGGGATGGGAGAAGGGGCATCCAGGGACGACGACGGTTGCGAAGTAGGGGGGTGATATGATAGGGGGTTGTTGTGTTTGAGTAGCGGGTGAGATGTGGCAAGATAATGTAAAATGGGGGTTCCCTTGTTCTTGGCGGGTTCACGTCAGAATGGGAACAATGACTGCGGTGGCAAGGCAGATTGTCATAACGTATATATCATAATCGTTTTGCTGAGACGGATCGTCTCGGCTTCATTTCACTTGCAACTTTGAAGAGCAGCGTCAAATCCGGTATCCAAGAGGCTGTTGAGCCTGGAGCCTTCATCCACCTAACGCCAAAAGCAACCCAACAGCCCCCTCAAACATACTGCATGAACCAACCCGAAGCCGGTTGCAAGGTGTTATAACCTTCCCATCTTTGATCCCCTGTTGGACTCTTTTTACTCTCCACCTTGTCTTCCCCCCATTTCCTCACCCTCATCCCCACAGACCCGGCCACCATCTCGGTCGGCACCTTCACCCCCATCTTCAACAGCGTCACCGGCACTTTTGTGAACCCGCTGGGTATCTGATTCCTCGCCAACCTCACGACTCTTTCCCCGTCCGCGCCCTGCACCGGGCTGTCGTGGAGACATTTCCCTTTCTCGTCCCAGTAACAAAACGCCGTGATCCACCCCGAGTACGTTGCCCTCCCGCTGCCATTTGGCTTGTGCTCGTCCACCATCCCCTGCCAAAACTTGATCGCTGCCGGTCCAGATGGATCTCGAAAGGTTTCTACGAACCCAGCCAGCACCGGCCTGAGCACGCGATACCATCTTGCAGCTTCGGCCCCAAAGTCGCCGGTGCCGAGCTTGAGGGCGCATCGCTCCGCGATCTCGATCCAGTCGTCTTCCTCGCCCAGCAGGTTCACATTAGGAATTCCGCAGCGAGTGCCCCAGGAATACGAGTAGTACTTCTGCATGGTGCCCATGAAGACGATGCTAGCGACGGCCTGGTCGGATTTCTCGGTGGTGCTGAAAGCAGGGAGGATCCAGTCACGCAGCTCCGGGTCCTTGAGGGAGGCGCTCATGAGCTTGGTCATTTCGTAGGCCATGGCGCCGTGGTCGAGGTCAGGGGTCAGCTCGACTTCGATATGCAGGCCTTGTTGGCCCTCGCTGTGGGTGACGAGCTTGGAGCGGAGGTCCTCGGCGTTGGCGTTGACGTAGGCGCTGAGCTGAGTGAGGATGGCAATCCAGATGTCGTCCGGCCGGAGGACGAGGTTATGATGTTCATTGTAAGCCTCTATCGCGGCGTGAACTAGACCATTTTTGGAAGCGATGGTGGTGGACGTTCGAGAGAGGCTGCTGAAGGAGCTCTGGACGAGGCGTGGAGGGGTGAGTTTTCTTGGGTCTTCCCCTTCGTCGTTGGTTATTGCGGCGAGGAGTTGCTCGGGCGAGGTGGGTGTAAACTTGTGTCGGTACTGCTGGATGGGCCGGGTCATCCAGTTTGAAGCCTCATGTTGTGCGGGGCGAACGGTGGGCATCTTGGCCCGCGGGAGCCGCTGGGCTCACCGTGGTCTCGGGCGGTCTGAGGGAGGTTGAAGGAAGAAAAGAAAGACAACAAGAGACGGTTCATGGATTATGGTCAGCCATCGCGATGATAAGTCGTCTTTTTAGGAAGGAGATGTATCCGGATTTCTACCACTGTGCACCCGGTCCGCCGGTTGGCTCTCCACTGACGGGAGGCGGCCGTGGGATTATGCATAGCAACCGACATATACGCCTGTCCGGGGCCTCCAAAGCAGCCCCCAATGCCGATGCAGGAGCGGATGGAAGTGCACTAAGCCCTATCGATCACCGAGAGATTCAAGCAGCATGCTGCCCGCCCCGCCGCCACTTGGCTCTGTCGAATTCAACAACCGATCGACACCACGCGCCCTTGCGCTGATTGGAGTGTCTGCGACCATCGGTCATGATTTTCTCTTTCGGGAATTGGGTCGCTCTCAGAGAGTGTGGCATCCGGAACGAGATCGGTCTGGCAAGATGGAGTTCTGAAAGCTTAGATGCACCCGGAGAAAGCCGTTGCTGACAAGACTGGTCGTTTCGGTGACGATCATTCAAGGCGTTCACCGCCTTCACACACGGCAGCCGAATTTTGGCTGAGGGGCGCACGTGATGGAAGAAACGAATTTGCTTGTCTTCGCGACGCCTCAGTCTAGAGTACGTAGCTCTGCCTCTCTACGTTCTTGACAGGCCTTGGTACTCTGGATAGTGGGGGTTCTGTATCTCTCTTCAATGGCAAACTCTTTCCTTTCGCTCTAGCCGTCAACGAGGCCTATGGATGGGTGAGCTCGCTTCTTCTACTATGTGGGGCGATCTCATGACCCACTGCAAAATAAAGAATGATTCCGTCTGCGGCCGATGAGAGTGGCACAAGGCGTATAGGCTTAACAAGAGGGAAATTCCGTTACATTCCTCCTCTAAGCACGCCCATTCCGCCCGTTTGCGAGGCGGGCGCAACAAGCAGTGTTTGCCAGACTGACGAGCCTGCGGGGCGGGTGGGGTGCGGGGTTGGCTGCGGAGGCTCGTGCCCGCCTGCGCACTGGCCATGCACGATGGAGCAAAACTCCGCATTTTTCAGGCGCCCGCGATTGGCCAATCCAGCAAAATCTGCTTCAAAACTCACCGGCGCTCTCGCAATCCAAAACGCGCACGCGGATGACCGAGCCCACCAGCTGACGACAGCTGCCTTCTCTTCCCCAGACGCCCCAACCTTACTCCCACAACGAGATAGCTTCAACTCGTGTGTGCGCGTGCGGCCCCCCAGGATCGGAGATTTGGAGATTGGATCCCAGACCGTCGGAGCGGACTAGCATGAAGGCCCAGCGCCCGTCGCGCGGGAGGGTTTCAAAGCCTTCTGCCCCGGCAGGACGCGGCGGTCCCCGACGTCAAGCGGGGGCCCAGCTCGAGGCTCTCGCCGAGCACCAGCTCAAGGCTGACCACACCGGCCAGGACCCGTCCGTGTTTGACGACGGCAGGATGGGACCCGAGCAGTACGCCGCCGCCGCCGCCGCCAGCATGATGGACGCCGACATGGGTGCCGACGGCCAGGGCGACGCAGAGGCCGAAGCCGACATGGACGACGACGACCCCACGGCCACCACGTCTGGTCTCGGCGCCCACGTCGACCTCAGCACAGCCGCCGCCAACATACTCGCCAACGGCGGCCAGCCTGTCGACGACCAGCACCAGGACCTGCAGCAAGGTCTTGCCCACCACCAACAACCAGCGGCCCAGATGGGCGTGGCCCACCTGCAGCAAGCCGGCCAGTCCATGGACCCGTCACTCGTCCAGACCACACAGCAGCTTGCCATCGAGTCCGGCTACGAAAACCTCAATATAGAGAGCGCTCTGGCCAAGAGGCTAGCACGCGAGCCCGGCCACCGACACGCCACCCAGCGTCGCCCGGAGCAGATGCTCAATCTCGCGCGCCGCAGCAACGTCGAAGCGCTGTTTGCGCACATCGCCGGCGAGCCAGCACGCGTTCCCTGCAAAAACTGCCACAAAGGTCACGGGCCCTGGGTTAGCTGCATTGTCGTCGATGGCCAGATGTGTGGCAGCTGTGCGAATTGTTGGTTCAACGCGAGTGGCGCTCGATGCAGTTTCCATGGTACGTACCTCCGCTTCACCCTCCTCCCTGGGAACACGTCTAACCCAAGCCGACAGAAACACGAAATATTCAACACGCCCAACAGCATCCCGCCATCATGACCGGCACTAGTGCCGGCCTTCCAGCTGATCAAACATATCGATTTGCGACACCACACAGTCTGGTTCCACCGGCTCCAGGCCCCTCGCTAGCAAATCTAGCGCATCACACAACCATGTTCACCAACAACCCTATGCTACAGCAGATGATAGCACGCGCCATGAACGAGGTGCGCGGGTCCGACAAGGCTACTCGGCAGCTGCTCCAAATCGACATAGCCGCAAAACAGCTGGCGCTCCAGCTAGCAGAGTACGAGGAAATGTTGGCCGATGCCAATCAGGACGGTCAAGGCCAGCAGGTCATGGGTGATGAGTCCAGGGCTTGAGGAGAGCCCCAAACCCCCATCAAGACAGAAGCGTCAGCCGTAACCTTTAACCAGAGCGAAGCCGTACCCGCCTGGGAAGTCACACAACATCAGTGTGAGTTCTTCGGAGGCCACAGGAGTTATCCCGGCACCGGAGACTTCCATAACGTTATCTGGGGTCCTAATTTTCCGCAGTTCTGCTAGACACAGCGAAACTCGAACATTTTCCTTCTTGTTCATCGTTCTTTCATACTCTTTTCCTGGCATGGAATTGCAAAGCGATACCCCCTTCTATTTTGATTTCCTTCCAGTTCAGGGCGGTCGGATCCGCGGTTTATGTCCCAAGCTCTCGATGAGCATCACCATCCACGACCTGCTTGCTGTCACTGTTTCTTATCCAACAGATTGTCCTGGGGACATCGCATCGGATGGTTGTATTTTCTGTGCGGGAGGGAATTGAGGGGTTGGTCATCATATCAGGGGCCAAATTTAAACTACTTGAGGCACGGCTAGGGAGAAACAAGAGATTGTCCACAAGGAGGAACGGGAGGCGAAGGGAAACAACAGGTGACGAATCAATGGCAACAGAGCCTCACCTGCCTATTATCATGCATGGCCTTGCTGTCTGTTTGCTAGTGCTTCTACGAGCGGGGATTGGGGGCGGGTGTCCGCGGCGGCGCCCTCCAGTGAGAATTGTCTTGTCTTGTGTATGAGAACAGTCTTGAGCAGAGCAGACTTGCGTGGACATTTCAGGGGTCTAATAATCTGACGCGATACCCACCTTACCATCATGCCTCTCCCGGCCGCTCTCGTGCCGAATGTCCGTCTTTGGTTTGGAGAAACACCAAACCTTGCAGCCGATCCTGCTGCCCCGGCCCGGTGCACAGTCAGCGGGAGACAATTGCAAGTCCGTTCTCAACGGTCAACGTCGTGTCCGGCCCCATCCAACCCCCTTTCAATCCCCCGTTAACCCAGTTTTAGCAGACCCCATCAACCTTCCAAAACCAAGTTTCCTCCAACGTGAAACAAGTCGCCTGAAGTTTAAACGACATCTCCCGCCAACTACAACTAGTCCTCCCGTCCGTGACACGTTTGGCACCCATGACATTTCCCCAGCTCAGATCTCCAAAAATCCCTCCTCACAGCCACAGAGAAACCCAGGACCAACCTTTACAACCCACCGCGTGCTCTCAAAGAGATCCTTTTTGGGGGGATACAACCCCCGGAGCGCTTCACAATGCATTATCCCATTCTGACACAATCAGCCCCAGGACCGAGCCCGACCCCACCGGCAGTCCCTTGCAAGAGAATGAGAATAGAAAAACATGAGATGAGGAAACCCGTGGAGAAAACCCAAACCAAGAGCTGGTTGAAACCGGTGGCGGTGGGTGAACCCAGTCGATCAACGATCAACAAGCCAACCAAACCAAACCAAAGCCACTGGAAATCTCCCCTTCCTAGCAGCGATCGTGGCGTCTGTCGATCAACCCCTCCGTTTCGTTGCTCCTGAGCGCAAGTCATTAGCGTTGGGCGCTTCTCAAATCATCCACATGTCATGCCAATATTTCAAGGAGATTTGCTTTCGAGGTATTGTTACTGTTATTGACAAATCCAACCCATTTGAGTGATGAATGGACCTTTGGACTGCCCCGTGCTCCTGCGCAGAAGATAAAATAAAACAAAAAGAGAAAACCCTCTGGCTTGTAGTGGTGGTGTTGGTATTCACGCTCCCGAACCGTGGTTCCGCGGAGCCGTTCTCTCCTTGTCTTTTTCCCTCTCGCTGATCATATATCCTCTACGCGCGGATCCTCCTCTCCTTCTCGGCCAGCTCCCTCCTGCTTCCCGTCGTTGTTCAAAACACACTATAGCCACTCTTCACGTCGCATATCGTCGGGGAGCGCCTTTCATACCGCTCGAGAAAGGGAAGAAATAGAGGAAACAGAAAATTCATACAGGACAGAGAAAAAAAAAACCAGACAAAGACTCGTAATTAAACAACATATGTAACTCCCTTGCCGGTACTCGAGATGCATGCTTCTCCCCGGTGCCTCGGTATGCACCTTTCCAGCGCGACGGAACTGCGTATCCCACATTTCTCGGACTCTCGACGGATGCATCGGCGGCCAGGCGCGCGGGCGATCGTGGCAGTGTTCGCGCTCCGTTAGTTCGAGGTCCGATAGGCGTTTCATCACCCATTACCATCAACCACCCTAGACCAGCGCCCGAATCAAAAATAGCCGGCTTTGCCGCTCAGATCAGACCGCAGAGGCGGAGGTTTTCTTGAATGATGATATCTGGAGAGAGTTAGCACAGGAATACAAGACAGGCGATTGCTGAAACCCACCATTTACAGCCGCCATGACGAAGCGAATCTGTGTTGTGTCGGTAGCGCATGTGAAATGCGTGTAGATTTGCTTGGTCTCGTGCTGGTTAAGGCTGACGAAGCGGTTGAGAATGTAGTCGCAAGCAGCGGCGTAGTCGTCACCGCCCTCGTAGTCGGGGAAGTAGTTCTTCATCGGGCTGACAGGCAGCTTCTCCTTAAACCTGTCGATCTTGTTGAGGAAAAGAATGATCGAAGTCTTGATGAACCACCTGGAGTTGCAGATCGAGTCGAAAAGGGTGAGGGCTTCTTGCATACGGTTGACCGTTTCGTCCTCAAACAGAAGCTGGTCGTACTCGGAAATGGCGACAAGGAAAAGGATGGTGGTGACGTTCTCGAAGCAGTGAATCCACTTCTTTCTCTCGGATCGCTGGCCACCGACATCGAACATGCGGTATGTGAGGTCGCCGATGATAAAGGTGGTCTCGGTGATACCGGTAGTCTTGACACGAGATCGCAGAACATCTTGGTCGTTAGGCATATAATCGGGGGCGGCAATACGGGCAATGTTGTCGAAGTAGCTGTTCACATGTTAGCGGTGGCGATTGACAGGCGGTGGATCCACATACTATCGTGCAGAGTCGTTCAGCTGGTACTCTCTGGATCGCTTGAAACAGCTCTGGACACCACCGTCCCTCCAGAGAGCCTCGATGGCGTTGCCAACCTCAGGGGGAAGGACATCGCCCTCGATTTGTGCCGGCTGCATGAAGATGGTCTGGACGTGGTACTCCATCCTTGCATCTGACAGTGGCAGCTCAAGCGACTCCATGGCCTCGAGAATGACGCGCATCGACTGGACTGTGTTGCTGAAAATGATTTCCTTGAAGGATTCTCGCTCGTCGCGTGAGTACCCTCCCTCGTGGATGAGCTTCATCTGCTTCAAGATGGTCGACTTTCCGGATTCACCAGCACCTGTTCGATTTGTCAGCTCCTGTTTACGGTGCGCCGATGCGCAATCGCGATCTTGACGGTCGACGTACCCAGAAGAAGCATCTTGATTTCATTGCGCTGCTGCATGCGATCCCTCTTGAGCTGGTTCTCAATCTCCTCGTTTCGGGCCTTGCCCTCCTTCTCCTCCGTACTCATCCCGCAACCCATTTTGGCGGCTGGTCGTTGGCGCAGGCAATCGAAGAGAGTGTTGTGCGTTCACGTATCGTCCTGACGAATGGTTAGTCTGTGCTGCTGAATGAATGTTAGCGAATGCGTCGCCATCGAAGTGCTGCTTGCGTGCGATCGTGGGAGCTATGATAGCCGGTGATGCCTCAACGGGCGGTGCGCAACTGATTTCGCGCAGGCGATTCCAACATCCTCCATCGTGTCGCTCCTGAAGTCTCGACAGGTACAATTCCATCTCCATCGCACCGTGGCGAGTCAAGGATGTACGCGATGAAAAGCTGGTTCCGGGCGCAGGAAGGTTCAAGCGGTAGATGCAACGGGCGGGTCTTTGGGCTGCGGCTTGCTCGACTTACTTGGTGTTTACCAGCGCCTCACGAACCTCAATTGACGACCCACTCGAATTGAGGACCAAAGGAAAGGAAGTGTTTGCAGTGCAAACAATTGTCGCCGCAATCGCAGGGCTTCGTCGTGATGATTGTGGGAGAACAGGAGGATTTTGGCTCGCTGCTGCTCTCGGTCGGGGGAAGGGTGTGAACCAGATGGCGAGAGAAAGGAGGAAGTGGGAGGGCTGGTTGTGTTAATGTGAGGAAATGCGGAGCCACCCACCGCTGAATTTCGGGGGAACAAGCGGTCCCCAGCTGCAGCCTGCGCTAGCAAATCACAACCCACGAAGCTTGCAGATAAGTGGATCCTCCCAGATCCCTGAGCGCCCGGGGCTCGGGGCACCTCTGCGTTCGAGCAACACACCTCTGCAAAACACCCTCTTCGCGCAGCATCCAAAGGGACTGCTTCAACAGCACTTTCCTCTTTTCCCCTGCCCAGATTCAGAATGCTACGAGGCGACGCCCCGCCGCGGCCCCCAGCAGCACACAAACAATTGCGCATGCAGGGGATCTCACGGCCCGCCTACAAAGACAAAAGAGAGGCCCAGTTTCATGTGTTCCCCGTCCCTATCCTCCTAAATTTGCGCTTCTCCAGTCGACCTCGATGGCCCCTGCAATGACCCAGGTGGTTCCTGTGCTAGCGGTTCGACGGGTCCTGTTCGGCAAAGTGTCCCAACCCAATCACCATGGGGCAATTGAGGCCATTGCACGGCGGACGGGAGTGAGGAAAAGTACGGTGATGCAATTGTCACAAATGATCACCAGCTTTTGGGCAGAGAATTTGTTGGACAAACTGCAGAGAGACCAGACCGATCGGGAAAGGGGGGGTGAGTAGCCAGGTCCAAATTGCTTCCCCCGCCATCTTCCCCGCCGCAATGAGGTGGGTGCCCACCGCAACAGACGTTTCTCGATCCCGCCTTTGCCCGGTTCTCAGTTCACCAACTCACGCCACGAGGCTGCACAACAGCTGTCGGTTTCTTCCGGCTTCCAGTGGGCTGGCATGTCCTCCAAAGAGAGGGACAGCAGAGGTTTGCGGCCTTCTGTTGGTCTCGTCGCCGTCCTGGGACACGGGCAGTCATCGATCACTCGCCAAACACGTGCAACTCTGCCATCGAATCATCGCGCTGTGGTCAGCCAGCAGCGGCCAGTGGACAGCGCCCACCTCCGCGGCCGCCTCATCCAATACAGCCAGACGGGGGCGCTGAGCTGTGTTGCCATACCGCACGATATCCACGACAGCCTCCCAAACAGGTGGATCGACGCCGCGCCATACCGGTACCTTGACCTCTCCGTCTCCCTCGGTATCGGCTCCACCACTGCCGGCCATCTCGGGCTTGCCGGGTGGCTCGACGCGCGATGGCGAAGCGGCTCCGCGTGTGCAGGGCGCTGGTGCCGTGGGGGGCTTCCACGGCGGGTCAAGTCGTTGGGTTTGGTTCGCCGGTATCAACCAGATCTTCAAGACCTCCTGGTGCATTTTACCGATCACCCGCTGTCGCAGAGAGTCGTTCAACCACTCCGTAGCGCTTATTGCCGGATTCTCTCGCTGACAGGCTGATTCTGTTTCGGGTAGATGCAAGATGCGCGGGCCCCTTCCAAGTTTCCTACAGCTTCTTCCCGCCTCGGACCCCAATTCCCGGGTCAGCAGATGGGGCTGGCGGAGGACGCAAGACGACGGCATGTGCAGACGGGCCTAGGAGCACCCTTCCTGTTGTTGGGGGCCTTTAGGCAAGCTGTGTCTTCAGGCTCCGCTGTCATGTAACATCGGCCCAGTTGCCCGTCAAGTCATTCGCCGTTGCGGAAATGCCTGCGGCGCGATACGGCCACCGCCGCAACCACATGGTTGCGAATGGCGCGCTCTCAGGACACGGCCCCCTAAACCGATCAGGTTCATGCCCTGACCAGATCGAACGGCGGTTCAAATATGTAAGATGTGGCAGCCAACATTTGCCCATCTTCCTGACCTTCTGGAATCCAGCGCTGGATCGCCATCCGTGCGCCTCACTCCCGCAGTCCCAAAGCTCTACGGTGCAGTCTTTGAAACACCGTCTGAATTAGCCTGCATTCCCCCTTTCTATGCAGCCCTGTCGGATAGTCAACGTCGCGGCAGTCGGAAGATGTCTAAGTTTCCTATGGTTCGTCTTTCTGCTGATCAAGCTGCAGCCTCATCGCAAATCGCAGTCTTCCTCAACGCCGTTGGGCACTAACGTGGTGGTGTTGGTGTGTTTCGACTACTGCCCGGCCGCACTTTGTTCTGCCGCACACCTCCTTCCGCGAACGTCAGTCCTCCGGTCATTGTCCGTCATGACGACTACCCAACCAGCAAATAGGAGAATTTGGAGTTCCTCTCGCTACTGCGCGCAGTCTCCGCAAAATCTCGACGCTGGGACGGGACCTCATCCAGACTTTTGCACATCTTGGCGCTCCGCTCATGTGATCTGCATGCTTGGACTTCCAGGTTCATCCGAGGCGGCTTTGTCTTGATGAAGTTGCTTGTTGTTTCTTCCTCTTTGGCAACCCGCTCTATCTTTTACAAGTTACCACCAGGAACCGTATTCAGAACCCGTCTCGGCAAGGCTCAATGCCACGCTTTGGCACTATTTCCCGGTCACGGAGCTAGCATGACGTCGAGAGACTCTTGTCCCAAATCTCGGCTCACCAGAAAATTGACGGGCAATTTCAGCAACCAAGCAGCGCTAGACCCAAAACCCCCTCGCATCTCAGCTGAGGCCCCGCGCCACTGGTGGGCCCCCTGTTGAAGAAGCCAGCTTTTTCTTACTGTTGTATTTCTAGAACTCCATCAAGACCAGCACAACGTCGAATCACGGTGTGCGTTTCCCGCGCGGTCCGATGGTTTGTGGGGAATCTGATCTCCGTTCTCCCCACACCAGCCAAATGCGCAGCCAAAGGCTTTTGCGACACTGCACGAAAGCATCCCGGCCTGTCGCTCGCGCCGAGCTGGATGCCTTCTTTTGCTGCGAGGGGAGTTTCCATTGCTTCGCCGCTTGCATTTGACGCCGCTGCCCCCCGCGCCGTCGACCAGTGTTTGGGAACTGCTGCTAAAAGGCGTAGTGTGCCTGGGCCGCGCCGCCGCGCCTGGGACGGTTCTCGGAAACGGTCCTGAATAAGCAAACTTACCTAACCACGCCCCATCCGCCCTGAAGATCACGGATGTGACAGCGCGCCGGCGACGGCAAATCCCAACGGGACCCGTCACTGGTGTTCCGAGGCACCGGCCGGGACGACACACCTGTGTTCTCTTCACAGTGGTCAAACCGAGGCACGAAGTTTTCATGGCTACGCTAACATGAAAACGGAGATGTTCTAGAAGAGTTGAAGTGAATTTCCGCTGCTGTCATGCAAACTGCGGTGTCGCTTCAGGGACTTCCTGTTGTGGCGGATGAACAATGCACTGTGGTGGTGTGGTGGCTTCTCCTTTTTTTTTCGATGGCACGTTGTTTGCTTTTTTGATGAGCACGTCAGGGAGGTGAGATCGCGGACTGCGGTGCCCGGCGATCATTTGAGCGGGGGAGCCACTAACGTGGAAACACGCACCCTGGCACGGAAGAGAAGAATCTAACCTCATTCTGCATTCTAGACGATGATGCATTGAAGGGTGTCCTATTTCGGGAGAAGGTGTCAATTTTGATGCGTCGGATTCGATCTCGTTCTTACCTTTGCTCCATCTCCAACAAAGAAAAAGAAGCCCAGAAGTTTGGGAAGAACCGGAACTCACCCTGGAACTGGTTCAATTTACGGAACCGTCATTCCCCACAATTATGGTTCGCTGCAAAATAATCCCTGCATGTCATTTGAGCCGCGCAGACGTGGTTGAACCAGGGAGCAAGTGACAAAATTGACAGCGGCCAACCAGAAAGCAGGTTGGCGTATGAAAGGCTTGGCACGCGCCACCCACGCGATGCGCTGGAGCTGATCTCCACACCGTTGTCTCCTTTTACGGAACCTCCTCGAGAAGTAGGTACGGACGGCGGCGACGACGACGAAGCGATCCGACGTGAACCCGAATTTGTTAGGCATATACGCTACGGTTTAGGTGTGGCGCTGCTGAGGTTAAGCACCGGGAGTCTGGTAGTTCTTCTGAAGTAGGGTGTGGCGTTGAGATTTGAGTTTGTGAGGGTTGTTTATTTTCATCGCGAGATATCTTATCAGGATGGCGTCGGCAGGGATTGCATTGGGGAGAGTCAGTGCGCGAGGTATGTTTGCTTTTTATCATGAGTCCCGGCGTTTGTGCTCCCCTGGTGAGGGGAAGCCGTGATATGCTCGGCTGACTTGTGAGGTTTGGTGGGATGAAACAGCGTTCAACCATAGCGCGAGCAACGATGCAGAAGCGGAGTATGATCGGTTGAGGGATCTGGCGAGGAGTGAGGGGGATAAGAAGAAGGATTGTTTTGAGAGGGTAGGGTTTTCACCGCTTCTCTCAAAGCGACTACCTCCTGCTAATTTGACATGACAGTCCCAGAAAGCCTACACATCTGGCGACGGCGCCCTCGCCAAAGAGCTCTCCGAGAAAGGCAAGCGCCATCAGGCGAAGCAAGCCGCGTACAACAAGCAAGCCTCAGAGTTCATCTTTCGCGAGAACAACTCCCCGGGACACGTCGCTGAGGACACCATTGATCTCCATGGACAGTACGTCGAGGAGGCTGAGAACATTCTCGAGGCGCGGATCCGGGACGCAAGGGCCAGAGGACAGACGCATCTGCATGTTATTGTGGGGAAGGGGAACCATTCTTCTGGGGGCGTGCAGAAGGTGAAGCCGAGAGTTGAGCAGGTTTGTCGGGAGATGGGCTTGGAATATGTGAGTGCTTCGGTTTGTTTCCGGTTGTGTGCTTGTGGCGGTTGCTAACGGCTGTAGGCGACGGAGGAGAACGCGGGTAGGATATAGTGAGTTGCTTTTTTGCTTCGTCGCCGACTGGGAAGAGACGTTGTGTTGCTGGGCCATTGCTGACAGTTGCAGCGTCGACTTGACTGGTGGGCGAATCTCGAAGCCGCCGCCGATCACGCAGCCAGGATATCCGGGTGGGCATGGTGGCCAACACCACGGAGGGCAACATCACCAACCGCCGCCGCAGGAACAGGAGGGCGATTTGCTGTGGAAGATCTTTCGAAAGCTGGAGAAGGCATGCTGCGTTGTCATGTGAATGGGAAGAATTTCGACGGACTTTTCGGATCGGTTGTTTGGTTTGGAATATGTTGGAAATGGCATGTTGGATGGGTTGCAATGTTGGTGCTTGGTCGATGTTGGCGGCGTTGATGGGTTGCGTCGAAACACCAAGGTCGGGTTGGAAAAGCAACCGCAAGAATACCTTTGCTAGAAGCTGCGGAATGAACTTTTTGCGCTGTCGCAGCTCGCCATGGTTGCTGTCGAGGCGTGGGGGTGGGCGGTCAGGGCAGGCACGGAATGGAGGGGCGGTTGACGGTATATAGGTTCCCCGATGGGAGGTAGTTTTCAACGGCCTATACCTCCGGGTGTAGAGTGTCGCACGAACTGGCAGCAGTCTCCCTCGAAGACTCTGTCCGGGAGTGCGGCCGCCTTGAGGAAACCAAGTTAACATGGTGCGCGGGGTTGTACACACACTGTGCGGCCCCAGGAGGATCTCTCGGCTTCGGGCCCGATTGATACTGAGCACCACAGGTCAGGGCCTGTACCGAGTTTCCGGCTTGCTCCCATTGCACAAGGGGAGTCGGTTCTTTTGCCGGTCTGCCCAAATGAAATGAGTTTTTCGTTTTTTTTTTTCTCTTTTTGAGATCTTCATCATGGAGCCATAGTTAGCTGCGTTCTTACTCGGGGAACCCTAGTCTGTGTAAACTGCCGGAAAAAAAAGCATGGCTAGCTACCAGATTGAGGAGAGAGATCAATATCACAGAGCAAAGACAAGTCTATCGTCACAGACAACACAGCCGGGAGAGCCATGCTTCTCGCAGGTGCCCGGGCAGGCAGCCGTTTGCAGAACATCTACGAGGATGGCGACATGTCAAGCAGGCAAAGAGCATCACAGCCAAAAGGCAGGTGACAAACCTGCAGCAGCGCAAGTCAATTAATTCTCCGCGTCATGGCCCTCTGCAGACAAACTGCCCGTTGCAACCAAACGGCACCTCTCCGATCCTCCGGGACATGGTGGCGAAGAAGCAAACTATTGCGACAAAACCTAAGCCCGGAACTAGTCTGACTCATGGATTCGATTGCTTCTGTGGTGTCGCTGTCCCTCATGCCCAATTGTCAAGGCAGCAGAAGTCGAGTGTGAGCAACAGGTGCGGAAGGGCCAAGTGGGTCCAAAAGCTGCACTGTGCAGCAAAGGTTCCTCGCGGGATTGCGGCGCCCGCCCAATGTCCACACCCGGGCGAGAGCTCGGACCACCCGGACACCGGTGCCCGCGGCCCCACAGCGGAAAACCGGCGCTTTGGCCGAGGTGGGAAGCATCTCAACTTCCGCAAGAAGTGCGCGCGGGGTAAGAGTTCGATCCCAACTGCGGTTCGTTTTTTCCTTCTTTTTTATCCCCTTCCACAGTTCGGACCTCCAGTCAGCTGCGACTCACCAAGGAAGGTGTAACCCACGTCCGGTCATCAGCAACATGACATGGCTCTGTTTGTCCTTTCCATTTGCGCAGTTTGTCGCCATGATACTTAACCGGAAAGCTCGCTACCCGCGGGACCTCCCTTTCCACCTAGTCACCCACACCCCTCGCTCCAAACCTCAACAACCTCACCATCAGTCCTCCGCCCATCCGACCTTATCCATAACCTGAGTAAACAAACCCCTTCAAACCTCCATGTCCGTCTCCTCCTAAATATCCCACACCATGCGCGACTTCACACGACGCAAAGGGGCCTTCCCCGTCCCCATCAACAACAACCATCCCCCCTCCCCAAACAACCAACGCGGGGCCGCCTTCCAACAACAGCAACAGCAGCGAGCCACCCTCAACACCAAACCGGCCAACTTCATCAAGAAAACCAAACTCACACCGTTCTCGCCCCCCCTCTTCACCGACAAAGACACCACCCTCACCCTCCCCAGCCAACCAACAATAAAAAAACCATCCCTCCCCACGACTTCCTCCCCCGTCTCAGCACTCGAACTCCTCCTCTTTACCTTCCTCCTCGCCGCTCTGCTCTCCCTCATCATCTACCTCGCAGTCCAAATCGCAAGCATGGCGTACCAAACCCTAACCACGTACCGACGACGCTACCGACCGCCGACGCCATCGCCGTTCGATAGCAGACACAACCACTGTCTCTGGACGGGCGCGTTCCCGGATCATGTGGGCAGTCATGCGGTGTATCAGCTCAGGCCTGGGGCTGCGGACTCTGTGTCTGGGTCGAGCTCTGAGTCGGAGACGGGGTTGGAAGGGGTGGTGAGCGAGGCGGCCTTGACTATGGTGAATGGGGCGCGGAAGAAGAGCAGCGCGGCGTGGGGGAGGTTGCATGGAGATTTTGTTGAGCTGAGGAGGAGGTTTTCGAAGGTGAATGGGGAGGAGGATCCGATGACGGCGGATGTGGAGGTGGGGATCACGGCCGGGATGGAAGGGGTGGATGTGGAAGGGCTGTTTTGTGTGAGGAGGAGGGTGAGTAGTTTTGGGAGACGATGAGTGGTATGTGGAGGGGAGCGGGGAGTTGGATTCAGGGGGATATGGTGGGGGTGAGGTTGGATGTTCGTTGTGCGAAGGTGGTTTTCCGAAAGCGGAGGACGGGTTCCTCGATGTCGTATGCTTGTGTTGCAGTTCAGAATAACAGCCTTGTCGTTCGTATACCTATGTCAGAACACCTCACGGGAACCTACGCTCTTCGAGTCGGAACCGCCCCTGGATATATGTAATTTCTTTTGGTGATTCCCGGTCCTATTCAGAACCAACGCAAGCAGCCCATCTATCCCTCTAGGTGACTCGAACAGGGTTTGTACAATAGCCTCGCTCAATCAATCATTTCGTTTCTCTCCTCTTCTCTCCTCCGGCCTTACGCCTGCTTCTTGATCTCCCTCGCCGCCAGCTTCAAGCTCGAGTTGCACTCCTCATACGCTCGCCCCGCGCCGAAACCAACGCCCACAAACGCAGGCCACGCCCTCCGCTTGAAGAGGAGCACCGAGAAGACGACGCCGAATCCGAGACCGAGGGTAGACTTGATGAGCGCGTTGGACAAGCAGAAATCCCACTATTTCGATGATATTAGCTCTCCTCCTCGTCTCGTCGTCTCCCGGGTTCAATCCCGTCGCACATGGAGAAATAGAGAATACCGACCTTCTCGTTCAGGAGCGCCTCGCTGACGGGGCGCGCGACCGGTCGCGACGGCGCGGGCGCGGGGGGTGTCGTTGTGGATTCGGGCATTGTCGGCGGAGCTTGCTTTGGAGGTGAGTCTTTTTGTTTTCCGACGGAGACGGGGTGTGGGATGGGGAAGCTGGGGGTCAGGAGGGGGACGTACAGGATGTGAGCGACTCAATTGAGTTTTTTTCGGGGATGCGACGGTGGTGGTGGCGGCAATTGAGGGCGATGATGGTATTGTTTTGCGGGTTGGGAGCTTGCCTCGGGAATGGATCGATTGCACGACGTCGGCTTGCTGGCTGGGATGGAGCTTGGCGATTGGAGGACCGGCTTTTGAGGTGTGAGGGTTAGGGTTGGAGGGGGAGAGTTAGATGGTTTAGAGCTTTGGCCGGGGTAACCGCGACGTCAAGGTTATAGTTCAAGTGATGGTAATAGGATACATGGCATTTAAGTATGTGATGATAACTTATGAGCCTCCATGGAGATGGTGAAGATGAAGCCCTGGTATAAACTTTCAGAAGGCTAATCCGTGCTGAATTGTGAGCTTCCCTGAAATCACCTGCGATGGTCGAGTACTACGGAGCATCTAGAATCCTTCATTTCTTCCTGTGGCTTTCATAACATAGGGTTGGGCTGCAGCAGTACGTGCAGTTCGACTGAATCCCTGGGGAAGATGAAGTCATCGTCGTTTGCCAGAGCTGCTTGAGTCGGCTTGGTCGACCTTAGCGGAAAAGTGGGTCGAATGAGGGCGGTCTGCTTGGATAACAGGGGTCTGAATTGTGCCGGCAGAATTCGCAAAGCGGGCGTAATTTTTGGGGGGTCTTCGCCTGGTGCTTCAGCGCAAGAAAAGACCCAAAGCTCCTGTTGCGACAGCTCAGCAATTGCGATGGGCAGCGACAGCAATGTATGTGGAATTTTTTTTTTTTTCAGGAGCCAGATTTCTGACTAGTTCACAGCAAGGCGAAGCCACCCTCGTCAGGGCGGTGCGCGCGCTCGATCAAGGGGACACCGAAACGGTCCCCGACAAGCTTGAGCGACTATGGAACCTGCTACCCAGCAATCGCGGAGGCGCATTCCATGCTGCCGAGGAGATGCTGGTGCGCTGGCTGTTGAAGAATATGACTGGAAACACTACGAATGGCGAACGACTCCGACGATACCCTCCAACCTGGAATGTCCTCGGCGCTGTCTTCACCTGCGTGCCCCTCTTCTCGCTGGCCAAGTCCCTAGCCGACCGCCGATTTGTGTCGATTTTGCAACAGACGTTTAAGGAGGTATCGGCGCCGCAGGAGGAGCCCGCGCAGGCGAACGGTGTCGACTCCGATGTGGAAATGGCCGACGCATTCGCCGAGGAGTCTGCCCCTAATCCGAGAAAGCGAAAGCGCACTGCGCCAAGCTCCTTTGAGATTTCGTATCAGAGACAGGCGGAAGGCTGCCTTCATACTGCTGAAGCTGTGTTTGAAGCCATCCGAATTCTCCTCCGTCGATGCGAAGCGAAGTCGTTGGAGGGGTCGCCCAACCATCGGATGGGGGCTGAGCATATCAAGTCGCTGTTTTCAACCTCAGCTTCGGAGGCGGCGGCGACGCTCGTTCCGCTCCTCACCGCTTGCAACCTCGCGGTAGACCAAAGAGATCTGCGCTCCTTTGAGGAGCAGTCTACTTGGATCTCTACCATCAATGCTTTGTGGGAGCTTCGGCTCCAAGGCCCGGACGACACAGCAAGTGTGGCTGCCCATTTGGCGGTTCCCGGTATGGCTCTCTTTGGGAAACTGACGGGCATTTCCCGGAAGTCAGCTTGCAATGTCGATAGCGCTGTCAGGGAGCAATGGACCCGAGATCTCGGTCGCTTCCTGGCCCGAAACTTGGTTTTCCCTTGCCGGACAGCTCTATTGAACGCCAAGGATCAAGTCAACATTGTGCAGGTTGTGGAAATTGCCAGTAGCTCCGCAGCACAGATCTACCCTGTCCTTTTCAACCTGGTTACCAGATCCTACGGAGACAAGGCTGCCAAAAAGGAGTATGAGGTGTGGACTCAATCCGTCTTCGATATTATCCTTGAAGCTCTCCGGTCAAATGACCGGGACCCAAGCCTGGCAGCAATCGAGGGGGTTATGGAGATTGCAGCAGAGAGGGATCTGGCCCTTCCGGCCTCGAGCCTCCGGGCTGTGTGTAAGGAATTTGCCCTCGGTCCAGGTAAAGAGAGGTGGAACCTTCTCCTCCCAATCGTCAAGTTGAATTCCGACGTTTTTCTACTCTCTGACGAAGGTGAGGGACTCCTGCAGCAGGCACTGCAGAAAACTCAAAACCCTCAGCTACTCGACAGCGCCGACCTGGACAAGGCTTCTCAATTCATCGTGAGGCTTGCCCAGGGGTATGCTAGGGCTCGCGATCTCGCCACCTTCATTAAAATCTGGACAAAATATCTCATCGCAGCTGGCCCCGAAGCACCCGCGGAAGCGTTGTGGTCACAGCCAGAGCTCTCACAAACGGTGGCAAGCCATGTTGAGCAGTTCCTAAATGTCAACCAACTTCTTGAGATTCTGGATACCCTTGCCTCAGGCGAAGATGCGGCCGGTGCTTCGGCTAGGATACAGATCATTGACGCGCTCTCAGCCGGAATCAAGAACGAGGAGTTTGTTGACGTTGCGAACATGAAGGCTTTCGAGACAGCATACTCACACCAAGTGTCCCGAAAGGAACTTTCCGACAAGCTCGCCGCTGGACGATGGGCACTCGCAGCGAAATGTCTTCCAAAGGGAACCTTGGAGGAGGTCGGGCGTATCTGGTCCCGGATCAAAGACGATGCCAGTCACGTCCTGCGAAAATCGTCAATACGAAAGCAGGAGACTTTCACGGCTTTCCAGTGCTGCGTAGCTGTCTGGGTTGCAAACTACCCCAATGGACAAGCCGAAGAGGAAGTAGGCAGCATGGTTTGCGCTTTTGTCGACAGGCTCATAGAATCGACGTCCAAGCCAGATGGCAAGAAATCGTCCAAGGAAGGACTGACGGCGGTGGACTATGTGCGCTGGATGGTATCCAAGTCGGCGAGAGCAACGACGTGGGTGGTTTATCTCGCATCCTCAAGAATATACGCTGACACTTTGCAGTCTCATCAATCTTCGAAAGGACTTCTTCCCACTGCTGCTTTCACTGTCTCCGGCAGAGGAGCCAGACCAAGGTGAATCGTTTCTACGAAATGAGAATAACCTCTACAATCACGAACTGATGGGTAGGGAATGCCCTGCACCACTCAAGTCATGGATAGCTAACAGTGATCAATAGTTAAACTTCTCGACAGCTACATTGACTTGCTGCGAACCTCAGGGGGCGAAATGATCGACCGGCCAGTCATGCAAGTGATCCAGTGCTTCAATGATGCTCCTAGGGAGCTTCTGAGCCGAACTCAGCGGGAAGCCTTGATGTCGAACCTGACCTCTCGGTTATCCCCGCATTCGAATGCAATAAAATCAGCAGACTTGGCCGACTGGGTGCGGCTGGTAAGCTTGATGAGCAAGCTTATGATGGAAATGCCAACGGTTTACGAGGTGCGCTTCCTTGCCTCAGCCGTGTGATGTCTTGCTAACTACGATCATAGGGGATGTCCTTTTCACATGTGGAAATGATTGGAAATGTCATTCAGAAAATACAAACTAAAGGGAAACGTCTTGAGTATCGTGACGAGTGGCTTGCATTGAAGCTCGTGGGCGAGTTGGCGAAGCTCAGCGTTGGGTATGTCGCTCTGTCTCTCTTCAGTTTGCATTGGCTGACTGTCGAAGACAAATGTCTTCTGCCACTCTTGGGCAGCGAGGCAAAACTTATTTCACAAAAGCGATCAACTATCTCCAGAGGGGTGGCAACGAGCTAGCCCTTCGCCTCAAGCTTCTCCGTGCGTTTCTGTTGACCACCAACGCATCGCTGGCATCCAGGCAACTGGAGTCCTGGGACTCGGATGTTGCTTCGCTGAGGCGGGTGATTGTTTCGCTCGCCCAGACGGCACTGACGAATATGGGTCATGACCGAGGACTCTTGGCAGCCACGGCCGCCCTGGAAGCATTGGATCTCCTCGATGCTGACCTGATCAAGGAGGCGGTGGGTAGGCATCTCCCCCCCTTGGTTGAAGCAAGCAAAACTCTGGATGGTTCGTTCGAAACTTTCAGCTGGGAAGTGCGAATGTTCCTGGCGAAGCACTACCCCGAGTCTCTTGGGTTTCCGTTCACGATGGCGTTCCCCAAGACAGCGACCAGTGGCGACATGCCTACTAACAAAATCGACAAGTCTGCGCTCCTCAGATATGTCGACGCAGTGGTCCGCGACGCCGATGACGAGGCCAAACTGGGCTACCTCGAAGAGCTAATCCGCAATGGTGGCGCCACAACACAAGATCCAGTCGCCGAGCTTATGGTTATTTATCGGCTGGCTCAACACATCAAAGGTATTTTGACTTCCCACCTACATCATATATCAACGTAGCCTAACATTAACACACTCACAGGGACCAAAGATGCCACAATTACGCCCACATTTGATCTCTCCCAAGCCCACAGCGCCCTCTGCACACGACTTCTCCACGCATCAACCGTTCCTGAGTTTGCCCTGACCGCCAAGTCCATCCACCTCCTCCTTGACCAGCGATCCTGGTGTCTCTCACAATGGAACATCGAGGTCACCCTCAGCACAGTTTCTACCGTCGCTTCGCGACCATGTTCTACCCTCGCGGCTTCGCCCAAAGTCTACCATGGAATTTGCGCGCTTGTCGAAATCATTATCAAGCGGCATCGGATCCGGCTGGACGGCCATTTTCACATCCTTATCACGGCACTCCACTCTGTCTTACGGCTTCTCATATCGCAGAAATCCGTCGCTACATCGGCCCATGCACAGTCTTTTGCGCGCCTCCTGACTCTTATCTGTGAGCCAACGGATGCGTCCGTGTCGCGGTCTTCCGGCGCCGGTGGTCTTGATTCGGAACGCGACCGGGCGAAGCGGTATGCTGGGCAATACATGTACCTGGTGTTGATGCAGTACATCAAGCTGCAGCTGGAGCTGCCTGTCCTGCCGGCGGTGAGGGAGGTGCTTGATTCGGCCATGTATTCAGTGTCGGATATCACGACGCAGGATGGGATGAAGCTCATGAATGATGCGATGGATCCGAGCGGGAGGGTCATCTTCAGGGAGCTGTATAAGCGGTATCAGAAGTTTGGGAAGTGGTCAGGGGTGTAAGCCGTCCGCCTGTTTTATATGTGTGGACTAAATGGAATTGGTCAGATCAGATAGGTGTCTGTGTCGGTGTTATACAAACCCCTGTAAGATCTTTCTCACATACCGTCTTGACTCGCAATCTTGGCCTTTACTCTTGCCCTGTGACGCTCTGAGGTTGTGTCAGAGGCTTTGGTCGATCAAGCAAAGGCGTGTATCAACTGCTCAAAGGCCTCAATGAGGCCTTGCTGGATCCTTTAGAGGGCCCTATCGATTACGTAAAGGCTTGTGCTAACTGCTCAGAGGCCTTCCAGGAGACCTTACGGGATCCTTCAGAGGCCTTTATCAATCAAGTAAGGGCGTGGGTGAGCTATCCAGAGGCCTCACAAGCGGCCTGCCAGGATCCTTCAAAGGCCTATATTGATCAAGAAAAGGCATATGTGAACTGCTCAAAGGCCGTGCTTATAAGAGGCCGTGTGGGATTCTTTAGAGGCCTCTTTGGATCAAATAAAGGCCTTGCAGGAGGCTATGTATGATCCTTCAAAGGCCTGTACTGATATGGCAGGGACGTGTGTGAGCTGCTCAGAGACCTCACATGAGGCCTTAGGGGACTCGTCGTAGGCCTTTTTGATTAAGCAAAGGCCTTTTTGAGCTGCCCAGAGGCGTTGCAGCAGGCCATATTTGATCCTTCAAAGGCCTTTATCGATGAAGTAGGAGCGTGTGTGACTGGAGCTGCCCGCAGGCCACATAAAAGGTCTTGTAGGGTTTTTCAGAGGCCTCTATCGAAGAAGGAAAGGCCTATTCAGAGGCAAGTATTGATCAGGAAAAGGCCTGAGTTAACTGATCAGAGGCCTATTTTAACAGCTCAGAGGCCTTTCCCGATGCAACCTATGGCTATATTATCTTGCAAGGAGCGCCCGATAACTTTGCGTAGGGCGTCAGTCGGCTGGGAGTGATTGTATAAATTTCAACTAGTGAACTTGCTCAGCAGCGGAGTTGGGATGAGGCAGAGGGCAGAAGTGGGAGTGCCTACACGCGCACAGTCAGACCGGAATGGGGCCGCGGGGCGGAGATGATGTCGGGGTTGGGGTTGGTATTGGTGCCGGGGGCTGAGCGGGGAGCGGAGCGGCGCCGGGACATGGCGAGATGATGTTTTTTGAAAAATTAAAAGAAGCCTTTGTTCGATTTTTTCCCCATGATGTCAAGTTTTTTCTTTTTAATGATGCCAAAGTTTTTTAATGAGAGCCTGAAGGAAAAACTCCAGGAGATGACGGCGAGATCCGGATATAAGCGACGCTGTGTTCAGCCTGCCTGCCTTCTGACTTCAGTTTGTCATATGTGACGGCGGACAAAGCGCAGCGCACCCACACAATGCCAGCCTTCCAAAAGGAATGTCAGAATACTGTTCTCCATTCAGTATGCTGGAGTACGTTGTATACATGTTACGGCCGTGAGCAGCCCTGCTGGCGTGTCACGCCGTGACATCAGGTAACTTCCTTTTTTTTCCTGCTTCGATAACAACTGCCCCTTTTCATGCCCCCATATCACTCAATCTCTTCTACCCTGCCTTCTGTCATTTGTCGCCACCTTTGTGCAAACTCCCTCATTCCACCGTCCCCGGCCATACTCGCATCAACAACATCTTTGGGTAGTTTATGCGCCGAGTACGGCGCCGAGCTGAAACTATACGCCGCCGGATCATCTCTCTCCACAAGCCTCAACTCCGGCTCATGGTCTTCCACTTCCTCTTCCCACTCACTCTCCGTTGTCGTCCCCTCCTCATCTCCTGCCCCTTCCTCCTGAGTCGGATTCGCCCCCAAGAACGGCCTCGCTACCTGAATCCCCAATAACTCCCCCCAATCAAACAACAGTGTATCTGTCCGTGGTGCCCACGGATTGATATCTATCAGCCTTGCTTTCCCTAACCGCGTCGTGTTCGTCTCGCTGTCGCTGTCGCTGTCTGGGTCGTAGTCCGCCTCGGGGATGTACACGTCAAACACCCAGCACGCATCGGGGAAGGTGAATCGCATTTTGTTGAATAGCTCCTTCACCCGAGAGGTTATTGCTGGGCGGAGGGATTCTAGAAAGTCGTAGTGGCGCAGGTCGCGTTGCGTGATGGCGACTAGGTTACGGTCCTTGACGAAACATCGGAATTCGAGGCTGGTCAGGGGGTTGAAGTAGCTCCGCAGGACTAGGACCGGGGCGAAGGGGGAGGAGTGGGTGGCGGAGGGGATGGTGTCGTCGAAGGCGTGTTCAAGGTCGTGCGTGATGAAGGAGGAGGACTTGAGGAGGAGGTAGACATCGTTGGCGGAGGTGCATTTCATGGTGTTGGGGTGGGAGGAGATCCAAGTGGCATCCTTGGGGGAAGACCAGTTGAGCTTGGGGCAGACGGCGCCGCCGAGAGCGGCGATAGCGGCGGTGATGGTGTTATGGAGGTCGGGGAAGCGCAGGTTGGGTGGGGGTTTGGAGGGGGAGGATTCTGAGTCGGAGTCGGAGTCGTAGGGGGATTGGGCTTCGGGTGGTCGCGGGAAGGGGGTGGAGGGCGCGGTTGGGACCCAGTCGTCTTCATCTTCGGTGTGGTCGGGGTCGGTTGGGAAGGAGTCGGCGAGGATGATACCGTCTTCGTGGAGGTAGGAGAGGAAGTCGGGGGTTAGAGGGATGATGCGCGAACGAATGCAGGAGGTGCGATATCTGGAAGTACGGCAGATTAGTAGAGATTGAAGATAGGGGATAGGGGGCGTACTTGGGAAACCAGTAGTCGTAGGAGCAGTGGAGGATGTGGTCTCGTGTGACGGGTGGGAAGTGAAGCTGCTCCTCGTGGATGTTGCTCCCACTCGCCTGTGGCGGGGCGGGTTGGAGCGCGGGCATTGTCTTGAGGTTGCGGGTGGTTTTAGAGGCTGGGGGAACTCGGTTTCCAGGGACGATGATGTTGGGTTCAAATGTTCTCGAGTTCGATCGGAGACCTCTTCACAATGATCGTCTTTCTTGTTGGTTCCTTGAGGGAGTCATATTACTTGAGAAACAAGCAGAACGGAAGGGGCAACACCTCTGAGTCAACCCCGCCACGTTTTCTGCCGGTCTTATCATCGGAAAGCCTCTGGAAGCTCGTGTTCTGAAGACTAAACAGCACGCGGGAATACATGTCAAGGCTTGGAACCTTCATTTTTGGATGGAAGCTGATGATCCAATTCATCCAACCTCAATATTTTCCAATTGCCAAAACTCACCAGTTCACGCGAGAGCGGGATGCTTCCCAGAAAGCTTAAATCGGTCAACCCTAACCCTTACTCTCACCGCCTACCGCATCAAGCGACCCGCCCAAATTTCTCTTGGATCCCAGCATTGACGTCTTACCGCCTTCCAGCTCGCGCCTTACCATCCAGCTTCGCGACAGACCTGCGCGCAAGCTTCCGCCGGCTACATAATCGTGAATCAAGCCAAATATCACCTTGAACCAACACCGAAAACCTCAATTCGAGCTAAATCGACCCCGAAACAAACAGCCACCATGTCCGACAACGTCGGCCTCTCGACCCCCCGCGGCAGCGGAACCTCAGGCTACGTCCAGCGCAACCTCGCAAACTTCCGCCCGCGCGACATGGGCGCGCCCTACGCCCCGCGCGACTCGGACCACCTCCGGCACAAGCCGCGCCAGCCCGACCAAGGCCTCCTGGAGCACGACCGCAAGCGCGAGGTCGAAGTCAAGGTGTTTGAGCTCCGCGACAAGCTCGAAGAGCAAGGGTGCGTTTCCACGCCCCGCCCCCCGTACCCGCCGTGGTAGGAACTAACAAGATGCAGGGTTGACGAAGAGGAGATTGATGCGCAATGCGACGCCTTGAGGAAGAAGCTGCTGGCGGATATGAACCGTAACCCTGGAGGTGGACCCCGGAGGAACTTGAAGGCGCATCAGGTGCACGAGCTGGCGGATGCGAAGATCAAGGAGAGTGAGAGGTTGAGGCAGGCGCTGAAGATTAGCAAGGATTACGAGGAGGGGAGTCATTGGCGCAAGCAGGAAGAGAGGTTGAAGATGGCGCTGGAGAGGGAGGCGGGCGGTGGTGCGGCTATGGCGCCGCCCCCGCCCCCGCCCAGGGCGAAGGAGGAGAGGAGGGACCGAAGGGGGGAGACAAGGGAGAGAAGTCGGAGTCGAGAAAGAGAGCCTGTGAGGGAGAGAAGCAGGGAGAGGAGAGATGATGCCCCGGTGAAGGGGAGAGATGGAGACAGGTACGGTGAGAGAGTCGGAGGGAGGAGGTACAGGGATATGTCGGAGGAGAGAGGAAGGGGCAGGGATGAGGACAGCGACCGGTCAAGGTCGAGGTCGAGTGGTAGGAGGAGGGTTGATTCTTCGGGTAGATCAGATACCCGATCACGGTCCGCGTCTAGCGGGAGGTATAGGGAACGGTCTCTCGAGCGCGAGAGGAGGAGGTCGTGGTCGAGGAGTCCGCCTCCCCGACGGGCTCGGTATGACGACCGAGACTGAGAAGGCTGCGTCTTGGCATAGCTTTTCTTTTTATTCTTTGGACTTCCAACTTTTAGTATGTGGCAACTGCGCAAGGCGTTCGGGGTGTGTTACATTAGATTGTGTATAGGCAAGAATTTGTCAGCTATCATTCATGCATCAATTCAGCAAGCAATTTGATCAAGGCGGGGTCGATACTGGCATGAGAATTATAATCCAATCTTCTCCTCAGCCGGCAACGCCCCTATTCCCCTTTTCAGCAAAATCAACAACACCGAGCCCTGTGATTACATTTTTGATCCAACGCCAGAGTCTCGAAATCACCGGTAAACCGCAGCAACGTATTGCCAGCATTTCCAGGGCAACATTCCCCCAACAACATGGCGGTGCCCAGCCACACTACCTTGAGGAGTGAATACTGGCGGCGACCAATGACGAGCCAATGTCGAATTGCGCCTTTGAGTCTTCCCAAAGCTCGCCCCTAGGTCCAAACACCTGATCAAAAACTCATCAACGGTGTGGATGGTCCGGTGGAAAGGGCAATCCGTTGCTGGGAGGGATACGGGGAAGGTGCGAAGGTACAAAAGTGGGGATGCTTTGTGTTGGTCGATGCAAGGTACGTCTGCTCTCGGCCCCATGCACCGACAAACCACGTGCAAACATCTGGCTCCGTTTACTTGACCGTTTGATGGCATCTTCATGTGTCTTCTCTTTGTACATCCAGGTTGCATACCAACCATTCGCAGCTGGCGAACTCGTGTTCGGCACACGATCGAAGATGGCTCTCCGCTGGAAGACGAACTCGTCGTATTCCAACGAGGTCGGTCAGGCAGCACTGCACCTTGCTGTTGAAGAGGGGGTTGTCTGAGTTGACACAGAAGCTTCTCGAGCAGGGCGCTGATCCAAACCTTCCGGACGCAGCAGGGAGGACGGCAGCTATGCTGAGCGCAAAGCGAGGGAATTCACGAGTCCTAGAAACACTGCTGCTCTATGGAGTGAATATCCTCCAGAGGGACCTAGGGGACCGAGATACCCTAGACTGGGAATGTGTCTCGGGATGCGTTGAAACCTTGCGGTTCGTTGTACCGCGCGTCGAGGGCAACTCTGGGTGGAAAATATACCGATCCGCCACTTTGCACCGTGCTCTCATGGCGGACAACTCAGCAGGCCTGTTGGGGGTTCTGATTTGGAAACTGCGATTTCTCCGAGAAAGTGGACGTCGTGGCTTCATGACCGGCAGATAGAAACGGTTGGACGCTGCCGTACTTGGAAAGGCATCTGAGGGCCACCTCGGCCTCACCCGAGTTCCCAAGTTGGATTTGTGCAGCTATCGGACCAATGCTCCATTCTCACGTCGATGCGCTCAAAAGGCCTTCAGCTTGGGACAGATTGGACAAGAATCACGCCCTGGAAGTGTCGGACGACGGCTTGACTGCCATGGTCAACTCGCCTCGGATAACAAGTGGCGAAGAACCTCCATGGTCAGTCGCACTTGTCCAAGCCAATTTTTGCGTCCCCGCCGATCAAGACTACGAGTTCGAGATATCCATCACTGATACAGACGGCGAGAAGAGGGTTAACTACGCTGAATTCAGTGTAGGTGTTTGCACGGAAAGGGCCTGGGAGAATGACATCCTTAGAGAAGGAATAGGGGGCACAGCTGTGACAAATTCCAGTCGTTCTCTACCTCGAAGAGGCTCGGACATCTAGACAGCGGTGGTATTAACTCGTGGTATCTTTGGGAAAATTGTTTTCGGTCTCACTACCTAATAAAAAATCATCCTCATCACTCCGTTGTCCTATCAGTAATTGAGAGCGCCATATGGCATCGAGCACCGACCCTCTCAGCCTCCTTTTTCACAAAAAGGGGCGTTCGCCACACCCACCCAAGCAACGCCCCTCTTCAACACAGGCCCGAGCAGCTACTAGCACGCAGCAAGTAAATAAACTGCCACACCACGTCAAATCCTCACGCGACCGGGCGCACCCCGCATCCCAACCCGTTCGGCCTTGTACCGCTACCTACCTTACCTCGTTCCGAACAGCGCCGGCCGCTCTGCGTGGAAAGCCCCAGGTGCGAACCAGTTCGGCGATCTGCCACTTGTGTGTGTTGTGCACAAGCGCAAGCGACGGGCATGTGGGTGCGGCTTGCATGCATGCAGCAGCAAGCAGTCAGGGCGGCCTGTGCTTGTCTGTCCCAATCAGGGGTTGGGAGTCGCCGGAAAAGGTGTGTGTGTCGATGCGGTTGTTGGGGGCCAAAGGTGAGGGGTTGCGTCTGTCTGTGTGTTGTGCTGGATGCCGGCAGTGGGGGAGGCTTTTGCCTAAGTTTTCTTTTTGAACTGGGGGTTGTGTTGTTGCATGGCAGCGATTTGTGTGGAAGGGGGGATTGGATAGGGGGGTGGAATAGGGGTCGGTGTTATAGCACGGAGAGGCTAGACCGGTCGGTTCGGTGAGAGGAAGGATATATGCTTGTTTAGACTTCCTTCGTTGACCACCCAGGTAGGGTCGTCAACGTTGATGAAGACGATGAAGCGCCACAGTCCAGAGAACAAGAACATCCCCCAAAGCGGACGTCTCCTCCAAAACGAGCTCGACGTGCATACCCCAGCCCGTCAACGCTGCATCGCAGCCGCCGTTGCGTTGGCGAAGAGAACAAAAAAACTAAGCGGACAAGTCAAAGATGCAGCAGCAGCAGCAGCCCACAGCGCGCGGCATGGATAATTCCGCGCTTCCATCTTTCCGGGAGGGAAGTTGGACGTGCTGATCATTCTGGGGTGAACCAGCCGATGAAACGGGGGCAACTTCCCCAGACTTGAGCAGAGGGAGACACGGCCTGCGTGTTGGTGTATTTTGCAGGGATATGGGCAATTGGGATACAACGGCTTTGTGTTGATGACAGTGGAATAAACTTGAGAGAGTTTCGAGATCCGAAGTTGCTATCTTGAATTTTGCAACTGCTGCCCTTCCATCCCCTGATCCCAGGGGATATAATTAGCGCTTCTTCATGCCTCATACTGAAACTATCCAAGCCTATGTAGTAGGTGATGGATCGTTGTGTCCAAATTCCATCCAGCATTTCCCCTGATTTAGACATCTCAACAAACACCAGACACAAACCACCTTCCCCATAGTGCGCACGCCTACTGTGCTGAATGCCACCCCCCTCACATTCATCCTCACCGAGGTCGCCGACCTAAACTCCCGTTCCGGCGGATGATGCCGACCAGTTCGGCTACCCAACATCGGTGTTCCCAGTAGCCCGGCTGATAGCCGCGAAGAGTATCCACTCACACCCACCGCCGGGGCTGCGGAAATCTCCTTCCTCCGGGATCCAATGCAGATGATACCCCTGGCGATAATAACGGCCTTCATAGTGTGAAAGCCAACCAAACCAAAGCTCACAAGCAAAAGCGCAAACGCAAACACTCCGACGTAATCCTGTTCAATTCAGCAAAAAAAAAAAAACGCCCTCAAACCCCTCCAACTATGTCACCAGAGAATGAAACATGCTAAAGTCCGCTCGCAAACAACAATAGCAACTGTCATCGCCAACACCTCATGCTTTCTACCCGGCCTCTAACCGTCATATTGTTGTTCGTTTGCTTGCCAGCTTTGGCCCTTTTCACATAGCCCGCTCAACATGCTGTCCAGCCGTGCCGCCCAAATGTTCCATCGTTGCCAACTTTTCCAAGTATATATATATCATACCAAGAAAATGACTTTCATCTTCGCCCTTGCCGAACCGCCTTCTCCTGAGGGATTTCCCTCTCGGTGACGAGCTTCGTGATGCCAGCCCTCATCCATCGTAGAGGACACGCCCGCAAAACCCAGCCAATGGCTCTGCTGACTCGCCTGCCTCTTCTCGTGCATGGTCGCTTTGAGCATCCCTCTTCCACGGCCTTGACTCTCAAGAGCAACAACTCTCCGACTCCGTTCCACCTGGGGTATTCCTATAACTATTTTCCATGATGGCCCCGTTTCGAACTTGGCCTTCTACCGCGTCTGTTGCAACACCCATATCTTGCTGGGAGTCGCCAAATAATAATATGTCGTGGCATACATGTCGTGTCTGGCAAATTGCAGTCGTAATCGCAATCAAAGCCAAGAAGTCGTACATCTCGGGACGTGGTCATAAAGATTCGTACATCTATCGGATGGAAGAAGCATCGAGAGAGTGTTGTCATGTGATATTGTCGTCTGGTCTTTCGTCTGATATAGAGTGCGGTGCTAAAAGGTGCTTTTCGTCTCAAAGGAAGCCAGACTCGGCCAAAACTCTGGATGAAAGAAAGAAAATGTCAGTAACTAATACATCATGTTTATACTTGACAGGCCCAAAGACGAGAACCCCGTGAAACTCCTATTGTCGTTTACGTACCTCACAATCTTCTCATCCTCCCTCTCACGTGGCTCTATTTGCAAGCTCTTGTCGTACATCTCATGCACATCGCCGGCTGCAGACATGTTGCTCAGGATGTAATCCTGAAGCTCGGGCACTGGCTGCAGCGAGTACGCAACGTTCTGGTACTGTTGAATGTCACGAATCACCTCTGCAGTCTTTGCCCGCTTGGCAAAGTTGATGAGGTTGGTCTTCTTGATGATGGAGGGGATACCATCCTCGATGAAGGTGAGATCGGTCAAGTAGACGCCTTGACGTTGTCAGTATGAACACCAGTGGGAGCAGTCGAATGCCTTACCAAAGAAGGGAATGCATGGCGGATTGGCAACATGCAACGCCTCTCTGTACTCGCCGAAATTCTTGGTACTAGCCATCAGCTTTCGCATCGTCTCCAGAGTGGCGTGAATACGCTGCGGGACCTGGTCCCACGTCCTCTTGAGACGAGCAATAGGCGCTGTTCCTAGGGCGGAAATGATGGACGTGAGCGTAGAGAAGTTGTTCAAGCCGCGGCATTTCTGCGGCGCGTCAGCATCGGGGGAGCGGGGTAGTTGGGCAGGGTGACTTACATCGGCAACGGCGACGAAGTGCTTGATGACTACGACGCGTTTCCTTACATCCGTTTGGGCGAGAATCATCTCTGCCACCCAGTTCGTCATCTGGTTGGAGTGAAGGATGAGGGCCTTGACGTTCGGTGCAGGCTCGGGCTCCCCATCTCCAACCTTCTTCTGCCATGTCTTGTTAAGACATTCAGTGGGCTTGATCTTGCCGTACAGGCGCGATTCGATGATGGTGAGCTGGCGCGCGAACTCAATGACGTCAATGTCGAGGAACTTGAGTTTCTTCATGTTCTTCGGCATAATAGGCTGGGGTGTGTTTTGAGAAACGGTCTGGATCATGCGCCGACCGCCGGCTTCCTTTCCGCTTAGCCGCTGATCCAGCACTGCCATCAGGGGGGCCGATCCAGGAGTTTCCGTCGACTTCACAGTGTCCTTTGCAAAGTTGTAAACGTCGCGAATCAACTGCTTAGTCTCGTCGGTTGTTTCCTCCATCCAGAAATTGTCGAACCAATTCTTCAGAATGTTGACAACGCGGAAGCGAATCAATTTTTGCTTGCCGTCCCTCCACTGCTCGTATTCCGCTTGGGTTAACCCTTCTGGAGGTTGGATGCCGAACCGCTTGACGAGCATTTCAAACAGCTCCCGTGCGGTTGTGAAGGACCTGTAAGTGAGGAGGAAAGTGTTGTTGAAGTTAGCGTCGAGCTTGTCGTGCCTTGTTAATTGCTCCACGAGAGCAATGAGCGAGCCACCCTTCACGGCCGGCGGAACGGACTTGAGATCCCACGAGAGATCCTTCTCGAAGTCTAGGCGCAAGAAGTCGGGAATGTCGTCGATCTGGGGCGCTGCTTGAACAGCAGGTGTTGGGTCCTCGCCGAAGAACTTCTTCATCTTTGAAGGATCGCCCTTCCTGTAATTATTCGCAGCGGCCGGGGCGTCCCCTTCAGTGAATGACTGCGACCCCATTGGCAGAGATGGCCTCATGAGTCCTCTAGACTCGGTGCGTTGATGAGGCCTCTCATATGGCATTGTGTCTCTCCTGAGTGCCGGCTCACGCTGCAAGATGTCATCGCGTCCCCGGTTATCTACCTGCGACTGCATGTTGATCTGGACTTGCTCCGACAACAACTGTAGCGAGAACCCAATGTGAGACGAATTGGTCTCTAAGGCTCTTGCGCATTGCCGGACGTACTCCAACCGCTCCTCGAGGGCCTGACCCCTGATCTCAGACCACTCATCAGCAAGCGGGCCGGCGACTGCTTGACATCCCAACAGCAGATCCGAAATGTTGTCGTAGAGACTCTGCTTGTTGGTACTGAAATCCGATAGCTGTGGAGTCTGGAAGGTGTTGCCGAGAGAGGAGAGGTCGATGGACTCTATCATTGCGATCCAAGGTTTGAACATTTCCAGGACCTTCCCGCCAGCGATGCATACGTTGTTACCGATGACTTCGTGCTTGAATGGTACGATAACCTTGTCAGTCGCCACGAGATTCTTGTCGAGTTCCCTGATGCTAGAAACGAGCATTCGCTTGAGCTCATCCAACCTCTCTAATAGCTTTCCGTCAAGGACAGCCGTGGGCTCCACAAGGCCCTCCTCGTCCTCGAGGAAGTTGGATGTGATAGGATCCCGCGGGCCCAGTCCGTTGTTCTGCCAGCTCCCGCCGGTGTTGGATCCAATGACAAATCCAGGGAACAGCCGGGGAATATCCTCGCCCCGCTGCTGCCTGGCAACTTCAACGTAGCTGTAAACACCAAGCAGAACGCCGTCTGCTTCTTGGAGACACTTTTGAACGGACTCGGCATTTGGCCAGTCTGCAGCGGCAATATGCGAAGAGATGACGAGCTTGGAAAACTTGGACATCATGTCTCGAAAATGGGGGTAAAGGGCCTTGTTTGTTGAGATGATGGATGGTTGGCCAGAGTGGTTGTCCGTGGTGCCGGATCCTGCAGCAAGGAGGAGGCGCAAATGATCCGAGATGTCCTCAGCCCGGGCAACGTACTCTGACCGGTTGCCGCTTGTGATGGCATCACGGTAGCGATCGATCGCTTTCTTCATATTGGAAACCAGTCGGCTCCATGTCAGTGGCGGCGTTGTGCCGTCGTCGAAAAATGACCGTGGGATGGTAGCGGCAGTTGGAAGGTTAAAGGCGGCGCTGGTAAACGACGTGGCAGATGCTATCATTGGGGTTGGGCCGAGAAGGCCGTTAGTTGGAAACGTGTCGGCGCGTCCCCGCGCTACCGGCGACTGGCCGTTGATGGAGTCCATAGACACGGAGGGGGAGATGCCATCGGCCGGGAGGGTACGGCGCGTGGGCTGCGACCCGAAGTAAGCTCCCGACAAAACGCCAAGATCTGAAAGAGCATTGCTTCTTACCAGCGAGCCCCTCGACGCATTCATTAGGGCCTCCCCCTCAAGCTCTGATGCCGAGTTAGCATCCGACTCATCTTCCTCGTCCTGCATTAACCCCCTCGCCATTATTTCGGGTGGCGGTCTTGTTCGTTCTGGCATGTTGACGTTCATACGATCACGCGGGCCCGTTTCGGAAAGTGACGATGGCGATTCGAGGGGGAGCTCCATGCTGCTTTCGCCTGTCATGGTGTTGTAGTAGAAGAGTCGGCCGTCTGGGGTGGCCTGAGGAATCCAGAAGTCGGCTCTCGACCTATCGCCGTCCGTCCCCTCGAGGGGCAGGCCCTCGGTATCTTCTGGGTCGGAGCCATCGTCGTCATCAAAGTCTTCCTCTCCGTAGAGATCCTGATCTTCACCGTCGTCCCCCACTTGCTCCACTTCTTCGTGCTCGCCCGGCTCAGGCAGCTCGTCTGGGCTCGAGATTATTTCGCAATAATTACTGGGGAACCATCCGCGGACGCCGTTGATAACGCCATCCCACCAGCCGCTTTCCAGCTGGGTGATGACTTGGATGATGTCGCCCTCATTGAAACTGAGACTGGTGCGGTCGTCGGCTTCGTAATTGTACAGCGCCCGCACGTACATGGCGCCCGGGGGCGCAGTGCCTACGATGCCGTTCATGAGGCCGGAAGGCTCGGTGTAGAAGGGCGTGTAGGTAGTCGACGTGTCGCGGTCGGCGTTGGACTGCACCAACGACGCCGGGTTGGTGTTCCTCGACGACTGCGGCTGTGCGGAGCCGGGACGGTCGGCGGCGGCGGATGCCCGCAACGATGAGTTGTAGTTCTGACCCTGGAATGCCGACACAGGCGTCTGTGTCATTAGCATGTTGATGCGTCGGTGGAACTCGCGGTACAGCGATGACGGAGGGGAGGAGCGGCTAGATCAGCCTTGCTGCCCCCGCGACATCGACCAAATCCGTCGGTGGAAAGCGTGTCGGATGACGGCTCTCCCTGCGATGACGGTGAATGGGGCGTTGCGGGCGGCAGTGAAAATGCGATGGATTTCCCGTTGGCCACAAGACGCCCAACGGACCGCAGGGCAAGGTCCAGCGCTGGCGCTCGTCGGTCGCACGCTGTGCAGCCTTTTTGCCGTTTTTGGGCGGCGCTAGACGGCCTCGCAGAGGCAATAACACGGCGATGGGAAACGTGAGTGGTCGAGCAATTGTTCGGCGCGTCTACTCGAGAAATGAGCGGGAGGTTGCAATTCGCCGATTATATTTTGGTTGGATGGGCGGAATGAGGGACGCAAAAGGCGCACACTTGAGCTGCTCCTGATGCTGCTGTGTAGAAAGAGGGTCCCTACCTCCAGACTGGTCGCTCGCTCGGCTGGTGCGTCCAGTAGCTGGCCCGTGCCAGGCATGCAAGCGGGGGAAGGGACCGAACGTCTCGACCACCGCCCCTTGCCTTCCAAGGTTGTGCTCGATTGGGAGAGACCTCGCGTCAGCCTGCGAACGTCGAGATGGAGCGCTGAGGTCGACGGCGCAAGCTTCCTCTATTCCTCGAAGGAAATACAATTGCTACGGAAAATGGTAAAAAAAGATGGGGTGTGTTCTTTATTCCCCTCGCCTCGATTCGAGGGCACACCAGTCGAGGGTAGCGCTTGGACCCAACCAGACGGGGCCCCTCTTTGCCTTGTTGAAGGGAGCAGCAGATCCACACACGGATCGCGGGTATTGGTGTGCCTATCCGTGCTATCGCAGCGATTTCGAGACAACCAGTACAAGGCATAGCAAACTCGGCCGACAAGCGCGGAGAGTCGAAGCCGCGCTGCTCATTACACAAGTACCCATCGATCGGCAATGTTGGGGGCCCAGTTGCCGACCTCAGCGGCGGTATGGACACGGCGATACGTCAGCGAAACGCCAGGAGCAAAATCCATCCACAACTCAATTTCTAGCAACAAGCCAACACCTGCTGGGCCATGATGTCTTGGCGCCGTCGCTTGGGCAGTAGGGGACAGCCTGTTCGTGCAGCACTGGAACGTACTCGGTACGTAGCCACGGCTGAGGTGGTTGCAGTCGCAGCAGGCCACTGATCAGTTTTCTTTTGACTGCATGTTGAGCTCGAAAGGGATTGCGTGGCGACCCCTTCGTCCAATCTTGGGACGATTTGCTCGTGAAAGCTGCTGAGACACGGGCAAGAGAGAGCTGACCACAGCCCACGGCGACAGGTTGGATATCCACCAGCCCAAAGGGGTGGCAAGCGAATGGGAAGGGTAAAACACCACGTTTTGTGTGTTTCGTCGCATTCGCTTCGCTAGCCCGGCTCCCGGCTCGTGAGCCTTGGCCGTGCCGACGAAGCTCCTGAGGGCTTGGCTCCAATAGGCGATTTGCATTGATCAGAACGGGTCCCGTAGTCGCATACTAACGACCGACTGTAGAGTGTGCCAAAGCCCTAGCTCGATATGGCCTCAAACTCCGACAACTACGCCGCCGATGTCACTGAAGAGCCGCCAACCGGAAACAAAGATTCAAAAAGACACAATATCCCTTCTTCCGAATCTGGGGAAGGTGGATGAAATCGAGGGGAAGCCTGCCCGTGGCAGATAGCCCCTGGGCGATGTCAAGTCTTGATCAGAGCCTTGTCTCCATCTCCATTTGGAGACCACCTGGACCCTGAGATGGCGATTTTCTGCCTCCACGCCGCTGATGTGCAGACACCCATCGTCTCCAAACGACATGCTCGCGCCTGACTCTCCAATAAGGTCAACAAAGAAAGATGATGTGCAGCAGAGACACCGGTCAAGGCCCAATCGCTGCAAGTGCGGGGATAGCCGAGGCATCTCCAAAACGGTCCTTACCATAAGCCCGGGTATCGTTTTACACGACTCCCAACCACTTCATCAGCGTAGATCTAAATCTCACTCTCACCTTCATTTCTCATCTCCTTTCTCTCATTCTTTCTCAACCTCCCGTGAACAACTCCGCGGAACAACACATGCAATTGGCCCCAAAGTCCTCTGTAATCCCCCATCCAAAATGGCCATCATCGAGCTCGAGTACCGCGGCCGCCTGGCCATAATCACCATCAACAACCCCTCCAAGCTCAACGCCCTCGGCATGCAACAGTACTACGAGCTCTCCCAGTGCCTCCGCGAGATCGCCACCCGTCCCGAAGTCTACATAACCCTCATCATCGGCAAAGGCCGCTACTTCTCCGCCGGCGCCGACGTCTCCGCAAGCCGGCCCTCGGCATCGGGCACCTCGTCCGACCTCACGGGCCCCTCCTCCGAACAAGACACCTCGGCCATCCGCCAACACTGGCTGAGCAACTTCCTCGCCAACAACCTCAACACCACCCAAGCCTTCTACACTCATCCCAAAATCCTCATCGTCGCGCTCAACGGCCCCGTAGTCGGCTTGTCCGCCGCGCTGACCGGTTTCGCGGACTTTGTTTACGCCGCGCCGCATACCTTCCTCCTCACCCCCTTTTCGTCTCTAGGTCTCGTTGCTGAGGGCGGTGCCTCCCGCGCGCTTGTGCAGAGATTAGGTGTCGCCAAGGCTAACGAGGCGCTGATCATGAGCAAGCGGATATCCGCGGAGGAGCTGGTATCATGCGGGTTCGTGAACAAGATCATGGAGGGGGTGAAGCCGGGTGAGGATGAGAAGTTTAAGAGCATGGTGTTGGCGGAGATTGATGAGAGGTTGGGAGAGCACTTGGTAGGTGATAGTTTGCTGGGGATCAAGGCCTTGATTCGTAAGCCGGAGTTGGATGTGTTGGAGGCGCAGAACGCGAGGGAGGTGTTTGCTGGCGTTGAGAGGTTTATGAGCGGGGTGCCGCAGGAGGAGTTTGCAAAGATTGCCTCGGGGAAGAAGAGGCATAAGCTTTAAGGGTAAGAGAATGTAGCGTTTGGAGGAGGTTTTGGATGGTCTATTTTGTATATCATCATCTTAGAATAGGTAGCTGGCTCTTGTCTTCGGGTATCATGAAAGCAGCCCGAACAACAGGCTTGTCCGCTTCCAGTAGTCCTGTGTTGTTTTGGCCACTCTGTCTCGAGCCGCGACGTCTAGCTTGGTGTGTTTGAAAATGGCGTCTTCCGCGTCCTTCAGGCTATGCTGTTTCTCCGATGACGCTTCCAGGAAGGCCCGGAGGTAGGAAATGTCAAAGAGCCACTGAATAAACAGGTCTCGCCGCTGTTCGGCGGTTTTGTCGTCGTCCGATTTGGCTCCAGGCTCAGTCGATGGCTCTTCCTTGTCGCCAGCAGCATCACCTTCATTATCTTTGGTCTCTGCAGTCGCCGGAGATTCCGTCGCATTGACAGCCTCAACAGCCTCGAGCCATCGTTTGCTGACCTCCCTTTGAAGCTGCTGCTTCAAGACTTTTACCGCAGTCGGGCTCCACAAGTCGCCGCCTGCGTCACCCATAGAGGTAGACAGGTTCCTCAGGACTCTGAAGATACCAGGTGATGGAGACGCGGGAAGTTCGGGACTCCCCTCCCAGAGACTCCTGCCCACAACAGTCATTCGCGCCAGAGCCACTGTCGCAAGCTCCCCTAGCGGCAAAGCGAGCACGGAGGCGGCCACTGTCTCGTGAAGTGATGGTACCGCGTCTAAGCCGAACTCCTTAACAGCGTCCAAATTCTGGGGAAGTCGTGCCCGGATGTCTCTCAGCACGCGGAGAAAGTACATCGCAATTGGCCCCTTGTTCGGACCGTCTTGGTGGGCTTTCCAGAGGAGCACGAGGTGCTCTTCCAAACGGTTGAAGGCTTTGACGAGTGAGACATTGAGGTGCTCACTCAGCTTCTGCGGATCCTCCTTCGCAAGGAGCTTTTGGCGATGCTCGATAGTTTCCTCATCCTCGATCTCGTCGACATCGTTGTCCCACCGCTGTCGCTGCAGCTGGTCAACAACAACGGTCACGTCGTCAATGACGTGGTACCAAGACTGGTAGCAGGTGACGGCTTTGGAAACCGCGTCGTTCCTCCCGTACAGCCGTGCAACTACGTCCTGTGTAAACTGCGCCGCTCCACTGGAGAGCTCGGTATCAAAGGAGCCGTCGTCCCAAAGACTCTTGTGCCGCTCCGTGAAACCTTCGCGCCAGGCATCAAGCGCTGCAGACACTTCAGATCCAACAAGCCGAAGTTTGGCCACCTTGGCTTCGACAACCTCCAACATATGCCCGTTGACGGAGTCCCGGATCTGATCAAGCAAAACTGAGGGATCGAATCCCTTCGCTTTGCTGCCCTCTTGAATCCACAGCTTCAGAACGTTTGTGCGCAGCTCGACAATCGCCTTGAACTCGGTCATGCCGTCGAGCGTTTTCTCCAACCCTCGCAGAAGCACGCCGCTTCCTTCCTTCGCCCAGCTCGTAAGCATCTCTCTTGCCTGCTTCCCATCCAAATCATCATGGCGGATGAACGGCGTGTAGTACTGAATCTCATCCCCGCACCACCTCTTGTAAATATCCAGCCTCAAGCCCTCCATCGTCTTCAACGACTCATTCGCCAACAGCGCATCCTTCTTGAGCGCCATCAACGCCTCCGTGAGCCTATTCGGCACCAAACTCTGCACATCCTGCAGCGTCCTCGTGTACAACCCTAAGCACCGCAGCACATCCCTCTGCCCTCTCCCATCCTTCCTCTCCTCCCCCGCGTCCTCAAACGCCAACGCCATCGCCTGCCCTCTGACCCTCAAAAAGTGCCTCAACACATCACTCGCCCCGCTGCTCGTCGCCAAACTGTACGCCCCCAGCGCCATCAACACATCCCCCCTCTCCCTTCCCCTCCTCAACACCCCCTCCACCCCCCTCAACAACCTCCTGTGCAGCCCCTCCAAGCTCTTCTCCGCCCCCCTCACCTCCTCCCCCTCCCCCCCCAAACTCTTCACCAACAACCTCCCCAACACCCACAGCCTCGCCCCCAACACCAACCTCTCCCCCTTCCCCTTATCGCCTGCCCCCCTCAACACCCCTCCCAAACCCAACACCACACCCCCCAACAACCCCCTCCTCGCCTCCCTCCCCCTCTCCCCATCCCCCTCCTCCATCTCCTCCACAAACCTGCCCAACCCACCCACCTTCCTCCCCACCACGGCCCGTCCACATCGCCCACCCATACCCCCCAGCGTCCCTTGCACCCTCTCCATGTCATCGCGCATCGCAACGATCGTATCCGCCGTCCCGAGCAGGTCGCGGTACGAGTTGCCGACTTGGGTGCGCAGTCGCGACGCGGTATCTTCGAGTTGGGCGTGCAGCGCCTTGTGGATTTGTCGAATCTGTGGGAGCGTGTGCGAGGGGGTGGTGAAGATTTGGGAGGAGGTGGTGAAGGGGGTTAGGTCGATGTTGGCCATGGTGGCGGTGCGGGTGGTTTCTATTTCTGCGATGAGAGGTGGGACGTGGTAATTGAAGTGTGTGTTGGTGGCGGTAGGTTATTTTGGGTTGTCCATTGGTTTGTCTTGTGGTTTGCGCTTTGCGATTTTGAATCTTCTTTTTGGTATAGGTAGGTTGGGCGGTTGTTGTCGTCGTCGTGTTTTGTTGAATTGGAGTTGGAGATGAGCTTCAAGGTGGGGGAGCTTCGCAAGCTGTCAACCCTAACCCACAGGTGTGGGGGCAGCTTCAGCGAGACCGCCTGGTACCTTTTCCCCAACGTCAACAAGAATATTTCGAGGTTGGGCTTATGAACTGTTCCGTATTTTTCATTTTTACATCATTTTACCTCCATGGTCTTTCCGAAAATGTGAAATTCTCGGCGTTATTTTGCGCATGTTTTGGAGGATTTGTTCAGGGACGTGTCAGGGTACTTACCCAGGTGAAAGATGTCGATGACGCCTCGACACCAGAGGGAAAAGGGTCTCGGGATTTATGACAGACCAAGAACTCCAATCCCGACGGCCGTCCTAGCGGTTTCCTGACCGCTTCAAAATCCCGACCAGACGCATGAAAATCGCCTTATCATGGGCGAGGTTTCTCGAGCGCGGAGTGGATCGTGATAAGAAACGGCCGCTTCAATTACTCATCAGCCCCATCCGTTCAGTCGGAGCGGGCCCGGCTTGCCCCGCCCCCGCCTGTTCCGCGAGATTGTGTCATCGCGAACCGCCGACGTCTCCAACGCCCAGCCCGGAGATTCGGGTCCATTATAAATCTCACTGAAGATTCACAATATTTCTTGACTTCGACAGCCTCCGATAATAATCTCAACTTCCCACCTCCTACCTCTCTCAGCCCTCGCCCCACCTGCCTTACCTGACATACCTTGTTATTTTAACCACTTAACTTAATCTTTTTTACCCTCACCAAAAATGCCAACCCCATCCCTCCCCGTCCTTTCCCACGCCTCCTCCGACAATTCCCACCTCACCCTCAAATTCGGCCCGGAAACAATAAACTACTTCTCCGGATCCCCTCTCAACCGACTGTCCTTCCTCCGCACAGACCATGACTTCCTCCAATCAGCCTTCTCCCACCCGTCCGCTTCCTTCTTGCTCATGAACGGCCTCGCCCCTCTGGTTCTCGCTTCGGATTCCGCCGAGCTCGGGTTCGTTTCGGGCGAGGAAGTCTACCCGCTGACGGGGAGGGAACCGTTCGTCAAGACGGAGGAGGAGTTGATTAGGGAGTTTGACTCGAGCGTGACGAGGCCGGTGGTGGTGTTTTTGGGGGTTGATGAGAATGGGAGTTTCCGCGGGCATGGCGGGGAGAAGGGCGAGGGGTTTGTGTATAAGGAGTATAGGGGGGTTCCGTACTTTGGGGTGGATGTCACGCCGAGGGGGACCCTGAGCGAGGTGGCGAAGGGGGTGGTTGAGAGGGTGAAGGGGTTGGGGATGGAGTTTCATGAGAGCAGTCCGAGGCATATGGGGTTGCATGCCGGGCAAGGTGGGTGGATTGCGTTGGTTCTTTGTTCTTATGGTTGGGCAGAGGTGCTGACGCTGTTTTTTTAGCTGCGACGTATGGATATGCTCGCGCCCTGTTGGATTGGAACGCGCGGAATCCGTTCTGCGCGCAGTGCGGACAGCCTACGCTCTCGGTCAACGCTGGGACGAAGCGCGTGTGTCCTCCTACGGACTCTGCTTCTGGATCGCCGGTGGAGAGACTCCCTTGCGCGACCCGGAACACCGTCTCGAACCTCTCGTTTCCTCGGACAGATCCCACCGTTATCATGGCCGTTGTTTCCCCTGACGGATCTCGCATCTTGCTGGGCCGTCAGCGTCGCTGGCCACCAAACTGGTATTCCACCCTCGCTGGCTTCCAAGAACCAGGGGAGTCCATTGAGGAAGCTGTGCGCCGCGAGGTTTGGGAAGAGAGCGGTGTTAAGGTGGGGAGAGTAGTATTGCACAGCTCGCAGCCGTGGCCATTCCCGGCTTCCTTGATGATTGGCGCAGTAGGGCAGGCTTTGCCGGGAGATGGTGAGAAAGTCTATTTGGGCAACGATAAAGAACTGGAGGATGCGAAGTGGTTTTCGACCGAGGAGGTGAGGGAAGCATTGCTGAAGGGAGTGAGCAACCTGGGCGAGGCTGCGCCAACGGGCTATGTTGAGGGCAAGTTGAGGTTGCCGCCACAGACAGCGATAGCAAATCGCCTGATCACAGCGGTCGTGGAGGGGTGGTGGAGAGCGAAGATTTAATCGTAATGGTAGATAATAGAGTAGGTCCCCTGGATTACGCCGGTTACGCCCATCAAACTTTGTCGGCACCTTGAATGTGACACGGCCAGCTCCACACCTCTTCTCAAAAGGACAACCGTCGCCGCTAAGTTTTCCTTCTGCGGATGCACCCAACTCGCTCACACAACATGTCGAACAACAAGGAGAGCGGGTCACTACCAGACAACAAGGAGGAACGGTCACTACCAGACAACAAGGCTGAGCACGATGCGCAAGCCCCTCGCCCCTATGTGTTTGATTCAGGATCAGGCGACAACACCGGGGAGCATACAAAGCACAGAGGCAGCTCAAGCCGCTGGTGGCGACGAGTGCTACGCCGAAGCCAGGCAGCATCACAGCAACCCCTGCGGCAGCAGGCGTCCATTTCGGCTGCCAAGAAAACTCCAGAATTCCTTCCAAGATGCAATGAACCTAACGGCATGACATGGTATCAAGACAGCGCGCCGACGAAGCTGCCGCTGCCGACCGTACCACACACCAACGTTTTTCCCTACGTACTCGATGTCACATGCCTCCCTCCTCCGCCGACATCAACAACCCAGGGTGTAGTTGCTCGCTGGCAGCAGGCACGGTTGATATTTCAATCGGATGAGTTGCCCGAGATCCTCCGGGGGCCCCCGATTCCATGGCGGGCAAATCTAAGCGACCACTGCTACACCGACGATGTTAAGATTGTGTTCTGCCTTCCCGCCACTACGCCATACGGTATGCCTGTGTCGTCCGGTGGGTTAACATACTACCGCCAAATCGAGCTCGCGCTGATGGGTAACCCGACTGGCTCTTGCTACTGGACACTCGCACTTGTACTCACAAGCCGCGACGGAAACTGGCTCGCAAGTCTACCGCGCGCTGAAGTTGCGGCTCTAGTTGGCCTCGATTCGGTAGTTAGGTGAGTGTTGATGATCTCCCGATGTGACAAAACGACCATGTCCAACTAACACGCGCGGAAAAAGCGTTGTCGGCAGGCTACACCCAAAACGAGATTCGCTGAACTCATCCCTATTTTATGCGAAAGAGTTCGGCCAGCTGTGGCTTAAGCCTTCCGATTCTGAGTCTCACATACATAAACATCCGCCGTGTTCGCCGTCGCCTCGAGGCACGACTTCCTACGAGGAGATGTCCCAACTGCTGGATGGTAATCTTCGGAGAGTCTTCTTGGACAAGACGTGGGAGGCCTGGGGTTGATCAACTGGGTTGAACCCAACAGCCACATACAACCCACAAGTATTGAACAGCTCGAGATCCCGTCCGCTCTCCCACAGATAACTCAGTGACCGCCAGGCGAGGAGCTGGGCCGGCTGGTGTTGTATATAATTTGCTTTCATTTTGCCGCGAAACCGGCCCCCAGATGGGCCCTTAGAGGACACCGAGAATTGAGATTCCCCGAGCAAATAGAGTGAGTTCCGTGACTTGTGGGTACAAGGACTAGGCGGACATCAAACACTTGCTTGCGCGCGTCTGAGGCATGTGCTTAGGCCGTGGTGAACCGGGAGCCGACAGCTACCAACCCGGACTACCGTGGCGTTTCTTGGATCCTGAGTGTCGCCATAAGGTTGGGAATGGAGTCTTCGTCACGGTGGACACCTCCCTGAGCATGCCCTTCGCAGCAGTGGACTCGACTCGAGTCGCGGACGAAAGGAGGAGTCGGCGTCTGGAGACGGACATGATAAGTCCATAACTGAGAACAAAGAGGAAAATAGGACATCGTACCAACCCAGAAACCGGCTTAAAGACGAAGGAAGGCCAGTCAGCATCCATCGCCAGTGTCGAGGTCAGCATGTGTCAGAGCCCCAAACCTTCATCAGCCTCAACAATGTTAGGTAGCTTTGGCCTGCGCCCCACCGCGCCTCACACTAGCCCTAATGGAGCTAGCGCCCCCACACCCGAAAATCCCAGCTATAAAACATGCCTCCTCTCGTCCCTCTTCCTCCCCTTCCCTTTTCTCTCCTCAGTAAGAATCGCGTCTCTCGCCCTCTACACCGTCAAGTGAAGAGGACGGGAATCGCGCGGTTCTCGGGCGGCTCCGCTACGGCGGCTTGCTGAGGGTCACTCGCTGTATTTTACTGAATACAATGCTCTATGGGTTTTCCTCCGTTCCCGGCCTCCCACAGCAACGCTGGGCCATCTCTTCCCTAAAAAATATGCCGCGGACGACGACTCTAGAGGTCCGTAGTGTGGGATGGTCTCGACATTTCACAATTCAACATGTGGAAACTTTTTAGCTTAGAATTCAGACCAACTCCAGCCGGAAGTGCCGATGTGAGCGTGATTGAATGCGCGGAGCCCGTGTCCACGGGTGTTCGGCCTCAGAAATCTCTGCGCTAGGGAGCTATCGCGACGATGACTGGCTACCACGTCACGCACGAACTGCAACACTTGCGTGCACCGCATGAAAGACGTGAGGATGTTGTTTTGAGCGCGTAGGCAATTCCTGGTGCGCCGTGACGTTTAGCATTAACCGTGGTGAGAATACGTCTGCGTTGTCTTGTCAAGTTGCATTGTGGCTGACTCGACTGCCGCATGGAACAACCTCAGGAGTTGAAGTTTGCCGAGACAAACTTGATGTACTACTTCCAAAGCACAAACTTTTGAGGCAAAGAAAATGCTGAAGCATTCGTTCAAATGCAGGTTACTTTATCGGAACGAGACAATTTTGCGCAGAACGTTGCGGAGCGTCAATGCATCAATTCATCAAAGTATCTTCATGACATGCTCCGGGCGTCCAACCAAGATGACGTCGAGCCACCAGCGTAGGACGGACCCATTTTAGTAGATGCGCTTGGGGGGAGACATGGTAGCCTTGATGGTCAAGCTACCAACGTTCTGCCAGCCCTTCTTCAGGAGAGAGACCAGGTAGTTGATGGCCAACATGATGTTGGCGACAAGCTGCTCCTGGGTCATACCGACGTTGCCGACAGCGACACCCATGCAAAGAACCTTCTTCAGCTGGAACTTGATGGTGGACTTGACCTCGTTGATCTTGCCAGTGAGGTCATCGGCGTGGGAGACGGGGGTGGGGAACTTGCCAGCTAGAGAGGTGTTAGATTCGGTCCCTACACGCTAGACAGACCCGAGAGAGCTTACCCTTGGAGAGACCGGGACCGAGCAGACGGGGGATCTGCTTGATGAGAGTGTCGGAGGCGACGAAAGCATCATACTTGCGAGCAAGTTTCTTAATAAGTTTCTTGTTCTTGTTGAGCTTCTTCAGATCGTCGGCCGACATGGCGTCAACGCCTCCGTGCTTGGCACGATCGATATCGTGCTGGTCACCCAGAATGCAAATGCTCATGTTGGGACGGGGGATCGTCGGGAGGCGGACGGTGCCCGAGAAACCTGCGACATTGTCAGCCCTCTGCCAGAGCAATATATTGGGAGTCGAGGCGACGTACGCTTGTCACGCTGGGGGTCATAGTTCTTGAGGCCGATCTGGAGCTCGACGGTCTCGAGGAAGTTGCGCTTCTTCGTCTCGTTGCTGTACTCGAGGAGATCAGCAACGTGCTGACGCACACCGGCTGGACGCAATCAATTAGCACAAGCTGTAGGTATCGTGGAGAATTGCTGCGGCCTACCGACGGTAATCTTGGACATCGTGACCGTCTTCCAGTAGAATTTCTTCTATAGGTGTGGTTTATTTGCGTCAGGACGTTTGGTTTGTTGGAGGAAGGAATTTTGCAAATCCCCCAAAGATTTTGTGCCTTTTGGCGGGGTGGGCGGTGAGGCAAATAGGGTGGGGCTCCGTTGAAAATTGCCGGCCCGCCGCCAGCTGTACAACGTTTTCAAGGTTCAGAAGAGGGACTTTGGCCCTGCGTGCTCCCAACACAACTTCTCTTACGCAGGTGAGGATCGTCGATGTCTTGAAGAAAAGATGGATCAGATTGGTCAAGTGCGTTTATGTATCACCTAGACGCAGTACCGTATTCTTTCACAATATCCTCTACCCTTGCCCCGCGCACGGCTTTAAACTCTTTGTCAGAGGGCCTGCGCCAGCCGCGAGCTGGCATATATGTCAACAATGCAAAGGCCTTGCTTCATGGAGTCCATGGCTCCATCATCGCGCAAGCGGCGCTCGATGGCTTAAGGCAAGGCTGCTGATACAGCTTTCAAGGCACGTACGGGGCAAGAGTAGAAGCCAATGTTACGAGATAATACGGCACCCTGGCGAGCCTGTATGGTCTCCATTCCCTCAACCCCCAGGACGAAGAACACGGCTGTTGAGCACACTTTATATTCCATCGGCTCAAGGCCTTTGCGCTCTCAGAGGTGACAGGAATCCATCTCTCTCCGCCGGTATCTGACCCGCGGAGTAGAACTCCAAACTCCGGTCTACTAACACCTCATTCCAGCACAACAGGATCGGAATTGCAGACGAGAAAACCTGGAAAGCCATAGTTTGCTTTCAAATTAATGGGTAGGCAGGAGGCGAACAATTTTTTCGACCCCCCAGGCGCGGGTGGCAGCTTAGCATCCGTACCATAACCGGTTGATACGAAAGAACAGACACCACCCAGCCCTCCGACGTTCTTCCTAGTCCGTGAAATGCTCAGAATAATAGAGCTCCCAACCTCAGCGCCAAAAGCAACTCACATTACCACCCATTCCGTATTACTCTCGATTTGAGCCCGCCATTTATCCCGTCTATTGTATCTCGGTTTCCGCGCCAGGCGTCTCCCGAGGATAGGTCACATCTTAGTGTGAAGATTATGTCGCGCCCCGGCCGTTTTCACTTTCCATACACTTAGCACAAGAAAGGTGTTAGCAGTCCGGCCCATGGTAAACTGACTCGAGACACCGAGAGATGTTCTGAGAGAGTACGTACGAGGGTCTGGCGGCGACGGGTTGCTTCCACCGTTATTGGGGTCTGAACGCCTCATGACGGAGACTGTGCCACCACCGAGGTTGCTGTTGGCTCGTGCAAAAAGTCGAGGTGCTTGGGCTCGCATGATGATGGAAACGATTTTGAACTTGGACGTCTTGTTCCGGAAAGCTCAGGAAAAGGGACACTTCGATGGAGGAGGCGTGTTGCTGTCCGAGTCAGGTGGGATACTGCGAGGTGTGATTCTGTCACGATGCTGGACTCCGGCGCAACTTCCCTCTCAGGCAGACCGGCAGGTGCCCCTTTATAAGTGTCGACGGCAAGGCAATGTTCAGGAGCCATTTTCACCGAAAACATCGCCGAGGCGTGCCTCGCCATACCCGCAAAACATCTTCGCCCGTCTCACAAAGCGAGGCAACAAGTTATCACACGAGGCATCGGGTTTGCATTACGCCTATGAAGCCTTAGGCTTACGGATGCCAAGGACCAAGCGGTTGGAGGCCGTGGTCTTGGAAGGTAGGTGAAGCCTCGGGTGTGAAACCATCGTCGACTGCGGCCAGATATGCATGACGCCTTTCTTGCTCATCCGCTGCAGCAAGCCGTGAACCTTGCCCCTATCGGGCAAACAGGTCACAAGCCGCATGGCCCTATGGAAATTGCCTTGGAATTCTCCCATCTCCTGATATTCCTGAAGGAGCATCGTCGATCCGCATTCTGCTCCAGTCACGGGATACACCATCAGGAGCATGAGAGCACAAGACGCCCTGGGCCCTTCAGTCTCTGGTCTGCCTCTACTTGCAACATAACCCAGCAACTGGAAAAGGCCCTAGGTCGGCAAACGAGCCGTGCCGGCAAGGAGACAACCACTCGGAGGGTATACCGGGGACCGGCCGCAACCTTCCGCCATCCTCCCGCCAGCTAGGAATAGAGAGCCCTCAAAGCGAGCGTGTGCAGGGACGGCGTAACGTGATCTTTGGCCCCTGGCGTGTGACTGACATGCTACGTCGCCAGCCGCTGGGAGGACAAAACTGCCCGCGGATGGCAAAATTCCTCCATCTGGTCTTCAGGCGTCTTCGTAAGGGTAAAGTAGGGGAGTACGACACGAGGCAGTGCCTTGATTTGACTCGATGTGTTTGCCGAAAAGGTCCGCCCACCTGCAGGTCATTCCCAAGACAGAAAGCAAGAGTGACGGGTTCATCTGGGGTCGCTCAAAGAATCTCCAAACCGGGAGAAGGTCGCCAAGAGTGGGAGCAGCAGCAGCCATGACTCTGGTCATATGCCAGTGCCCTATCGGATCCAGTGCGACAAGCAAAGGCTGCGAGGGGGTGGGCAGACCAGCCGGGCACACCAGGAGCGCCTCATGGAGCGTGGGACGTGTTTGCTCTGCTGGACCCCCCAAAAGCAGACGACGCCGCTGAGAGTGCCGTCGGCACCTGGCTTGATTTGGCGTTTGGAGGAGACGATACGAAGAAAGTTGAGGCTCCAAGGTCTCACACAGGCCGTTTTCCAGACCCTTGCAGGCCGGCAGCTGAGCCGTGAGATCTGTGCGACCGACTTGCCAGCCGAATTCGGGCATCGACAGCGGATGGAGAGAAGTGGTAAACACAGGAACGCGGCAGTCACGTACCGGCTCCACCCGCCGCTGACCGGAAAGACTGCGGCAGAACCTTCAGGCAGGCACATCAGCGCTGACATCTTCACATGTTGGGAGCCTCCCCGGCGGCCGGCACCGAGTCGCGGAGACCTGTGGCTGCGACGCCAGACCGAAAGGTGTGCAACGAGGAGAAACCCATATCCGTCTGGCACCTATTTTGACCAGCCTGGAGTTGAGTGCATCCAGACCGGTTGATTTAACTGTGCGAAAAAGTGTAAAGAGGAAGAGAAGTCCAACCAAGCCGCGCCAATTCCCCACGCAAAATACCCAGCAGGAGCGGCGGAGGTTGTCGGGCCGGCAAGCCCCCACAAATGCACGGACCATCTGCTCCAGAATACAACCGTACAAAACAGCTGCAGATTCTTCTCTTGCTGCCAACTTCATCTCAGCAGCAGCAACAACAGCGGCCAGCAGCCAGCAGCCACCTCACGGCTTGTCGTCGAGCTCTCCGATTGTCCAACGAGCCTTCATCTCGATTATCCCTGGTCTTGACGGGACTCGAAGACGAGCACTAGAAATCCCCCTCCCAAACGAACCACGACTTGCCTACCTCTGCGCCTTCCATGCGCAACAGGTCAACTTATTTTTATCGTTCATGTGGAAGAAAAACCCAACGGTCTAGACAACCAGTCCAATCCACCCCGCTGACGCGCGTATTTTGTACGGCAGCGGGACTAACAAGGACAGACAATTCATCGTGCTCATGCCAGTTCAGTTATCATAAATAAAGGTCATTTAAATTTTGCATTTTGCGTTCGTTGTCTGCTTGTCAAAATTCCCATGTCATTTCATATCCAATGGTATCATCTCGTGCCTTCCGTCTATGTGCCTTCCCAAACGCCGTGTCAAAAAAAGAGTAAACTGGCAACCGCGACCCAGCCCAGACACATCAGTCGTTGCGCTCAATAATGTAGCGCTCGTCGTCAAACGACAGCAAAAACTTTGCAACCAGCCGCCCCGTGTAGTTGAAGGCAACATCATGGATCGGATACTTCTCCTGCTTGGGCAGGATCGGATCCATCGACAAGAAATCCAGCTCGCTCCCTGTCGCCTTATTAGTCGTGGCCCATAGGTTTGACGGACAATCAGAAAACTCACAATTCGGCTCCTGCAGCAACCGTCTCAGCTGCATCACCATCGCCGCCGCATCCCGATCCAGCTCGCCCGGCTCCAGGCATGCGTCGTCGAACAGCGGATTCCAACTCTTCGCGCCCGCATCCCTCGAATGCGTCTGATAAAGTTGATGAAACTGGAACGCCACCTGCTTGAACGGCATGTTCTCGATCTCCTTGTTCTTCCCCAGCGCAAAGGCCCTCTTCCACTTCGGCGTCTCCCCTTCGCGCACGGCGATCTGGTTCTCGCTAATCACGAACGTGTCGGCAGCTGTCTCGACGCTCTCCATGAACAAGCAGAGCACCAGGAAAGCTGCCAAGCAGGGCGCCCAGCCTCTTCTCTCTTTCGGCTTCAGGGCCGAGCCGAAGGCTTTGAACAACTTGGTCATCTCTGCGCGCATCAGGTCGTCAATGACAGCCTTGACCTGCCGATTCAGCACCCGCGGTGTCACGAACGGCACACCCTGTGGAACCAGCTCTGTCGCCGCGAGACTGGCCACCGTCTGCGCCGTCAAGCACAGCTGCACCGTCATGACGTAGTGCATCGCGTATATGCTCAAAGCTCGCTTCACCATGGCGTTGTCCGTCCTCGTCGCATAGTCTTGCACGATCCTCAATATCGTCCTCGGCAGCCGCGTATGCCTCGCATCCGTCACCATCTCGGCAAACGCAGTCTCGTTCACAATACCGTTGATATACCGTTCCGTCTTCTTCCTCAGCTCCTCCTTATACGACGCCCCGTCCAACCCGATCGGTGCGGCGCCGCGTGCTTGCAAATCGGCAACGCCCCGGACGTGATTGAGATGCCACTGCTTGAGCACCTCGCCCGTCTTGGCCGTGAAGAACTTGGCTTTGATGGACATGGTTGAGGCAAAGCCCATACCCGACGACAGCTCCACGGTGCACCCTTTTTCCACGCCCCCAACTGTGAAGCTCTCGATATTATCGCTGATAAACTTCTGCATCTCGTCTCGGGCGAAATGCCCACGGATGAACTCGGGGAACAGTACCACGTCAAAGTCATCGAACTGCCAGCACATGGCATGCGGTACAGTGAGCTTCAGCTTGGTGCAGTTCCGACAGGGGCGCTCCTCGCCACACTTGACTTTGCGCGCGTGGCAGTGGAAGCAGGCGCCTAGCCGGCGGACTTTGAGCGCGGATTGCTTTGTTTCGTTGGCGAGAGGGCCCTTGCGGCCGCGCTGGGAGGAGCGGGCGTGGTCGTGGCAGTCGAAGGGGTTCGATTTGGATGCGTGGGCGTTGACGGTGTCAGCGGTAATGATGAGGAAGGTCGAGGTGTGAGAGGTGGACGGGGAGGGTGATTTCTTGGAGGAAGAGGAGGAGGATGAGCCTTTGGATTTGGTGATGCGGCTGTTGTCGCCGCGGACTTTGCGGATATTGACAGGTGCCGATCTGGCGGCAGAAGAGGGGAGGTCTTCGTGTTTGATGTGAATTGGTGGTGATCGCGGGGAGACAGAGGGGGAGAAGTGTTGTGGTGGCGAAGGGGAGATGAAGCTAGGATCCTCCATTACGAAGACAGGGGAGGAGCTGGTTGTGTTGGATTGTTGAGACTGAGATTGCGCCGCTGCCGCGTCCCGAAGGGTTGCGGGATTCCATGGTGGGACATCGACTCCGGAGAGAATGCCTGAGGGGATGTCGAAGTCGAGGCTGGCCAGGGCGGCTTGCTCGGCGCTGCTGAGTGGGGCGAACTGACCGGCCGTCATGAGACTGCTGAGGTCGGCGAACTGCGTCGTGAGGAGGGAGTTCCCTTGCGGAGCAAAAAAGTCATTGTTGGCTTGGAAGAGGTTGTCTAGGATGAACTGATTGTCTGTCTGTTGGGTGGATGTCGCGCTGAATGCGCTTGCAGTCTGGTCGCCGAAGGAAGGATCGGTAAAGAGGTGTGGCTGATCGGTATCGAGATTCAGCGGGGACGCAGCGGGCAGCGACGCCGGTTGCTCCGGGCTCTGCGTGCCATGGCCGATGAAGCCCCACGAGCTCCCGAGCGTCGCGCTTGCCGGGCTCGGGAAGAAACCCACGGAACTATTCGGCCCCGCGCTGCTGGGGATCGGTACGAATGCCCATGCGTTCTCGTCGGCATCACCGGTCGACTCGGTCTGCGGGAACTCGTACCCCGAAAGGGGGGACGTCCCGGCGGAGGCCACGGATGCCATTGCGGCAAGTCTGGGATTGGGGTTGCTGAGATTTCCTCGGCCTTTTCTGACAACTGCGATGTCGCTCGACGCTGCCTCGGTCAGGCTGTCTGTATAACGTCGCCTAGTCGCCCAGACCCAGCACAGGTAACCTCTCCGCCTCAGTCTCCCGTCGCCGTGTTGTCAGACAAGAAATCGTAGGGCTTTGTGCGCCCGCGGCATAGAAAGGGCAAATACCCGCTCAGGTCGCTCGTGGAAAACAGGTGTTGCTGTCGCGCAAAAACGTCCAGGCGCAATCACAGCACGGATGGAATCGGCACCTTGAGTTGTCTTGTCGACAATTATTTTCGCGACATCTACCATCTAGGAGAAGAGGGGAAAGATCTCTAGCCCCCGCCGCGCGACGGGAAATGGCCTGTACTTAACACGACACGACAGGCAGGTGTTGTTCCCGATGATGCATTTGCGGGCAGACTCCGCCTCAAGGCTAAACCCAATGGGGCGACCGAGCATGGAGGGGGATCGTCCCGGTGCTCGTGGGGAGAGGGAAGAGGGACAGGGGTTCATTGAGCGGCAGGCGAAACCCCTTTGGGATACCGACTGTGAATGGGCTGGACACCGACGTCCCAAGGCTGCAATTGATGGACCTCACCTTGGTGACCGAGTTGGTAAGGGTATAAGTATACAGTGTTCCTGGAGCACTCGAACCATGTGGTTTTCAGGGGACTGTAGCTTAACTGAACAGAGCTGACCCTATTTAGAGACCGACCTCCCCGCGTCCATCGGTCAGGTAAAAGCTAGCCGACCTCCCAACGCCCCCTATCATGTACCAAGAGGACGGCACGCTGCCAAGGGACCTGGTATCACTCTTGCACGTTGAGCAACACGCATCCAACCGCCACGAGAATCGACTCGCAGCAGGAACATCGGCATTTCAACGTTTCACAGGAACGGTCATGCGCAAAATTTCCACGAGTTGATTATAGAATGCATTTTACAGAGTCGTCACTGTGTTCCACTGCCTCGCTGTTGGTTACTACGCAGTACATGTCCCCATGAACACATCGCTGCTTGTGGTACTACATCTTCGGAAGTCCTCGACATCCCGTTACTATCCTTGTTTGTTCTTAGGACCTCAACAGACACGATGTGGGTAAGACCCGCGGAGCCTTATTGGAATCTTTCTTCTGCACCCCTTCCCGGTAACTCCGCTCCAGCAACCAGTCCGGACGTGTTACCGTAGCACATTAGCTCAGCAACCCAAATTGGACAACATCAAGCACAACATCAAGTCAGGGGCAAAATCAACCAAGCAGCAGCAACAATCGCAAGCAGATTCACCACACCACCCGCAGATCGCCGGTACATAACGCAAACGCAAGTAAAACGTCAAATTTGCCGCCCATGGAACTCCCTCCCGCCGCGCTAGACACCCAGGCAACCAAATCATTCTGCTCAAGCTCTTAAGAATGAGTCCTTCCTCCCGATAAAAGTGCAGATGTATTTGACCTCCTTTTGGAACCAACGGGAAAAGAGTAAGAAAAAGCAACAGAATCGTCCGCCCAGCCCCAGCGTAAAATGACAAAAAGCCAACCCGAACCAAAAACAGCAAAATAAGCCTCCGTGCCCGTCACCACTCCAGCCGCCGACGGAAAAAGGATATGAAATACTAGGTGTAATAAACTCGTACAGTACCGGGGAGTATCGGTCTACAACTTCGTTCCCGTTGCAAACCTCCAAAGCAGGCAGACGCAGTGCTCCGCTCTTATAATAAGATAAGGTGTGAATATCGATCGGCAAACCGCGGAAAGTTCGGCCTCATATGTCTGTTATTTCTTCGTTGTGGCAAGTCAGAGAGCGTGCGTATTACCCCTGTCTCTGTGAAACTGGAAGCTGAAAAGGATCCAAATATTAGCGGAACCGCGCCGCGGAGGCAGCTGACCTCTCCTGGATCTGCTTTTCAGTGGAAACGTAAAGTCTGTCCAGGTAATCCATGGCCTGAGCATCCTTGAGTATCTTGGCCACTTGGATGCCGGCCGAGATCAGCTGAAGTATGTTGCGGTCGTCCTTGAGGGGTCGGGACTGGTGCTTGGCGGCGTGTCGCATCTCGAGCGAGTTCTCCAGGATAGTGACAAACTGTTTGATCTGGCCGTTGTAGAGCACGCGCGCAGGGATGCGGCGCTTGGTTGCTAGGCGCTTGAGTAGATATACCCACTCTGTCCTACATCACCTAATCTCAGCCACCTTCGGTCCTGTTGCGTTGGGGACGTTATACGTACCACTCCCGGTCTTGTGGCCGCTCAACCGGACGCATGTCTTGTGTCAGCGGGATGGGAAACTGATACTTTGCTACAAAGTCATATGCGCACTGCGACAACCGGTCGTTGACTTGTGACAGGACACTATCCTGTTCCTGCACGAGCAGGTTGGTGGGCAGATGGGGGAGCTCGCGCTCCTGCATGGCGATGTACTCTGGGGGCGGACGTTGGAGGAATTGATGCGGGCCATCAAACTCATCACGGTTCGAAGGGCGACGTTGGGATCGCGGCTTCCCGTTCATCCTGTTCTTGTTGTTGGGCGGCGTCCTCCCGGAGCCGTTCTCCAGGGAGTAATCGGACAGGCTGGGCGAGGCAATGATATCATCCACCGAGTCTGTCGGCGAATACCTGCCCTGGTGCTGGTGCTCCCACGGCTGCGGGCTCATGGTCTTGTACGGGCCTTGGTTCTGGACCTGCCCTAGACCGTGGCTGTGGCTCTGACTCTGGACTGCGTTGCCGTATATCCCTGGCGCGGGTCGGGGGTTGTATGATGTGTTCAGGGGGTACAAGGCCTCGGCGCCGGGACGGGCGAGCGGTCCATTGCTTCCTGCCGACAACGTGGCGGGAAGGTTGTACGAAGACATTGTTCCGGACGGATAGGCCACACTTTGAGTCCTGCGGTTATTCTCGCTGTCCAGAAGGGAGGGTGTCGATTGACTGTCGTTCTTACCTCTGCGACCTGTACGGGCCATTGGCCTTCTCGAATATGGTGTTCTGGTAGGCGTGATCATTGTAGATCGGGCTTGCCGCAAGTCAGCTGACGTTTGCTCCTCGCCCCTTGGATAGATCGAGACTCTGTTCCCACCTGCGAGACGACATCCATGGGTCGTTGGACGCCACGGGGGATGGGCGGTAGGCAAAGTCTGGTTGTGCCATGGTTCGTTCTTCCCCTGGTGGACGGAGCTTTCAGACTGGGTTCCTGAAGGTGCTGCTGGTGTCCGTATCCTCGGGCAGTATGGGAATGGAAAGCACAAAACTCAAAAAGCAAACAAGCTGAAAAGCTGAAAACGAGAAGGAAGACAGTCCGAAGAGGTCCGGTCTGCCAAGTTGGTCCTGTGGGCAAAACTGAAAAATCCTTGCGGCCGGGGTCTCCTGGGATGACGGCCACCAAAAAAATAACTCCTCAAAATTTCCAAAGGGGCTCCACGGGGCGGCGACAGCCTCACTGGGATGTGTGCTCGGGATGATTTCCAGCGGTAAGGGATCCGACGGGGCAGCGGGCTAGATCTAGAGCGTGGATTGGACTGCTCGATGGGTGCGGAAGTGGACTCCTTGAGTCAAGGTGAGTGTATAACGCTTCGCTTGGGGCAAGCAACTCAAGACTCTTTGTTTTTCCGATGCTGGGTGTGCGGCTGTGCGTGGACAGGACGAGAGAGAGAAAGGGGGGGGAGGGGGGAAGAGGCTGACGAGGGCCCGTCTCACGATGCAGAGATATATGGTGTCTCTTTTACTGCCAGCTGAGTGGCAAGGCCGGGCTCGCACGCAGCTGTGCAGGCAGGCAGACCAACTACAGAGCGGCACAGCAGCTCGTGGACGTGGACAAGAATGAGCAGTTCGAGCGTGGCAGTCCGGCGTCCAGGCGACCAACCTGGAAGGCGGAGAGAAAACAGGCGTTCCGCTTTCAGCAAAGACCCGCATACGAGGGCGGATTCGTGACCTCGGGCAGTGGGGGATGTGATGGAAAAGCCGGTCGGGCGCGGACGGAATGAGGGCATAAACGCAGGTGCGGCGGCGATCGACAACGAGAAGACCATGTCTTGCAACCGGGAAGTTGACGGCAGCGGTCCAATGGCCAGCGCGGCGCTTGATGCCGTCCTCGTCGCAAGCACCTCGTCCGGGGCTCGAGCGGGGCGACGGCGTTGGTCAGAAAGGCAGCTGCCGCCATGTAGGGCACCGTTGGGCAGAGATGGGATTGCCAAGGCTTTCTGTGTTGTTGCCCGACATTTCGACGCTCGCCAAATTCCATTGGTGCGGGGACAAGTCCACCCCCATCTGCAAGTGGTGCCAGAGCTGTCGAGTTGGGGGGCACTTGTCGAGTTGGGCAGAAACCTGCTCCGCTGGCGCAAACAGAGCCCAATCGTGCCTGTGACGGCAGATGCCCAACATCCACCCGAGACTTCCCAGTCCCGTCCCCGTTGTGCGCTCCGACTCTCGCTCGTCTTGGCCGCGACCCGTTGCGTTGTCGCTGGGTTCGCTGAGGCTCCCCCTTAAAGAGCAGTCGCATCGCCAGATCCGCATTCTGACTACCTTCCTTGGGTTTCTGCTGCCTACTGTCGGCAGATGGGGGTACTGCGCGATGCTGAACACGGACAGCCCCGAGGCCGAAATGGGAACATGAGCTGATGAGCCTGACTCGCCGTCGTCTTTCTCCACGTGCCTTTCCCCGGACCCCTCGTAACCCGCCGATGCCTGCCGCCCGAGCTCCGTAGCCTCTTCCAAACACTTGCCAAGCCATCGTTTCGGCAGACCAACCGCTCGTCCCGTCAGCCCTGGGCCATTTTTTTTTTGGACAGACCACTGCCGAAACCCGATGACGGAATCTCACACCACGCGATGCGGCCCGCCCAACAATGGATTGCCCTAATCTCTTCGTACGACGCCCCGGACCTGCAAATTTGGTCATTTCCTTTGCTCCATGCAAGGAAATGGATGAGGTCGTCTTGTCGGAATTCCAAGCCAGACTCAACCTCGAGTATCCTTGGCGCAAATGCACAAAGGTAAGATCATGTCGCAGAGTTCAGGAATGCGCCTTGTGGGTTGCATGGCTCTGTCGCCAACGTCAAAGGCGAGGGCGGTGCTGCGAACCTGAGATCGGCGCAGCGCGTGGTCTCACGAGAGGTGGAAGCCCAAAGGGATCGACAGAGTGTCCGAACCTATCGACGTCGAGAGCTCAGCGACAATTACGTCCAGTGGCGGTTTGTCGACGTTGGATGGGGCAAGGGAACGCATAACCACGACAGCCAGCAAATGGACACTATAATCGCGTTCGGAGCCAGAGCCAATTCCTTCGAAGTTCATCTCCTGGAGCTTGTCACCATCCCGACCTTGGCGCACCGTCTGTCGACAGCTTGGATGGATTCTGATCTCAGTATCAGGCTCAACGGATTCCTGTCTTCCCCTTGGAGCTTCTTGGAGCCATCTGGAGCCGCCGTTTGTCGTTTCTCCCGGATCTCTGGGTCTCGATGTGGTGTCCTAAAGAGGATGCTGATAGGGCCAGACTGCGGAGTTCTGCAGATGTGCCAGCCTTGCACAACCCCGTGGGTTTCCCATCTTTCCGGATACCTATGGTAACCCGATGGCCCGGGTCTCCTCCGCTGGGTTACTCATGGAACCAGGACCCTAGTACTCCGGGCAATTAACTTTGATGGCAGCGCAATGTCAACGAGCCCCACGACTCCGTGGGCCGATATCTCCTATCCAGGATCATCGAGCTACCGTTTGAGGCCGTGTCTTTGATGCAGCGTATTTTCAAGCGCTTCGGACACGAGCACCGCCCTGGGCACGATGGCAGCGAAAAAGGGGCTGCGATGTGCACAGCACACCGTCCAGCATGTGCCGGCATGCGAAGTAAACACTCCTCAAATACAAGGCTGAAGCGAGCGTCTTTGCCATACGCTTTCCCGAACAGGCGCTGCCGGCTGCTTGCCGAGGATCTCATCGCCTCCGCCGGTGACGGGATGATGAGCACTGGACGTCTTGAATCCATTCAGCACAGCCCACTGACAGCGTTGGCAAGAATCTAGACGAGGCGATCGTCGACTACAGGCTGCTGTGATGCCAGCCTAGTCTGCGTACTTGCACCTTGTCGTAAGTTCAGTTTTGCCCTAGTAGCCTGGGTAGACAACAGAGTGCTGACATCCGCAGAAACCTCCACGCGACTACTACGCCTTGACCGCTTGTCCGCTGAGGCTGTCGACAAGAGCTTACAACCGGCAGGCATTTGACCGTCGTCGAGTCTGGGGAAGGACTGCGTGTTGAACGTGGCTCGCTCTCGGTCGTTTGGCTGCTGTGTGGACGACTTCACCGCTCGACATCCCAACAACCTGTTCAGAGGGCACGGAACTCGGACAGGCAAGATCCTGTCTCCTGCTGAGTTCTTCTGCCACTCTGTTACACGTGGAACCCCGAGGGGAGGATCGGCACAAAGTCGAAGGAATTTCTGGTGACACCAGCCGGCCAGCAAATTACCCCCGTTGAGAACGGATACCCTTCAAGGCTGCTATGTTCTCATTCTTGTGTCTTGGTGCCACCGATGATCGATTCTGCACCATAGTCCTCGACGTGTCCCACTCAGTACGCAGCGTGAGGCGTCGTTCCTCGGCCGTTTTCGCTGAGCTGGCTCTCGACAATCCACCTTCGGTTCGTCGTCGTCGTCATCGTTCGGAAGCTCGTCTTTGGATGGATGACTTTGGCAAGCTTCAAGAATGGCGGCGCTTGTGGCAAAGGTTCGTCACTGTCAGATCAAGCCCAGGACAAGTCGCGGACTTCGTGGGATCACATCTTCAGTCCGCGGAGGACCCTGCTTGGGACGAGATTCCAAGCGGGCATGTCCCTCATAGGGAGCATCGGAGATGTCGCTGTCAGCACCAACGCGAATTTCGGCTGACGCGCGAACGATACTCGAGCCCCCTTTTGCCTCCCGAGCCTCTATACCCCAACCAGTTCATCACGCATGCTCGGCGCGCCCTCGGAGAGAAGCAATCAAGTTGCGCCATACCACTGTTCGTTATTGACACTCCGGTCGAGCCAATGCCGTCGACAAGCGTTGTCAACGCGACGGAACGTCAATGAGGGGGAGCATGCAAGTGCCTCCAGAGTGAGGCTGTTGCATCTCAAGCGTGGAGCTGGAAAGAAACACGCCGACGTTCCAGACCCCATGGGACTTGGGATTCCGCTCTTGCCGCCAGGACCGTCTCAGCTGAGAATAACCGATGTCCAACAATAATGGAGGTCGAGATGTCTCTCGGTTTAGTCAGCTCTTGGGGCGACCTTGGCTGTCCAGATCAAGATATCCGGCCTAGCGGGAAGTACTCCGTTTGTCGACACAACACCTCCAGGTCGATCAGTCGTTTTTGCTACCTCTCCCAACTGCCTTACAAGCCGGGCAACGCGGAACAAGAGAGTCCTGGAATACCGTTGGCCCACTGCCGTCCATTCACGTCGTTGGACGCAACCCACTTGCTGATATTGGTCGAAGCAACTCTCATGCATCCTGCCGACCCTCTTCCCAGACATTGGCTGCTCAGACCGGTGAGACACGACGGCCAAGCTGCTGATGGGGCCTGGCCATCGACCTGAGCCGCCGCTCCACGCCCTGCTGCCACCACAGAGCCTCGAGGGAGAGCAAACGACCGCAACGAACCTTCCCCTCCCCGCACATAGATGTTTTGCTTGAGTTTCCGTGTTCGCCAGCTCTCTATTCTCCCGGAGGAGAGCCATGACCCGCAGCGGGGGGGCGTGTCGTGGGAGCGACAATATCCGTTGGTGAGTGGTAAGCAACTCGGTGCCCTTCGTCACGACGACGGGAGTTTCGGAATAGGATCAGAGCCTTGCCGCCTCTGAAAGTGCTGAAAGTGACATGCCAGCTGGCCACCCACCCGTGATGAGGCAAGAGGGGGTGTCTATTTCGCGCAACAGGCGGATGAACGAATAACCTCGCGTCGTCTTTCGCGGAGAGTGGTCGGCCAAGTGGGCCTGGCTGTCTGCATTGATGCGTTGGCAAGTTGTCCGCTGCAGCCTATACCCTGCAATTGTCGCCGACTAGGCTCCGTCACTCAGCATGATAGGCTGGAAGGCCTTCCCAGGCCCCGCAGCAACCTCGTCCGGACGACACAAAACCGTGCAAACCAAGGAAGAAGTCCAGTGAGGAGCGGTGTGCGAGCAATCCATGCAAAACACAGCCTATGGCGAGTGCAGGAGCATCGTGCCAGCTCAGCATTAGCTCCAATGTGACAGGTCGCAGACACGCAGGCCCGGAAGTGCAGCAGAAAGTGAAGCGGGAAGAAGCATTGCGAAGCAGATGAAAGTGGGCGCAACAAGCGCCAGCAGACGAATTGGAGCGGGGTTTGCACCGTCGTGACAGTGGTGAGCGGAACGATCCAACCTGGGCAGGTGCGAGAAGGCACAGCATTAAAATCCGAATAGCCCCCTTCCCAACCCAACCGCTGCTCCTTCCCTCAGAATTTTCCTCAGACCAGAGCCCAACGACCCGCCAACATTTGCGCCCAACCCAAGCGACAAAGCCTCTTCCGGCCCTCTCACTGGACTCCACGCCCGCTGCAACACCCCCCTCACGCCAACCCGCTGCTTCAGCCTGCGCCTCGGACTCTTCTTCTTATACACGCCCTCGCCAACTTCTTATCCTTCCATTGCTCTTGCTCTTGCCCTCTCACAGAGTTTGCTCTACATACCCATCCCCATACCCAGGATTCCCACTTGGACACATCACGCCCCAAGGAGTTTCTTCTGTTGATCGGCAGACCGCTTCTTTGCACGACTTCAGCCCGTCAGGATCTTCTTGCCACAGGATTTGACACTTGGGAGACCCTCCCTGTGTGTTGAGCTTTGCCAGCTGGATTTCTGAGCGCTTTGTCCGCTTACTGCGTGCTTCACTGGATTGAACTGCCACACTGTGTGACCCGGGATTTTGACAATCATGCCTGGCTACAATCACATCGATTTGGACGAGGTCCACACACCCTCGAGGTATTATTCTTCATTTCTTTGTTTTTTTGGGAGGCCCATTGTGCTTTTATTGCGATTTGCTGTTTTTCTCGCGCCCACATGTTGCAAACAATTTTTGTCTTTCCTTGGTATTCAGTTTGTTCGACAATGTGCGCTTGCCGCCTCAGTGAGGCATTGCGCCGGCAGCTGCAACAAAAACCATCTGGCCACGAGGACTACCAGCGTGCAAATCACCGGACTTGTTTCTTATGGACCGTTTCTTTGTTCCGTGGATCATAAACTCACCAGAGGACCGCAACTACCGGGAGCCGGACGACCGTCTAGGCTAAGGACTTGGCCCTCCGGGGCTGATGGAACTCAGCTTGAAAAGGCTTTCAGTTCCAACAAAACGTTATTGTCATATCTTGCTCTCAGAGCCCATAGTAAGTATTGCCCGACATCACGACACATCGCCATCATGGAAATCGTCTGCAGATTACAGCCATCTGGATCTCCTGGAAGCCGCCTGTTCTTTTGCATTTACCATCAGACGGAACCGGACCTTCTCTTTTCAACTTCTGACTGCCTAGGATCCCTTCATGGACAGACTGCCAATGGAACTCGACTTCAGGCCGCTTTGACTTGACCCCAGATCGTGCTCTCTTGCTTGCGTTCGAACTAGGATTACCAAGGCGCTTGAGGACTCGGAGATCGCAGCCCAGTGGTCGTCTCTCTCACGGTCGCGCTCTACCGGACTGTCATCACATTGATCGACCTCGTCTCTCTTACTCATCCAGGAAGCCTTGTGCGAGCTGATGCCAGGATCTTATACGACAACGCCCGCTTGAAGACCTTCGACGCATCTCGACCCTTGTGTGCTGGTTTACGCCGACTTCTCTCCAGGACTTTTCTTTTTTCTCTGCCACCGGATCTCAAAAGACCTTTTCAAGGCCGAGCCAGGAACCACAGAACAGCTCGCGGTACCACAGACCAGGAATGCTTCTAACAACAGCTTGGCCACTTCTCCTGAGACCGTGTGACTCCCTGGACCTCCGATGCTGGCCTCGATCTGATTTTCTCTTTTTGTCTGCTCTCTCCACATGGATGCCCGGACTACCAAAGGCCACTCTTGTGCACTGATCAGTTTTGGTTTGTGACCCCTCCCTAATGACCGCTGTAGAACGCCAGAACTAACCTGTCGCGCTCCAGGATACAAAGTTGTGCCATCTGAACCATGCTTTTCCTTGCCATTTCAGCACTTTCACCACCACTTTTCCTTACTTCTCGCCAGACAACCGCTTGATGAGCAACAAACTAACCATACGATCAGCGACTACAGCTTTGCCCAGCCAATGCTTTCTTCTGCTTCCGGGATGTTTTCTTCTTTCTGCCACACAGGACCAGCGGACCTTGGCGGTTCGTCTTGGGACGCGACAGCCGAAGGATCACAGAACTTTCCTGAGTTTACAGACGCCGGAGACTATTACACCGGAGACGCCGAGGAGTTCTACCCCTATGGCCACATCACCCCCAAGCCGGATCACAACGAGCCCGTTGATGACATGCACTCCACATGGACCGCAGGCAAGGCTCCAAAGGCGGAGCCGATGCGCCGGATGATCTCGTCCACGAGCTCAACCCGCAGCCACAAGCACAGAAGCATCAAGACTTCTTCGTCATCAAACAAGAAGAGCCGGTCCAGAGTCCCCTCGATTCTGTCCCAGACCTCTTCGCAAATGTCCAAGCTTGACATGACAGGTAATGCTGGCGCCTATGAGGATCGCTCCGTGATCAACGGCCACATGATGGACCCGCATCAATTCCTTGCTCAGGATCTCGACACGCTCTCGGTGTCTTCGCACATGAACAACGCTGCCTTCTACTCGGGCATCGTGGACTACCCCGACGGTCTTCACTACTCGAATGACATGGGAGCCTCGGTTGCGCATGTGAACCCCCAGGTCTTTGACAACGGCCTCACCACCCACTCTCCGCAGTCTTGGGGCTCGCTGAGCCCGGCTGAGTCTCGCTTTTCTTCTCCTGGCGCCGCCGATGGCGGTTCTGATGATGTGTGGTCTGCCTCTCCCGGAGCGAGTCAGCACTCAAACTCGCCTGCTCTGGCCGGACAATCTCCCAGGTACGTCTTGTTGACACTTTTCCACTCTCGACTCTCTCTTACACCGCAGCAGGATGACCCGCAAGGCGGATGCCTCGCAGTATGTGAACAATGAGGATCTCCACGGAAACATGATGCCCTCCATGTCTCAGGATGGCTTTGCCCTGCCTCCTGCCTTTGGCTCTCGCCGCATGAGCGGCGAAGGTGAGTCTGCCAGGGACCACTTTCTCTACAAGAATGCGTATCCCCAAGCGGACGGTCTCTTCCACTGCCCCTGGGAGGGCGAGTCCACCTGCAACCACAAGCCCGAGAAGCTCAAGTGCAACTACGAGTAAGTTCTTCTATTCATCGGCTGTTTGGTCTCGGAATTAACATCCCCCCAGCAAGTTCGTCGACTCCCACCTCAAGCCCTACCGCTGCAAGGTCGAAGGCTGCCAAAACGCCCGCTTCTCTTCCACCGCCTGCCTCCTCCGCCACGAGCGCGAGGCCCACGCCATGCACGGGCACGGCGAGAAGCCCTACCTTTGCACCTACGAGGGTTGTGAGCGCTCCCAGCCCGGCCACGGTTTCCCCCGCCAATGGAACCTCCGCGACCACATGCGCCGCGTCCACAACGACAACGGCACCACTTCTGCCTCCTCCTCTTCCGCTCAGGCTGCTTCTCCCCCTCCCGCCGTCACCGCTGCCACGTCTGCCCGCGGCCGCAAGAGGAAGAACGATGGCGTTCAGCAGGAGAAGACTTCGTCTGAGAAGTCCTCCTCGCGCAAGAACTCTTCATCCAGCAAGGCTGCCGAGGCTGCGAAGGCCGCGGAGGCTGAGTGGGAGATGTGGTACAAGCACCAGAAGGAGCTCCAGAGCCTGGTGCACGGGTACACCCAGCCCGATGATCCCGCGACGCTGCAGTACATCAAGGAGGCCCAGGACCACCTGACTGCCATGGGCAAGATCTCGCACGACTTGGTGGTTTCCAACAAGTCGGATCTCCTCCAGGGTGGCTACCGCCGCTCGTGGACCAAGGGTTGAGTGATGGGTTGATGGTGAGCCTTCCTCCTTCACACATGGTTGATGACAGTCACTAACCGAAAGCAGCAGGACTTAACAGTTCGGACAACCGTCCTGGGCTTGTTTCTTCTTTTTCATCTTCGTCTTCTACCCTACGGACTCCCCTTGCGAGTGCATACCTGCATACCCATGGATTGATTCCACTTGGTTGTCTCCAGGATGTATGATGGACTGAATGCACCGGACACAGGACGGACGTGGACACACGTGGCCTGACTAACAAATAAAGCTGGCCCGCTACAAGTGCCGCGCCGAGGAGGGAGTTGGCTCGATGAGCTTTCTGCCCGGGTGAGAGTGAGAGAGGATTGCGCAAACCGACCGAAAAATAGGTCGAGGTATGAGTCTGGTTGATGATGACATTGACTGGATCATGGCGAGATTGGGAGAGAAACACAAACCAAAAAAAATAAAAGAACAAAAAAAACACAACAGGAGGACAGGACATGTAACGGATCGGTATCTATGGATGGACAGGAAAGAACATGTTTGTACCGCAGGGTTTTGTTTTTGGCTTTTTGTTTTTCACATTTGGCTTTATCTTCTTCAGCTTCGACATTGTTCTTGCTTGTTGTTCTTTTGCTCTTTTACTTCTTTTACTGGGGAGGAGTTTTTGGTGACTTTTTTTGGAACGGCTACGATGTGATGACCATGAAAGGATCATTGTTTGGATATGGACATGAAATACTAGGAAGGACAAGCAATTGGACCTTTGGATGTGATGATGAATCATGAATGCGGATGATGGGATATGAAAAATGAGATAGACAATTCTTTGGCAACATATTTGGGCTCTGGTGGGTGTTTTGTTCTTAGTAGCTGGTTGTTCTGGTAGGGATGGTGTTTGGGGTGACGAAGGGTTTTGGTGTAGTTTGCGTAGGGGGCTGTGTGCACATATTTGAGCTTTCTTGTGGCAAGGCTATATTGATCTGTTCTTTGTGTGTATGTCCAAGAATCTGGAGTTTGGAGATTGTTGATGGCGATAAAGGGGCTGTATGTATTTAGCAGAGGGACACTGTTGTAAATACGTGGGTGTACGATGGATGCCTAGGTGTTCTTCGGTCTTGAGAATGCGACGAGCTGAAGGTCCAATATGTTATGGGGGCTGATAGGTGCCATGTTTACCGGGCGTGCATTGCAACTCAGCCCGAATGAAAGTCTAGGGAGAGATTCCATCGCGGACCTTCGCGCCTTCAGGGCCAAAATTGCAGTGAGCGCTAAGGGAACACAGCATATGCGGTGTAAATGGAAAACAGGCATCACCGCTGCGAAAGACTTCCGAGAGGAACATCACATGGCGTGCTCTGGTGCGCAAGAGGCAGAGATTAAGGTATGTTGCTATTCTATGGGAAGCCGCGCCACTCCAATGAATCCCCCTGTAAAATTAGTCTAAGTGTACTATTTCCAGACCCTTCCGCCATTTTCGTATGCCATTGGTCATTTTCTGCCGAGGAGCCGGCTGAGTGTTGTTGCCTTATTCAGTTACCGCCCCTTTTCTTTCTCAATACCTCTAGTTGGGCAGAGTGGCAGCAGCATCGGTGATGCTGCCATTGCGAATGGCGGCGGTGTGAGCGCGAGCCATCATGCCGTACACAGGGAAATACCTATCCAACCAGGGGTAGAGCTCAACAGCACCGGGGGAGCTGCGCCAGTCTCGCATGATATCGCCGATGATGGCGAACAGGGAAACAACGTTGACGCCAGCGCGCAACATCTGGTCGTTGGAGATGGAGCGGATCTTTGGGAAGGAGTCAGTGATACACTCTGGGAAAGTATGTGAGGGGCATGCTACTTACCACTTCGCTGGTGGTTCCCGAGGCCTCGATGTTGGCCCACACCTCATAGCCCTCAGCGCGCAGCGAACGGGCAAGGAAGGCAGTGCAGACATCGGTGACGATGCCGGCCAGGATGATATGGGTCTTGCCAGTGGCCTTGACGGCCTCACGGAAGGCCGGGTCATCCCATGCGTTGATGGGTCCGTTGCGTCGAATGATGGTGGCATCAGGGTTCAAGTCGAAGATCTCCTGGGGGAGATGTCCGTTGGGGCCGGTCTCGGCAGAGGTTGTGAGAATGGTTGGGATGCCGAAAACCGGGCCGATGGCGGCGTGGGCGATCATCTGGTGCTTAAAGAGAGTCGGGTCCCAGTCACGAGCGAGACTGTAGAGACCCTCTTGTAGGTCCACAACGAGCACGAGCTTCCATTTGTTAGCCATGGGCAACGCGAGCGAGCTGGATGGGGAGACAAACCGCCTTCTCCTTCTCGAGTCTTGTCCAGGGGTAGGCATCGGCAAGGACGGTGCTGACCGCCATGGCGGCAGAGACAAGGCCGGTGAACTTCATGTTGATGCTTGTGGTTGGAGACTTGAAGGTCGAAGGTGTGTAGCTCAGGGGATGAGATGAGGAGATGGGATGATGATGAGAGCTTTCAAGTACCTCATGGACGTTCGGGACTGGTCCCTTTATACACGTTCTCGAAGATGTCGCTTTCCACCGAGTCCGAGTGTTGTCGCCATCCCAATATCGCTTTCCGTCGTCGGTCCAAGACTCCCCGCTCTTCGACTTGCTCAATCTGGGAAGCCATTCGCAACGTTACTCAGCATACATCGTCAAGCCATGGGTAACTTGGTGGAGCCCGGTTCTGTAGCCGCGGCGGTGAAGCTTGCAGTGGCGGTAGCTTGGTTGCGAAATACGGTCGTTAACGATTGATCATCGACCCCGGCATGTTGTTGATGCTGTACCGCGGATGGTTAGGTAATGTAACGCCGAGCCCTGTGTGTGGGTAACGCCGATTCCAAAGGCTCACAGATGGATGTGTCAGCGGATGGGGGCTTTCTGCTCAACCGTTGACTGGACACTGGTGTAATATCTCCGATAGGCTTGTGTTTTTCTCGGCGATGGACGGTTTGACAGTCGCCAGCAGGTTTGCACCGGGCGATGTCACCCGGCAGACATCAGCGCCGAAAAGCCGTTGGTAACGCTGAATCAGCGCCTGCATTGGCGGACGGGTCGATATGTGCAACGCCGGGCTGGAGCATTGATCTACTTCGCACGTGGTGCAAACACATATGATTCCGGGCTTGCGGTGCTTCCAGCGCAAACCTGTGAGGGGTATATGGTAACTCGTATGTGCAGCTCTCGGTTCTCGGTCCGTGTTGTCGTCGGTGTTGAGGGGAAGGAGCAACCCCCTCCGATGCACCATCGACCCTAACCCTGTATACCCCGTATTCTGTCGATGTAACGGTGCACGATCCGAACACTATCCTCCGACCGGCCTTCGGGTAACTATCTTCACATTAAGACTTCGCACCTCCGCCGCAGTACAGAGCCTGCCCGTTGGGCTGGGTCTCGTGGGTTACACTACTTGGACCGTTTGCTCCGTAATGGCTCTTCGGAAGGCGGATGTTGCGGTGGAGTGTTTGCTCGATGACATCGTTGTCTTGGGAATGATGGTCTCCGAGCAGACGTGCTAAGCATAAAGTCCGGGCCAACCCTAAATCAGCGTTATCAGCCACTCCAGATAACTGGCGGAGCGGCAGTTGCAGATGAAGTCTCAGCGTTGATGTCAAAGTCCTTGGTCGAGCCCTAACCCTGAGCGTGGGCAATCGTTGGGCATCTGGCATCTGGCATCTGGATTGCTGCGCGTCAATAATGACACGGTGCCATTTGCGGAACTGAGGTACCAGCGACAGCGGCTCGAGCTGAGGTGGTGCTGGTGGGTGCCATTAGGGATGTGGAGGATGCGCCTGAAGCCGAAAAGGGGTGACGAGTGTGCACTAGCCCGGGTTATTGGATGAAAGCGATGATAGTTCACTGATAGTTGTGATATCGACATTCTCTCCCCGGTATCAAATTAGCCGCGCCGAGTGATTACCAGGAGAGCCGAAAAGAATATCATGCCGTCGTCTAGAAGTCCCCTATCTCTCGGCGCGGGTGAATTGCCCCGTGCCGGGAAAGAGGGAAGGTGTAGCCTGGGCCGCACCTGTCTCCTGTCAGTGTCGAAAGCTTGGCGCTGGCCTCGACAGAAAAACAAGCTTGGCACGAAACATAAGCCCCTTGCTTTTCGGAGATCGGCCAGTTTTATTTCCTGTTCCTGGCGTTGCCGCCCCCGGTGGCGGGCTTCTGCGACAGCTCTCAGACAAGCACAACAAGCTGCAGGCGTGCCACTGGCCACATCGATGTGTTCGACGAGCCTTTTCCACAACGCGCCCCAGCTTCCCCACGCCCGCATTCAACCGCTGAGCTGGAATTCACCGCAATCAACCGCCCGTGGTGGTCCCGATGCATGGAAAATGCCCTGACAGCGGGATCCCCCACCGTTGGCTCAGTGCCGGAGGGGAGCCGCGTAAGTGGCACTCTATGAATATTCGGCGGTCCAGACCCGTCGCGACCTTGCGGCCCCAAAACAGCGCCCCGGCGCGAGCTCCCGTTTGACCCTCTTTCTGGGCGCGCAAAATCCGTCCGTGTCAGTACAGCTACCCCTCGCGCCTGGGGGGGGGGGGGGGGGGTGCACCTGCGCCTCTGCGTCGATTTTCACGCCGTGGCGATCTGTTCAGAGGGGTGCCAATGCTGGGGTCTCGTTGCATTTATTTTTCCCAAGGGCGCCATCGTTGCAATCGCCGTCCCTTCTCCCTCCACTTTCTTCCTATCTTGCTGCGCTTGCCTAGGATGAAGCTATCGCAGGCTGTTTCCCTCTTCGCTGCGTCTGTGCTTGCGCACAGCAGCGGCGAACCCCATCATCATGACCATCACCACAACCACCCGCATCCCGACCTCGGTGCCGTCTGCGGGCCGGGAGCGCGTCCCCTCGACGGCGAAGGCGGGTGCTCCTCCGAGCCCGAGCTCCTCGCAGTAGCCGACCAAAAAGAACTCTTTGCTGAAAAGCCAGGAGACGGGGAGAGCTGGAAATGTCCCAACGGGACAGATTGCGACTACGCCCACAAGCACAAATGGACCTACTCCGAACCATGTTATCGAGGCAACATCACGGCCCAGGACTATTGCGTCTTCACCGACAACGAGTTTGCGGAGGGCCGGGGTACCTCTTTCGTCATGACACGGCGAAGGGCCGACTACATTGCGACGACGCCAGCGTTCACAGACCCGCAAGATATTCCGGGCCTGAACCAGGACCTGAAGCGCACCATGGCGCCCAAGTACGACAAGAAGGAGTTCCCGGGCAAGGGCTGGGGACTTGTTGCCAACCAATTCATCGCACGGGGCGAAATGATCATGGCCAACACGGCCTCCCTCATGATCGACTATCGGGTCTTTGACGAGCTCACCAGGGACCAGTACGTGAAACTGCAGACGTTCGCCGTCGATTACCTTCCCGAGAAGCACCGAGAGGCTGTGCTCGCCCTCTCCACCCACGGCCAGACCTTTGACTCGCACGAGGCCTTGGTCGAGAAGATCGGCGAGACGAACGCCTTCGACATCGACCCTGACGATGGCGACGAGATCCAGGACCATGGCTTCTTCGTGGTCTTCCCTGAGATTGCGCGCTTCAACCACGACTGCCGACCGAATGCCGATTACTACTTTGACCACGCGGCCCTGACGCAGTTCATCCACGCCACACGTGATATCCAGCCTGGCGAGGAGTTGACGCTGTCGTACATCAACCCCGTCATGCTGCGGGTTGCCCGCATGGCCAAGCTGGCGCGGAACTGGGGCTTCCAATGCGCCTGCTCACACTGCACCCAGCCACGCCCACGCACTGACGCTTCAGACGCCCGCATCCGCCAGATCAAGGAGCTGAAGCAGCACCTGCGCAACTGGAAGGCCGAGAGCCCTGCCAGTCCGCAGATGGCCGAGCTGATGATCAGCCTTTACGAGCAGGAGAGGCTGGGAGGGAGCATGTACAGCGCGTACTCTTTCGCGGCGCTCGAGTACAACGCAATTGGCGACCCCTGGACGGCCACCAAGTATGCGCGCCTGGCCATCGACCACGGCATCCCGATGGTCGGGGAACGCCATTCGGACGTGACGGAGATGAAGTCGCTGGCGGATGACCCCTGGGCCCACTGGAGCTGGACACTTCGGTCGAAGAAGAGGAGTGGGTGGGGCCGAGAGATCGACGACGAGGATGATGATGAATGATGGGTCCCGGATGCCGTGGGCCTCCTTTGACAGTGTACCTAGGTATCAGATGTCGGCATGGCGTTTCGAGGTTATGGTTTCTCTTCTAGATGGGCGTTCAGGGGCGGGCAGGTTTTCTGGATACAAGCATTCGACGTTTCAATAAAGTGTGCCAGAGACGGGATGGCTGGCGCAGTAGCTTGCATGGATACAGTGGTATGGATGCCATGACGTCGGTGTTCTTGCTTTCGTCCGTCCACACTTGAGGGTGGATACTGGACGGATGTGAGCGGGAGTGCCGGGAGTACATGCGAATATTTCCTGCGCTCATATCAACTTCACTTCGAAAGGAGAAACAGGCTCCAAACTAACCGCGGCCGTTCTGTAACTCTGTTGCCTGTACAAGAGTAACCTGCAAGGTTGAAAATCCATTGGCGGTTGGACTTCGAAGGTGTAACAAGCTCGCTTGTTGGTGGACAGGAAAAGATAGTGCGGGGTCAAGCTGCACCTTGATGTCAACTGGGGCAGGCAGAAGGGACGAACATCTTCCCCGCCATCATCTACACCGAAGATCACGGTGTTCCTCACAACCACCACCACGGCCCCGGTGTTTCTTTGCACATCCTCGCGCTTGTTTCCAGAGGCTTGAATTTTCCCAATCGACGGTATATCAGAGCTTGCCATGGCCGCCGACTTGCCCAAAGTTGACGCTGATGCGGCCATCGCGGCCATTCGCGATGCTCCGCCGCCGGTAACCGATCGATTCACCTACCTGACCATCATCGAGGCCAATCTTTCGCGCGAAGTCCTTCCTGCCCTTAACGAAGTTCTCCAAGATGCCGAGCTCACGCAGGAGATTGGCTGGGACCTCGTCTTCAACCTTGTCAACCTCCCTGATTCTGAGGCATGCTTAGAAACCATCGCGCGACTGGGCAACCCACGCGAGGTGATTCTCAAAGTCCTCGAGGCCCTTGGACTACTCGACTCGGACGCCGCGCAGTCAGAGGATGATGATGCGCCGACGACAGTACTCCCACAAGTCGTCCCGAAGGAGAAGAAGTATGTTGCCCTGCTCGGAATGCTTTCGATTCTTCACCATCGCATCAAGACCAAGTACCCGAGCCGGTTCCTCGCGCAGACCTTGCGGACAATTTTCCACACCTATGCGCCGACCCAGGAGGCAACGGCCGCGGTAGTTAACCTGATTCACAATCTGTCTGGTCGGCGAAGGCCCGCACTGCCGAGCAGGAAGTCGAGCATCAACGTCGCGAATCCAGATCAGGATGGCGATGCTTCCAAGAATGCGCCGGATCCCGAGGCAGAGGGCAAAGACGATACCGATCCCAGCGAGGTGGCCATGCAGCACAAGCTTCTGCTTAGCTTTGCGCTCTGTGTCTTGGAGACATACACCGGCCACAACGACATGGGCTGGGCTGCCAGGATGTACGAGTTTTACAACCCTGAGAAACTCGTCCCGCGTCGGAGAACATTGATGGCGGCATTCCGCGAAGAGCAGAGCCTTCTTGAGCGAGATGGCATCGTTGGAAGACTAGTAGTATGTCAACCCCTTTCGAGGCGACCCCTTTCGAGCCCCTTTCGTTGCTAGATGTCGCTAACACGTGACCGCAGGCACTGATCAAAGATCTGGGCTTGGACTCCTACAGCCAGAATTTCTTTGCCGATATCACGGAGAATGATATCATCAAAGATCCTCTCGACACAACAGACGACGCAGCCGGTCCAGATGATGTGGCTCTCCCAACTGGCGGCTGCATCTCGTTGATCGCATATTGGGTCTTCTCAGCAACCATTTTCGACGCTGATCAGCCAACACCTGAGTTGAACGTCTTGCCTCAACACTTTACGCTACTCGAAAAGATCCTGGACGACGACCCCCAAGGTCAAATCCAGCAGTTTTCGGGCACGTGCGAATCGCTTTTGGCAATTGGCCTCTGGTTACATGCCAAAGGCCGCATCTTAGCCACACCGTATGAGCCAAAGGCGAAGCCCACGGAGTCGCAGGACGAACCGCCCTCTGAGTTCATGCAATATCTCCACCTTGTCACACTCATCGCACTTTACCACCCGCGTCTACAGGTGCGAAACGCGGCGACTGTGCTGGCTGGACAAACTTTCCACGCCGACCCATCGGAAGAGGACAAGCTACGTATTCTCTGCGACCTCATAGAGAATTGTACCTTTGCGTCGTTGAAGGCGTGTGCCATAACTTGGCTCCGCGAAGAGATCATTGATGCATCCAAGACACCTCCATCATCCGCCACGGGAACGCCGACGACGGCTACGACAAACGGCAGTGTCTTCTCCGGTCCGCACGCATTCGACACGTTACAATATGTCATCTTCCCGGACCTCAGCCACCTTTCCGAGCTGGGCGTTGATGAGTTTTTCGAGTACTTCGGCCCGAACGTTGCATTCCTCTTGCAAGCCATCAACTTCGCGGTGTTCTTATGGTCCTCGGCAAAGTGGCGGAACGTGCTGCCAGAGAATGCCGAAGCCACGGTCAAGGAGCGCTGGTTCCGACCTCTGTGGGAGGCCGTGGACAGAACCAAACAGGCCATAAAGCACGGCGCGGACGTTGAGGGTGAGGGGATGGAGTATCTGCTGGGCGAGATGGACGTCCTTTGGGAGCGGATCATGCGCCTGGGGAAGACGGAGGAGTTTGGAGCCGCAGGCGAAGTTGATCAGGCCTAGTGGGCTCGACTTTCGGAGGTGGAGGTGCCGGTGGGGGCGTACTGGTGATGGGCCGGCGAGGGCGTTTTGGCGAGGATATGGGGCTTGAGACCCCTACTATAGAATGGTGAGATGGCCAAAGATCTACCAAGATCTTGGTCACGATTTGAATGGGTTCAAGTTCTGGGTGGAAATGGGAATAGCATGGCGGGTTGGCAGGCGGCGTAACCCGGAGTTCTGGAAGATAGTTCTGGACTTGTTGGATTGATTCGACCTCATATGAGCGTTTGTAGGACTGGAAAATACAGCACGGTACGGCAACTCGGCGTCTCGACGGTGACACTCACAAATGAACGTGATGCTCTCAAAAGTACACCAGCGAGCGGACCAATTCCTCCTGAACAGGCGCGCCCAATGCGACACACCAAAGATTAACTTTGGCCGCTCGCACACCCCTGAGACAAAGGCAGGTCCTTGGCATCTGTGCCCTCGCCTTGAAATCGCGAGTTCCAGGCCACTTGCAGGCCTCATCGATGTCCGCACGGGTGGCTTGGGCTAGGTGTCTTGGCGCCCCGCGCTCCCACCAACGGCAGTGACGTCACCGTTTGGTGCCCCTGTCGGGAGCTCACCACGCGTCGCTCTTTCCCGCCAGGAACTCTGTGCCGTGTATTGGTATCCTGTTGTTGGGCTAGAAATAGTGCTGGCCTTTTAGCTGCGTTACGAATGCCGAGACTAATGCTGTGTACCATGCTTGTGGCGTGTTTGGGGGCAGGAAACTTGATCTTCATGTGCTCATGCTGCTCGAGCTGTCCACCTGTTGTTTTCTACCTTTTCTCCAAACTTCTGTCTTGTGAGGTTTGAGGACGGATTGCTTTCGATACGCTGGACTGAGAAGCTGAAGCTACCTACGGAGCAGCAATTCTTCTGTTGGGTTGAAGGTGCCTTGCCAACAAGCGTACCGTCCGAGCACCACGCGCCGTTGAGCTAGAGCGCGTAAGCTCTTCAGCCCACCGAGAAAAGCATCCCGCAACGACGAGCGATTCCTCCTCGCGCGTCAGAAAACACTGTCGATCGAGTTACCACAAGCTGAAACCTACCAAGATGTCAAATCTAGCATCCCCGGGGCCGCTGGTCTCCCCGTCCCCGGCGTCAGCCTCAACCGATGACACACCCAACGCCAGCGGTCCCCTCCACCTCGATACCGTCCGACAAAACGGCCAAGAGGTGACTGTAGTCCGCGATGCAGAAGGCCATATCGTCTTCCCCACCGAAGTTCCTCCCGCGACAACATCGCCTACGTCTCCCGAACGAAGCGCCATCGCACCGCCGCCGGCCCCTCCACGCTCCAAGTCCCACCAGCCAGAGCCCCAACAACCACCATCCAAACAGCGGGACAGTCCCGGCCCAGACGCCCACCCTCGCCTCTCCAAAAGCGAACCCATAGGCCCCAGAGCCGACCACCGCCGAAAACAACCATCCCGTCCCCGAATGGGAACCCCGGGCCCCGGTTTGGACGGACAAGGTCCAAGCAACCGCTCCGCAACCACAACCGGCGCCCGCGACCGCCGCGCCTTCACCTTCCCCCACAAGATGAAGCGCTCCGGGACCAACATCTCGCAGCTCAACCGCGCCATGACCAGCTACGGCGGATACACCTCGAGCAGCGAATCCTCGGAATCCGAGTCAGACTCCGACAGCGAGCAGCAGCAGCACAAACAATATGGGCGTTTCCACATCGGCAACGAGCACTATCGGACTAGAGGTCGGGTGTCCAAGCGCGATGGACGGCTGAGCATCTCGCTCAAGGACACGAGCAACACGGGGTACCTGGCTAAAGCGCTGGGAACGGCAGCGAGGAAGTTGGTTCCGCTGAAGCCGGACGAGGGAGAGAGCAGACCTCATCTTGAAAGGGCGGACTCGGGCGCGACGGAGATCGGGCCGGATACAATTTCCTGTCCGAAGCTGAATATTGTGATTATGGTAATTGGATCCCGGGGAGACGCGCAGCCATTTTTAAAGGTGGGAAAAGTGTTGAAGGAGCAGTATGGACACCGTGTGCGCATTGCGACGCACCCGGCGTTCAGGGAGTTTGTGGAGAAGGACTCGGGGTTGGAGTTCTTTTCAGTGGGCGGGGATCCGTCGGAGCTGATGGCGTTCATGGTGAAAAATCCCGGCATGATTCCCACGCTTGAGTCGGTGAAGGCGGGGGATATCGGGCGTAGGAGGGCGGCCATGGCGGAGATGTTTGATGGATTCTGGAGGGCTTGCATCAACGCGACGGACGATGAAAAGGATACGAGGAACTTGAAGATGATGGGGGAGAGGGATCCGTTTGTGGCAGATGCCATTATTGCGAATCCCCCAAGCTTTGCGCATATTCATTGCGCCGAGGCGCTGGGGATTCCACTACATTTGATGTTTACGTTTCCGTATACGCCCACGCAGGCGTTCCCGCACCCCCTGGCGAGCATCAAGAAGTCGAACGTCGATCCGGGGTACACCAACTTCATCTCGTACCCCCTCGTCGAGATGATGGTCTGGCAAGGCCTCGGCGACCTCGTCAACAACTTCCGCGTCAAGACCCTCGGTCTCGATCCCGTCTCAACCCTCTGGGCACCCGGCGCGACCTACCGCCTTCACGTTCCCTTCACCTACATGTGGTCACCCGGCCTCGTGTCCAAGCCATCTGACTGGGGTCCCGAAGTCGACGTGTCTGGCTTCGTCTTCCTCGACCTCGCCTCCACATTCAAACCCCCCTCCCCGCTCACCACCTTCCTCTCCGCCTCGGAGGAACCCCCTATCTACATCGGCTTCGGCTCCATCGTAGTAGACGATGCTAACCGCTTCACCAACATGATTTTCGACGCCGTCAAACTCGCCGGCGTCCGCGCCCTCGTGTCCAAAGGCTGGGGCGGTCTCGGTGGTGACTCCCTCGACGTTCCGGACAACATCTTATTCCTCGACAACACCCCGCACGACTGGCTCTTCCCCAAGGTCCGCGCGTGCGTCATCCACGGCGGAGCCGGAACTACGGCCATCGCGCTCAAGTGCGGCAAGCCCACCATGATTGTTCCCTTCTTCGGCGATCAGCACTTTTGGGGATCCATGGTCGGCAACGCCGGCGCGGGCCCGGAGCCGGTGCCGTACAAGAGCCTGACCGCGGAGAAGCTGGCCGAGGGGATAAAATACCTCCTTACCGACGAGGCCGTCAAGGCCGCGGGCGAGATTGCAAAGTCGATTGAAAAGGAAGGCGACGGGGCGGAGAATGCGTGCAAGGCGTTTCACAAGCATCTCGTGCTGGCGGGGAAGAATTCGATGCGGTGTTCGATTCTCAGGGATAAGGTTGCCGTGTGGCAGCTGAAGAATACGAATTTGAGACTGAGCGCCATGGCGGCGGATGTGGTGGTGGATAGGGGGTATGTTTCGTGGAAGAAGCTGAGGCTGTTGAGGCATAATGAGTGGAATGATTTTGAAGGGCCGGGGGAGCCGGTTACAGGAGTTGCGGGGAGCTTGGTGAGTTCGGCGGGTAAGGTGTTTAAGGGGATTGGAGGGGTGCCGTATCGGATTGCGAAGGGTAGGGAGGAGAGGAGGGAGAGGAAGGAGAGAAGGAGGCGGAGGGCTGTGAAGAAGAGTGAAGGAAAGGCGGGGGATGGGGACGGCAAGGATAAAAAGGAGGAGGTGGAGGAGAACAATGAGGAGGGAAAGCAAGCTACAGATGGTGGTAAGGGGGGGACCAACGGTAAGAGGAAAGAGGACGGTGAGGATACAGAATCCCGTCCTGGGCCTCCGGATACGACCGAGGCTGTGGATCATGCGGCGGACTCGGGTGAGAACGCTCCGGACGAGGAAGAGGCCAAGAACATCAAGACGACCACAAGCAACGCCATACACCGACGCGACACTCAGCAAACAACTTCTACAACTGCGACAGACGAGGACACTCCGGCTGAGGAGTTTGTCACGCAAGTTGGCCGTGGCGCTTATAAGTCTGCCTCTGCGCTTGCTCGCGCGCCTGTCGACCTCTCTCTTGCGCTCGTGCAAGGCTTCCACAACGCGCCACGCCTATATGGTGACGACACTGTTCGACGGCCGATCCGTGTGACGGGGATCAAATCTGGTCTTCATGCAGCCGGCCACGAGTTTGTGTACGGTATCTACGACGGCTGGACAGGGCTAGTTCGTCTTCCTGTGCGTGGCGCCCGTGATGGTGGACTTCGCGGTTTCGTTACTGGCGTTGGTATGGGCGTCACCGGCTTTGTGTTGAAGGACATTGCTGCGCTCTTTGGGCCTGTAGGATATACACTCAAGGGTGTCGTCAAGCAGGCCGAACGTGGCAGACAGCCAATCAAGTACATCCGAAGGGCGAGAATTATGCAAGGGCAGAGGGAAATGAGCTTTTTGAGTGAGCTGGAGAAGAAACAGAGAGCCGAGGATGTTATTAAAGGTTGGGACATCATGAGATCCCTATGGGCGGCTCTCGACCTCGAGGAGAAAAAGAAGGGTGGACTGAAAGTAAAGCTCGGGATGAGAAAAAGAGGAAAGAGGGGCCTCGGAGCCGTATTTGAGAGCGTAGAGACGGCGGAGAGAGCCTTTGTTGCGCTGAAGAGAGGCGAGGGCGTGGAGAGCGTTGTGGGACAAGAGAAAGGGAGGGAGGGCGAAGATCGCGGAAAGTCCAGCGCGATCGCAGCAAAGGAAAAGAAGAAGGGTTCGGATGTGAAGGGGAGTGAAAAGAGGAGTTTGGAGCAGAGAAGCAACAAAGGCGCCGCGGACGACGGGGAATCGGGCGACAGGCCGGACGTTGGTCAGGAGAAGGTTAGAGTCAACGGCGGTGGTCTGAAGGGGGCCAGCGGCTCGAACGGTGCTGTTACAGATCCTACCCTTCCGAATGGGGGCCTGGGAAACGTTGATGGGGCCGGTGGCGGTATTGGGCTCTCGGATGACGATGCCTTTGGGGAGGAGAAAACACCGGTCGAGGAGTCCGAGAATCCATTCTCGCCGAGTCATAAGGATGTTGAGAAGAACAAGGCCGAAAACCAGAGGATGATGGCAAGGGTGAATGGGCGGGCTTGAGGTATGAAAATATGAAATGCGGAGCCGGCAGCGGGAGATCCAGGGAATAAACTCGCGGACGACGGGGCAGTTGCAGATCGGATGATTGTTTTCTTTATATGTCCATTTTTGTTTCGGCTTTTTCTTTGGCGTGTTTTCTTGCTGTGGGAGAGGCAACTCGTTTCTGTTCAGTCCCGTTACTTCTTTCTTTCCTATTGTTTGGATCGGATGAGTCGAACTGATATACCCGCTGAGTTTGTCATGGTGGAGCGTGGCGTTGGTACGCATTCAGGTAGCCAGTCCAGATACTCTCCGTGGAGAGCTCCTAATATCCTTCAGTTGTATCTTATCTGTGGAAACCCATGGCGTGAGTTTGTTTCTCATGTAAACATCCCCCTCAACTTCCTAAGAGACCTGTTGCGCTCAGGTAAGACATTTCTGGCTCGCCTGGCCTCGGGGTTGATGACTGCCGGATGGGGCGAAGTCTGCCTGATTTTCTGGGGAACCTTATGCAGGGTCTGTTGAGGCTCCCAAATGCGAGCAAGCGGCGTCGGAAGAGGTACGTCGTAAGTTGTCTGAAACTGAAACGGATTTTAGCACTGGTGGTTTGGTACCTATGGTGCCCAGCCTAGGTGGGTTTGGCATTTTGGAGTTTCCATTCCCAGGGCTGAGTGGGTCGATTTTTTTGTCGTGTTGGATTTTGAGAGGGAAAGAGTGCCCCCAAGATGAGCTTAAGCTCCACGGAGTATGACTTGATTGTAGTGCTGTCATTAAATTATTGATTCCCGCGCGGTTACCAATTCTGTCACCTCGGTACACTCAGGCTCCCGGCGACTTGCAATAGCAAGTCTCGTCTGGGCACCTCCATTTGTCACCGAGGCCGGCGTCAGCAGGATCGCCGCTAAAATCCGGGACGCATTGCGGAAGCCACAGGGGGTGACATCGCTAAAGCTGGAAACTGCCTAACATAGGGCAGCTGAACGGCCCCTTGGCAGCTCGTTTGAAAGGTCTAGACGCTTGAAGAAAGGCGTCTTCCCCACGAAGCGAGATGCCGTTGCTACGTCTCTCTCATCAGCTCTGGATCGTCGAATCGCTCTCAGCGAAAGCTTCGCGGAGACTCCTCCCGATATGCCCACCGTCGCGCGGGAAAAATGATACAATCACCACCTTCGGATGGGAGAGATACGGCAGACACCGAAAGACGACCAGGTTCATCGCCGCAAGACCTACCAGGATCAGCGATTGAAGGACATCAAGTGGCGTCGCCAGATCAACCTCAATATCAAGAACTTCTCGACAATCCAGGGCTGGAAGTTGTGCAGCCATCGACTCTTGAGGTCGCTCCGCCAAAACCACGACCAATAAACACACCTCCGGCAGGATGGGAAAAGAAAGGGAGCATTCCCGATGATGGACCATACCACTTCGACCCGCAGCCGCCATACGCCGTCATTGCGCCGCCGACTTACATCCCTCCCACATCTCATGACAACTCTCCACTCATACCTTGTCCACCCGCGTTGCCAGTGGAACAACGAGACCAAAGGAAGATCATAGGGGTGAAACAAACCACCTTCTATATCCTTTTAGCGATCGGTATTCTTTTCGGAGTGGCGGCTATCGCAGTTGGCGTCGGCGTCGGGATTTTTTTGCAAAAGGAGAGCAGCTCTCCAGAGACCACGGGGTAGGTGACTTGTCTAAGCTCTCTTTTTATGCGTTCCCGAGGGATCCCTCCTCCACAATAACCCCAACCCACCGTTGGTGATCCACCAACCACTTACACCCTTGGCCCTCACTCACCTCACCTCACTCACCTCACCTCACTCACCTCACCTCACTCACCTCACCTCACTCATCATCCCCACTACACCCCTCACTCCTAACCCATCAACAACCTCCAACCATCACCTCCCTCATTCCCTCTCTCATCTCGACCCACACTAACCAACACCCCCCATAGCCAACCAAGCGACACCACCACTACCACCACTACAACCACCTCTATCCCCCCTCGACCACCTAACCTCCCCCTCCCCACCGCAACCTCCTCCACCTCCCCCTCCATCACAATCACCTGCCCCACCTCCAACCTCACCCTCTACACATCCTCCTCCACCCCATCAAGGCCGTACCTCCTTGTCTGCGGGCGTGACTACCACTCCGCCCACGGCGCCGTCGACCTCTTCAACATCGAGACGCCCACCATGAACGAGTGTATCGACCTGTGCGCGAGGACAGACGGCTGCGAAGGCGCCGGGTGGGGTGATTACCGGGGGAGGCATGTATGTTGGTTGAAGAGGTTGCTGGGGTCGCCGCAGAGGAGCCAGGAGTGGTATTTTGCTGTTTTGGATCAGTCGGGGGAGAGGGGGTAATGGGGTAGGGGGGTGGATTTCTGTGGATGGGAAGGGAAGAAAAAGAAAGGGGGTTATGGTGGGTTAAGAGGGGTTGGATTGGAGTTTTGGATGGGGCTTTTGCTGGTTTTATGTATGATGATACCATGTTGCAGCTGGGCTTTAACCTGGTTTGATTGGGTGTTGTAATTTGTTAGTTATTGCTCGTTTTGCTGAGTTGTATAAGATAAAGCACAAGGAATGCGACACGCTCTGGGGCTCTGGTTGTTACCCCCTTTTTGTCCTGGAGTGGGATCTTTCAGTTTGCACATCGCATGCCCGAAAGCTATGCCCTCGCCGGTGGCTTAGCTCGATTACAGACACAATCTCTGTTCATGTGTTGACCATCCAAAAGAATCAAAACCCAACTGGTATCATCAAATTTTCCCATGTATGATGTCAAACCCAAAAACCAAAACAACCCCTACTTCTTCAACTTCAACACAATCCAACCCGCCACCCTATACCCAACAATAATCCCCATCATAATCCCAATATCCTTCCTCATATGCCCGGGTGCGTACCCATATTGATCCAACACACCCTGCCCGGCAATCAGACACTGATCCGCCAGCTCCGTCTGCCACATGCACTGACACCCATCGCCCACGCTCGTACACGTATAAGTCCTCTCGCTAAACTCATTAATCATCATGTTTTCAAACACATACTTTTGGTAGTCCCAGTAATGGAAGACGTATTTGTAGAAGACGTTGAGGATGCCGGGCTGCACCATGAAGCCGTCGACCGACATCCAGAGGCCGTTGGCAAAGGCGACGAGGGCGAGGGAGATGACGAAGGAGGGAAAGAGTGAGGTCATGAAGACGACGAGGCCTTCGGCAGCGAGGAGGTCGAGGAAGAGCCAGAAGACCCAGGTGAAGAAGGCGAGGGCTGTGGGTTGGAAGTTGGAGAGCCAGTAGGAGATGGCTGAGAAGATGAGGGAGATGAGGACTAGTGTGTGTTAGATGGGGTTGGGGGAGGGTGACTAGAAAGGGGGGGGTCTTACAGAGGTAGGGGAGGCCGATGAGGAAGTTGGAGATGACGAGTTCGGTGGGGCCGTAGAGACCGTTGTGCTTTTCTTTGACGAATTGGAGGTAGTCTTCGAGGTACGCGGGGCAGTAGGCTACGGCCATGAAGGACATGAAGGCGCTGCCAAAGAAGATGCCGTTGATCAGGGGGATGATGGATTCCTGGGTTGCTTCCAGCCGAAGCCAGACAGTTCCCATCATGATCGCGAGACCTGAGTTCAGTTAGTGAGTGGTGTTACACCTACAGAATGTAGTGTCGGCTTACCAATGTACATGGCAAATCGAATCCCGTACACAAAAACGTCACGGTAGCTTTTGATAAAGCTTCTGTGCAGCAGCGTCAGGATGACGCTTGGCATGCTCGGCTTCTTCTCTGCTCTTTCCATGGTTACTGTCCTGTCACCATTCCGAGCGACTTCTTCAACGGCAGCCGTCAGGTCGCCGGCTCGCGGAGACGCCGTCCAGGCTTTGTGCAGCTCATCCAGTTGGTCCGAGGCCGAGTTTCGGTTCTGCGAGAAGTCGATGTTGACTAATTCGAGGAGAAATTCTGCAGGGTTGACGTGCAGAGGCAATTCATGGCCGATCGACTCGTAATGCCTCTCTACATCCGACACCCGCCCAAAGAAGTGCGTCTTTCCGGCAGAAAGAAGCAGCAACTTGTCGAAGAGGTTGAAGACGGCTGTGCTGGGCTGATGGATGGACACGACGACAATGAGCTGCATTTCCTGTTAGTGCCCCTGAACACGCCTTTATTGTGATGTGTTTGCTCACATTGTTCCTCTTTGCAACACCCTTCAGGTAGTTTACCACCTCAAAACTCGCAGCTGAGTCCAACCCACTGGTAGGCTCGTCCAAGAACAAGATCTTGGGGCTCGTAATCAGTTGGCTCGCCACACCCACACGGCGCTTCTGTCCACCGCTGATACCCTTGCGAACCGGCGTCCCAATGAGCGTACTGGCCTGCTCGCGGAGACCAAACGAGTCGAGCAAGCCATCGATACGTGTGACACGCTCTTTGGTCGGAAGTGAGCTTGTGCTGGCAAGGCGGGAAGCAAAGTTGAGTGTCTCCCGGACGGTAAGGGAGCCGATCAGGGCATCTTCTTGCTCGACGAAGCGGCTCATCTCGCGGAACGCGCTGCGCGAGGGTTTGCTGCCATTGACAAGAACTTCGCCCTCAACGCTCTGAGCGCCTGTTGGTCGTGAGGCTAGGACGTTGAGAAGTGTTGTTTTGCCGCATCCCGAGGGTCCCATGAGGGCGCAGATCTCGCCTGAAGCACTCACTCAGTATCGATCGCAAAAGGGGAGGAGATTGGGATGTACCGGCTTCGACAATGCCCTCCACATTTTCGAGAATCTCCTTCGGCAGCTTCGTCTCCCTGTCCTTGACGGTAACCGTGACACCCTTCCAAGCAAGGTGTCGAATCGTCGTGTTCTTCAGGTGTGCCTCGGCGACGGCGTGCCGCTCGACGTCCACATTGATCACATCCATCTTATCCTTATCCTTCACGCTTGACGGTGTGCTCTCGACCGCCATTGCTTCGAATTCCGTGGCGTCCACGCTTTGTTAACGGTTCAAGTAGGTGGCTTTGTTGAGGCAAGGAAGGTACGACTGAGGTGCAGCTCCTGGGACTGAACTAGTCCACCACACAGAACTAATGCTATGCGCTGCGATGCGAAGCAGAGAACAGACACACACTTTTTCCTTTAACGAGGCGGCAAAGGGGGGGAACGCAAAAAAATACTCCGCCAGGGCAGGAGGCGTTCCCGGGGTCCATCTATATAGTTCGCCGAGCAGGGCGAGACAATAAGACAATATGTAGGCCGTACCTGCACGCATGCCCGGCCCCATGCTAATGTTTGATGCACGCCAATGGGTCTCTTTGGCCAGAATCCTTCCAGATCTCGTCCATCATGTCGGCAATACATCCGAGTCGGGACCTCTCCCATCATCCCAGCTGCACTGCGTAAGTGATCGGGCTCCACTTCCTTACACCGGAGACGTGCGTCGTCCATGTCACAACGAACCCAGCGTCCACCTTCGCCGCAGCACCTGGAACGCGACACAACCCGCGGAAGCAGCACTATCCCGCATGCGCCGACCTGCATCGCGGGCCAGGCGCAATATGTCTAGGGGGCGCACGCCAAGTGGCTAGCTGGACTCTTTCTTCAGCGCCGCGCTACTCCGTAACGTCTTCAATAAACCCTCAACAAACTCACGGGAAGGGCCTATATCAGCCTCAGACAAGCGCGGATTATGCCGGCCGCAATCGTATGGCAAAGTTGTCAAGCGGCCAATCCCAGCCCGTACCCTCCCGCGACACGCACACACACCATGCGCGTGGAACACACCCGACCAAAAACCTCGCCGATCTGTCCAGATTCTCGAACGTATCTGAGTGGCCCGGCAGAATGTGTGGCTATTCGCCGTTTAACCAAGTCCCCCATCCCAGATCGCCGACGTCCTCCCCAATGGGGCCAACTGCGCGTTGGGCGACACCTGGGTATTGTACGGGTTACGAGGATCAAATCAGACCAAGCTCCCTCAGATGAGACAAAAAAAGGACGAGATGATGGACATGAGATGTTGTCGACGTAACCCAGTCGCCCTAACCCACAGCACGGACACTGCGGATCACACTGGCTGCTCCCGCACCTCGTCCCGCTCAAACATGACCCCGTCCGAGCGACTTAAACCCTTGCCCTGCGGAGCACCCTTGCCATTTACCAACTCGGAACTCCACCAGTTCCTGGAAACAACTCAAAGCCAGGCCCAGACCACGCGAAAACCATGTTGTGCTTCCGAAAGACAGGAAACAACCCTCGGATCCCCCATATCAAACGAAAGCCTCCTCACCAACCCCCTCAAGATCCGAGTTCCGGGCAAAGGACGACACTAACCCCCAAACATCCCAACCATTGAAATCCCACATACATGCCACGCACGCCCATGCATCGGCGACCTGCTCCGAATGGGAATGCCCATACGGAGCAGTTAAACGCCACCCGATGCAACCCTCAGAAGCTGTAACCACTCACCTCCAGATTCCTTCAAACTAGCGTGCTCTGGGCTGTTTGGCCAGCAGTTTTACTCAGCGGCGACCAAATCTTCCCCTTCGGCGAGGTTGCAACTCGCATTGGCCAATCAGAGGTTGAGCTTCCTGCCTGTTGGCTTTTCACCGGGGAATGACAACATGCGCCGAGACAACAGTCGGCTGCACCGATGGACTTGACCTGGTGATAACGCGGAAGTCACAGCCTCAGCAAGTGAAGTCAGGTGTGAGAGCTCTCGCAAGTATCTTGCATTGAACATACCCAGATCCCGCCAAACCGGTCAATCGCTTACTCGTAACGTAACGTATATCGCTCATGGTGATACAAGCTCGCTCCCGCCGCGTCCACAGTCCATCAGAAAAACACCAAGCGACCGAGCCTACGCCGTATCGACGCCCCTGAGCCCATCCCATCTCGCATATCGGCAAATAGTACAGGCGGTTGCCGCCTGCCCAAAACCTGCTAAGCCGGCGAGTACCGTCCCTCGTATCTCTGCAGATTAAGATCCATCTTTCCCTTTCACAAATCGCATATGTAACACACCTTGACGCCACGCCCTATTATTGTGCTTGCGTGACTTGCTGCAGGATATTGAACTCGTTCATGATACCCTCGTCGGCGTTGATGCTGCTGATCATTTGCTCCTGCGTAAATCCAACCCAGAACGCCGGGCTGATCTGATGCGCCTTCTTCTCCCGGTAAATCTCCTGCGCCACGCCCTTGACCTGGCCCCAGGCTGTGTTGGCCGCTTTCCAGACCTTGCTCAGCTTGTTGAGTGCGCCAATGTTAAGCCGAATCTGCTGACGCAGGTCTTCCTCGTCTTCGATGAAGTACAGGGCCCATTTGGAGAGGTGGACGATGGAGGACATGGTCAGCACACAGGTGAAGAAGTGAGTGTGACTGGTAATAGGGACGGCTTGCGTCACCATTTTGCTGATCTCGCAGGCCGCCGTGATGGTGTGTCGGGTGTGTGCATTGAAATTGTCACCTGAAGCGACCGGTCGATGCGGTGCGCATGAGTTGACGGCCTGCACCGGCGAAGTGTCCAGTTGCGAGAAGGGTTGGTGCAGCATGATCGTGCAGCTATCGGAGACTGTTAGTGCTGTCGAGATGAGCTCCAGAGGTTCACTTACGCATGGGTAATGAAGTGTGCTTGGAACATCATCTCGTCGAGCTGGCAGGCCTTATTCAGGTCGTCCCGCTTCGAGTCAGGAAGGTGTATCCTCCAATTGGTGAGGAGAGCTTCGACCCTGGAGATGTTCTCATCGTCCGGGAATATCATCTGTGGGGTCCGCATAAACCGCCCGAGGTTCCTCGCCGCAGCTATGCGGTAGGCAAACGAAGAGAATTCCCGGTCCTCGCCAGAGAAGATTTGGTCGTCAAAGTCTTCGATGTAGGAAGGCGGAGGGATACGCTACACGGAGGTTAGCTGACAAGAGGGATGCGGTTGGATCCTGACACATACCCCTGAGAGATATTGATGCTCTTCACATGGCAGGGCAACGTCGGAAGAGATGTCAAACAGCAGGAAGTTTGTGACGCGGTGAACGCCTGCGATCATACCATCGCAGACGTAAAGATCCCACCAAGTCCGCCGCCAACTTTCTTCCAAAACCGGGTTGCCATGGCCGTGGAGCGTGGCAAACTCCCGCTTGTTGAGATCTATTTCAATGGCGTAGCGCTCACAGTCGGCCAATAGTTCCCGAGCCCTCTCCTGCTGGCAGCTGCCATCCAACCCCACAATGATAAGCAACAAGGCTTGGATCAGAAAGCCGTCTTTTGTTGTGGTTGGTAGATAGCAAAGGCGGATGGCCTCGTCAAGATACGACGCTCTGGTAGGGCCGCATTCAACGTATAGTGAGCCAAGATATCTCATCGCCGCCATCACAGCCTCGAGATTTGGGCTCGGGCTCTCCTTCAACAGGCGAATGAAGAAATCCTTTGGCAGCACAAACGGATGGGCAGCGTAAAAGCAGTGGTAGAAAGCATCGAAGCACCTCTCCGCCAGGCTGGCTACTGGCGGCTGGGTCTGGGGGATCGTACTGAGAGCTAGAGCGTTGCCTTCCATCGTCGGCGCAAAGGGATTTCTGTAGATGGACATGGTAGACATGGCCGAGGGTGCCGTATACCCTGCTGGTGACTGCTCTGGCAGAACGATAGAGGGGCTGAAGGTAGAGACGGTAGGCGTGGCGATGGACACGGGCGCGTGCCCGAGCAGCATCGGACAGCTGTCCACGGCGCCGGCATAGGGCGGCGACGACGATGCGTGCCGCTTATGCGGATTGTGCGCCGTGTTCCTGCGAGGGCCCTTGTAGCCGCGACGCGAGGCAACGTAGACGCACTCTGAATTCGAGATGGTGCAACGGGAGCAGGGCGTGAGCCCGTCACACTTCAGGTGCTTGCCACGCTTTTGGCGAATGTTAGCCGACAAATCGACAGGTAGATCCATGGTAGGCGGGTGCATAAAAGAAGCAACTCACACATGCGAGACATGCTGCAGGAACCGACGGCGGCGCTGCCGGCTGTTGTGATGCGCGGCCATCAGTGGTCGCCGATGGCGCAACGATGGAGGACAAGGTCGCCGTCCCCGGGCTGTCACTCGAAACCGCTGGAGAGCCGCTACTGGAGGCGGCTGACGACAGTGGGGCTTCGGGCGAGAAGGGCTCCATGTCGGCAATCAATCCTACGCGATCAGGGGCCGATTCGGACGGGCGCCGGGAGGCGGGATTCTGTGGCCGAGGGGCAATCGCGCAGTTGATCGGGGGAACGTCGAACAAACCAGTCGCCGACAGGCTCGACTTGGATGAGCTTTCACAATCACAGCGGAAGAAGCAGGCTTCGAGGTGCGCGTCCAGGCGTCTTAGCTGGTTCGGGCACCTCCACCTTGCACCTGCGGCCGTTGAGGGGGGTGGAGCAGCTAGTAGGCAACACCTCCGGTCTCCGAGCCGTAGTTGGGATTTGTAACGATACAGTCGGAACCCGATCTCTCGATTAGTCGGCCGCGCATGCACACGGTCTGCGAAGCCATGTCAGTTTTCCTCACTGGGTCAATAGTGGCGTGTCTCGCACGGCCGGGCTCCACCAGAGTTCAGAGGAACTAGCAAGTGGAAGCGGTAGATGGCTGATCTGACCTTGAACCAGATGTGAGCTGGCGACGCTGTCGACGGGTCTTCCCAGGGCTGGGATATAACTATCTCCAGCTATAAACGCGGGGACGAGGCTGTTGTTCTCCGGTGGTTGTCTGACGGACGGGGGGTCGACAGTTGATGAGACGCTGTGCCCTTATTATGTCATGTCCATGAATATGCCGTGAATCTGTCGGTCAGTCAGGCTCACTCCGCGTCGCCGCTCCGCCGCCTTGTCTAGCAACCAACGGCTCGGCTCTCTCGGTGACTCGGGGACAAGCGAGGGCTGGAAGAAAAGAGGTGTTCGGGAAAGGCTCTGGGCATGGGATACTCCTCGATTGACGATGCAAGTGAGAATATGAGTCCACACGGTCCTCTGCGCTAGCAGCAGCCGCGCCGACGGCGAAAGCGGCAGCCACGCACATTCGGAACCCTGTCCAAGCCCCTCAAGAACACCGCAATTTTTCTGATTTTCGTCCCCCTTTCTCTGCCCTCTCCACATGCAGCGACGCGGAGGTGGGTGGGAGGACGACGGAAGGCGACGAGGATGGCCCCTGGTCCGGTTGACCCAGCTGAAACACGGCGACACCACAGCGCTGATTGGCGCGATATTCGCCCTTGCAGCCCAAACACAGGCGCAATACAACGCTGGACCGTCCGTTGAGCGGTACGGATCCGTTCAAATTACGGGGTGGTCGGGCAAGCTCGCGGCGAGCGATCCGGGACGCCTTGTAGCACAGCTGGGCTGCGTGCCGAGAGCTGAGTGGCATCGACCGTGCTGCAAATCAAAACGACGCCGTCAATCCCAGTTGAAGATCGCCTTCATGGGCTGTCGTTCGCGCGGGATGAAAGCGGTTCATGGGCAGATCTCCTAACGTTGCGCAAACATTTGCTACTGCCGCAAACGTCGTCACAGCCAGCCCGACGCTCATCATTCCGACTTCTCTCCAATCGCGTCGTGTGGCAGGGCTCCTCAAGGGCAGGCGTCACCTGCAGGTCAGTGGGTTGCGACGCTCCCCACGTTGCGCAGGTGCCTCACTTTCTCAACGGTGGCACGCACCAGTGTCGCGACCCCGCGAACATCGGGTTGTGGCCGAAGGTAACGGTGGGGCGAAGAGGCTGGAGCGTAATTTCACGACATCCCCGTCGACCTGTTGCAGTTGCAGTATCGAGGTGACGATGCTGCGGTCTGTGTGAATCCGAACCCGATCTTGAGCGTGTAGGTTGGTCCGCCTCCTCTTGGCTTCCGTGCCGACAGCGCTGCCGAATGAGAGGGCCTGACCAGTGGCGGACCGAGCAACCCAGCGCCAGGCTTCGGCGAGAGCCACAGCCTTCTGTCGACAAACTTGTCATTCTTCACCATGGCCGCGCCGACAAGGAAACAGCCTCGAATTGAGCCTACCCACCTTCGCCAGAAACAGAGAAATGCACCGAACCAAGGCTTTTCAGACACAGCTTTCCTTCAGTTGCTGGGTACGGCACCCACCGCCGAGCGACCTTGTGAAGCGGACCGTTGGGTTAGGGTTGGTCATAAGGCTGGGTGTAATCCATACCAAGGAGCCGAAACCCCAGTGCGACGATTGGCCAAGTCGAAGATGGCAATCAAAACAATTTCGAGCGCAGCTGAAGCAATTTCTAGACAGAAGTTTGCTTCTAAGAGAATTTTCCCATCACACACGGATAGGTAGGTAGCAGCAAGTCGAGGAAGTTACCACCTTCCCGCTCCTAACCACAGACCCACCGGCTTAATTCAGAGTCGATTACGTTATCTGGGTGCGACAGCAAGTGACTGGACAAACGGCGATCAAGCGATCAAACAGATAACTTCAGCTTCATTTCGACGTATGAGCCTATGACCATCGAGCGAGTGCTTTTTGTTTTGTTTTGATGCTCTAGGAGAAGGGAGCTTCTGAGAAGCCTCAGACACCGCCCAGGCCCGGATACCAGACCAGCGGTCAGTGGAAACTGGGGGAAGGAGCAACCAGCACCAACTGACCCGATCCTTCAGTTCCCCGAGCGGCTATCTAACCAGCATCATTTAAAGATGGATCCCGTGTCGATAGCCGGTCTCGCCCTCGGAGTGGCATCGATCAGCCTCCAGGTCTACACGGGCTGTGTCCAGGGCATCCAATTGCTGATCACGGCCATCAATTTCCCCGAAGAATGCCGATATCTCAATCTCCGCCTCCGTATGGAGCAACAAAGGCTCTTTGCGTGGAGCGAAACCAGTGGCTTGCTTGATCTTGACAGCAAAAATCCCTCCAAAATCCTCGAGTCGAACACGTTCTCTCTCCACCGCCAAACTGTCCTTGATTTGCTGGTCCAGGTGCAAACGCTGTTCAAGGAGTTCCAAGAACACCAGCAGAAAAACTGCAGACTGCAGACCACTCCTGACAGAGAGGGTGTTCTTCAGCAACCTGAAAAGGATGCAGCCGCTGCCAACTTTCCCTTGCCTGAGAAGCGCCGAAAGTTCATCAAGAAGGCCATGTCTACGCTACAAGAAGCATCTCAAGAAGCCGTGGCCAGGCTCAAATGGGTATCTTTTGATAAGGCCGCTTTTGAGATCTTATTGTCCAGGTTCTCCTCTCTGAACGACAATATGACGAGCATGTTGGATGCCCGCATGCAGGTAGAAATACATCATACTGTTCAGGACACAAACCGTGGCGTCCTCCAGCTTCATCGCAAAATCACGGATCTTTCCCGGCTCGTCATGGCCCTGAACATCAAGCTAGAGGCCTCATCTGCCCCTCCCAACCCCATCATGCAAATGACAGCGACTCAGAAGCGCGCCAACGCCGACGGTCTTCAACTCCTGTCCCAGTTGGCCAAATTCAAGGCATTCAACGAGTCGATCGAAGCTGATAAAAAGACCCTATGGGCCGACGACGACACAGTTAAGTCCCTAGGTCTTGGCAAAGCCACAGACCAGAATCACCTCGTCTTCGACCGTTCCATGATCGAGCTCGACCCCGCCGCCGACGACCCAGAGCTACCACGCTGCGAAGCCCTCCTCAAAGTCCCCGGAGCCGCCCCCAAAAAGGTGTGGATCGAATGGAAAGACTACGATCGCCAACGACCAGGCGACCTTTCTCCTCCCAAGGAAGTCATCCTCGAGCGCGTCCGCAAACTCGCCGCCCTCCTCCACCACACCCCGAAACCTGAAGCCTTCCGCACTCCCCACTGCCTCGGCTTCTTCGACAAGGCCACCAGCACACTCCCCAACACCACCCCCGACCCCGACGACGAAGACATCCTCAACATGCGCCTCGGCCTCGTCTTTGAACGCCCCCAAGACGACGACCTGCACACTTCCCTACCACCCATCTCCCTCCGCGAACTCCTCCAGACCGCCCGCCGTCCCCGTGTCACAGACCGCATCAAACTCGCGCACGCCATCAGCAACTGTGTCCTTTACCTTCACGCCGTGAACTGGCTTCACAAAGGCCTACGAAGCCACAATGTGGTTTTCTTCCGCACAACCTCTGGCCACGTCGACTACACCAAGCCCTACCTGTCAGGATTTGATTTCTCCCGCCCTGCCCGCGCCGACGAGATGACAGATGTGCCCGGTCCGGGGGACGACGCGGAGTATAACCTCTACCGTCACCCCATGGCGCAGTCGTCGATTGCTGGTGACGAGCGGGAGAGGTTCAAGAAGAGCTTTGATGTTTACAGCTTGGGCGTGTTGTTTGTCGAGATTGCGCGCTGGAAGACAGTGGAGGATGTGCTGGGGATTGATATGAATGCTGCCAGGGGGAGGCCGTCGGTTGCGCTGAGGGTGAGGGGGTGTTTGTTGGAGGAGGAGCAGGTCGCGGAGTTGGGGGCATGCATGGGGGAGGTATACGAGAGTGCGGCGAGGAAGTGTCTTGAGGGGGGTCGGGAGTTGGGGCTGGGGGAGAAGGATGATGAGACTGATGATAGGGTTGCGGCTAGGTTGGGGATGGTGTTGCACGAGGAGGTGGTTAAGCCGCTTGGGGAGGTGAGGATTTGATGGTGGGTGCTGTTGGCGTGTGCTATCTACGAAGGATACCCTTTCGCGACGAGATTTGGACGAAATCCAGCAATTTGACAGCTTAAAGAGACGACCATCAGAACATTGCCATTTCGAGATCCTAACGTGAGGTAAGGTACCTGGGGCGGCTAGGCTGGGCAAGTCTAATCAAGCTTTCTCGTGCTGCCGTCCTACACACAGTAACACCAGCTATCGGTAAAGATGCTGATCCCAATCCCAGTCCATCGCTACCGGCTGGAATTGCCAAGCGGAAATCTCCAACTCAGTACGCGTTCTTCCCCTCCCGTAAAATAGGGGTACAATCAACATCAGGCTAAACACCAAGTCGCCTAGACGTTACCAGCAATACCCTTCAACGAGCACCGGCGCCTGGGACTGGGGAGTTTCTCCCTCCGGTGCCTTAATATAGGCACACAACATGTCCCTCGGGTAATCTAGTACCTGCCAGGCGAGGCGGGAAGTTCGTGCCTGGGGTAGAACCGCCTGAAGCCTGAGTGAGGTGCGGACGGATGGCAGCGCTAGATGTGGAAGCACGCGGTTGAAGTATATCGACGACGCGTCCTGGTTGAGAATGTGGGGACACCTTTCTTGTCCTCTTCGCTGGGTGTGAGTCTGCAAGATGTTGAGTCGCGTTGTGTTCACTCTTGCCTTGGCATCCCTTGTCGTAGGAGTGCCGTCGCCAAGCAGCTTGAAGTCGGATCTTTCGATCTTGATCAGTAATGATTTGCAAGGTAGTGCATTCCCTATGTTGGGTCAGTGAAAAGCAGCTAATTTCTACGCAGGAGAAAGTAGCCCTTTGGCAAACTCAGGGCTCATACTTCTCAGCCCAACATCATACGAGGATGCCCTCGCTGGCTGTATAGCCTTAGGCGAGCAGCTCTGGTCACCTAGCTCAAACTTGAGTCTTGTACAGCCGAATCTTGACTACCTGCTGTTTCAAGGGAAGATCAATGCAACGGCAAGGTTCTGGGTCCAGGGCATCAACGCTGGCTTCACTGCCATTGATTCAACTGGAAAGGCAGGGCAAGCGGACCCAGCATCCCTTCTTCCGGCGCTGTGCACACAGACAGCCCCTTACTCGAGCAAGGGAGTCCAGGATACCAGTGAGAAGTGGCGGGTGGAGGTCAAGGCCAACAACCAGACTCTCACGGGGTATGTTTTCGGTCCACCAAGGTGGTCAGGACCAGACTAACTAATATGCCAGTTATCGCGATCGTCTATCCTTCCGCTTCTTCGGCATCCGCTATGCGCCCCAACCCAAGCGCTTCACTTACTCGACCCTCTTCCAAGGTTCAGGAGAGTCTGTCCCAGCTTTGGACCATGGCGCCCAGTGCGCTCAGGGGTCATCCGGCTCGGGAAGCGAAGACTGCCTGTTCCTCAACATCTGGACGCCTCACCTTCCCAGCTCTGGTGGCCAACCCGACAAGAAGAGCCTCAAGCCTGTAGGTTTCTGGATCCATGGCGGTGCTTTCACTGGCGGTACCGCAAACGACGCCACCTTTGACGGCGCCAACATCGTCTCCCGCGGCGACATGGTCCTCGTAGCCATCAACTACCGCCTCTCCACCCTCGGATTTCTGGCCTTGAACGACGGCGACACCAACGGCAACTTTGGCCTCGCCGACCAAATCACTGCTCTCGACTGGGTCCGCGCCAACATCCGCTCCTTCGGTGGGGACCCCGACCGGATCACCATCTTCGGCCAATCCGCCGGCGCCGCCTCCGTCCGGGCTCTCATCGCCTCCCCCAAAGCCAGCGGCAAATTCTCCTCCGCCATCCTCCTCTCCAACCTCGGCGGCCTCAACTACGGCACCACCTATTCCACCTACTACACCATCGCCGAGCAGCTCTCCATCGCCGGCAATGCCATCCTCGCCGCAACCAACTGCACCTCCTCCCCCTCCCAAGTCGACTGCCTCCGCCGCCTCCCCGTCTCTGCCCTCCTCTCCGCCGGCACCGCGCGTTACCTCGTCACCGACGGAACCTACCTCCCCACCACCTCCCTCCCTCTTTCCGGCCCCACCCTCCCCATCTCCCTTATGATGGGCCTCACTCGCGATGACGGCGCCCCCTTCATCCGCTTCCCCGCCCCCAACACAACAGACACCACATCATACCTCGCATCCCAAGGATTCTCCCCCGTCTCCCCCTCCTTGTTCCCCCTCCCTCCCCTCCAAAACGCAACCCTCGCAATCTACAACACCTCCTCGCGCCTCGCCACCGACGGCATCTTCCGCTGCCACTCCCAATCCACCGCCTCCTCGCTGTCCTCCCGCATCCCAAAGGGCATCTACTACTACGAATTCGACCGCACGTACCAAACCACCGGGTGGCCGCAGACCGACGTGTGCGAAGCACCCCGCACGGCGGCCCGTCCCTATGGGGATACCTCCCTGCCGTACTTTCGCTGCCATTCGGGAGAGTTGTATTATGTCTTTGGTAACCTTGCTAGGCAGGGACTCCCGTTGAGAGATGAAGGGGATTTGTTGTTTTCGAGGATGGTGGTGGATTTGTTTAGTGCGTTTGTGAGGGAAGGGGATCCGAATGCGGGAGGGGGTTATAATAAGGCGAGGGGGTATGAGGTTTGGGAAAGGGGGTGGGAGGCTGTGAAGGGTAGGGAGGGGAGGGTGAGGGTGTTGGATTGGAAAGAGGGGGGGGGTAGGGGGAGGATGGAGGGGTGGAGGGAGGTGGAGCAGTGTGAAGGGATTGGGATTGGGTTGGGGAGTGTTGTTTGAGTGGGTGGGTGATGATGTAGTCTGATGTGGGTGAGTTGGTCAAAGACGAGATTTACCTGAGAGTTGGCTTGGGGAATCTAGCGTTGAAGCGCAGGTTGAGGTTGTGTAGGCTAATGCGGCCGAAATTGTCAGTCAAAAACATGATGGAAACATAGGTTGTCTGGCCAGGAATTGAGTTCATCTGCACAGGCGCTGGACCGAACCGCGGCCCCTTTTTGTTGCTGTGGGTGGTGGGGCTTGGCAAGCAAAGTGCAAATGAGTAGGACAAGGCCGAAGGTCTGAATGAGAGAAGCAAGTAAAACCACAGCCCCTGAAAAATAGAAAATCCTTTGATATATAATTTCTTCTCTTCTTCCCAGGAAGTCTCGGTTTGTTCCTTCCGTCTCAAAGCTGTGACATCACCGTTGGGGAGGCCTACCATTTTGTTATCGATAGGGCGTACAATTTAGCAAGTACCCATGTACCACCTCAGGAGGACGCCAAAAATCAACGGTAGCCCCACTACCGTCGCGTCCAAACGCGCTTTCCCAGCTGATGGATCCCCCCGTCTAGTGGCTGGCCAACAATCGACAGCCCTGGAAGGCCAGGCTTCTCTCCCTCATGTCGGATTCCCAGTGAGCCGGCTTCGTCCAAACCACCTTCGGGGACGAATCCGTCTGTACAAAACGCGATCATGTCTGTGACATCGCCCCTCACATCGGCTAGATCGATCTCCACACCCACATCGTACGAAACAGGCAGGAACTCCTCCCATGAGGCAGACATCACTGGAATAAGCAGCCCCGTCGCCGACGACTGCTTCAAGGGGCCTCGATATCGCCCTGCAGAGCGGCCAGTCCGCGAGCTCAGCGGTCAATGTAATATCCAGCTTGAGGAAGAACTTTGTACATTCCCCCATCTTTCCGTCCCAAGTTCGGCGCAACGATCTAACACTATATCGCAGATCTCCCCACGATTCTTCTTCTAGACAACCTCCTCACCGACGGCACCGCGCCGCTTGGCCTCAAAATTGCACCTCCCGGCCGCGTGCCACCACCACCGCAATTGGCTTTTCTCAACACCCTGACTATTCACCCCTCATACACCTCACGCTCTCCAAACACCACCAACCTCCACGTTGCCGCGCGGGCTCTCGCCTTCCTCCGCGGCGTCCTTGAACTCGCCGGCCCTGTCAATGCGAACTTCCGCTCAGCATTCATCTTTCGCCGTCCAACACGCTACCGTGAATCCCGCCGTGGCGCACGCTACGATAGCAGCCCCTGTATATCGTCTTACAGCTCTAGTGACACTGAAGGACTCGAGGGGCGGCTTGCTAACGAGCAGAGCATATGGCGGCGCGGGACAGATTTCTGGTCAGTATTAGGCTGGGCTTTCCGCTGTGCTTCTTCGTATCCGGAACGGTGGCGACATTGGCAGGTATGGCTGGAGTACATGGTCCAGGTGTTGGAGAAGGACTGGGACGACCGAAAAGCCATGGATTTGAATGAGGAGGGAATTGAAGAGGGACAGGAGTCGCCAGACTGGAAGTGGCTCAATCTGAGGGAGAGTTTATTGGTCATTTACTTGGAAGATCTGAAGAGGGACAGGAAGGACGTGCTCAAGGAGGTAATGAGGGCGCTGATGGCGTTCACTGTTGAGGATACCGTTGATAGCAAGGTCTATCAGGAAGTTTTTGAGAGGGAGCTGGCGCCTCCGCCCGGGAAAAGCAAGAGGAAACGGGCCGCAACAGCAGGGGAACCCGAGCCAGAAGAGTTCAAGAGTCTAGCTGACTGGGCGCTTGACGAGGACTTCGGCTCCGAGGATGAGGATGAGGGGATCCCGGGCTCGCCTACGCCACGGAGACGAACAACCATCAGGATCAAGACGACGGGTCGCAAGCCAGGGAGGCCACGCATCACAACATCCCCCAAGGCCCAGTCATTTAAAGTCAGCGACAGCATGACCGAAACGGTGCTTCTTCGACTGAGGTTATTCCGCCTCCTATCCGCAGCAGCAGCGTGGATACCCGACCTATCCTTCCAAGTGGACGATCTTTACCACACCTTCACCGAACGCGTCTGCACCGCTCCCCTCCCAATGTTCCGAGTCTTTATCGATTCACTCCCTTTCGCCTACAACATTGACTCGTTCATACACGTCTCTCTCCTACGCCACTTCGCAGAGAAACTCCTCACCCACAAGCGCCCCGACCCTGAAGACATCGAACCCGACATCAAAGGCGGGATCCCGCCGATGGTCGTCGCAAAGTGTTTTCTCCCGTACGCAGCCGACCGCGTCATGGTAGAGGAGAACGCAAAAGTATCGCTGGTGCTCGACAGCATGGCGTGGTACATCTACCGGAACGCCGAGGAGATCACACCAGAGGAGGTAAAACAGCTAGGAAGTGCCGTGGGGAAGGGGATTAAGGCGCGAGAGGACAAGATTAAGAAAAGAAATGCTGGGTTGACGGCGGCGGACAGGGAGGCAAGGGAAATTTTGGACAGGTCGACAAGGAGTTTGAGAGTGTTTGTTCAGGTTTTGGAGGCATCGAGGTGAAACAGCGGGTGTGGGGCTGGCTTTGTCGGAATGTTTTCATCCCTTTTCAGGGGAGTGGGTGTTTAGCTTCAGCTGGTTTGACTTGAAGATACCCATACTCCGGCCATGTAGGAAGCTGGCATTTGTCGCGATTCTTGATGCCAGGGAGTTAGGAGTTGGTCTGGGTCGGGGGAATATTGTAAATATTCTTAAAATAGCGGTAGGGCCACTGAAACCGCGGTGGCTGGAGTTCATATTTGGATGTACCCAGCATGTTTGACAGAATCGATCAAGAGCAAGGAGTAGGACACATGTGTAGTGCTTGAATCGCTATCAACGGATAGCCGCTTGATTCTATGATCTGTAAATACCCAATGCTTTTATCGCTGAAAATCATATCCCTCAACGCCGTACCTGTCCGCTAACTCCAGCCCTCCTAACTATGCATGAAGGGTATCTCATTTTCGCCTCTCGCTGGAGGGGATTAACACCACCCGCGCCATTTGCAGCTGCCAGACTGCCGAATTGCTTCCAGACCGTCCAGTTCCCTTGTTCGTCTCGACCACCAGGAAATTCCCCAATCTCATCAGTCGAGATGTCCTCCTCCATCTTGTCCTTTCCCTCAGACTTGCCGGGCACGGGCTCGGGCTGGGTGTTGACGATAACTTCCTCGTCTATGTCGCTCAGTGAACAAGCAGAATCACCCTCCTCACTCGACGAGCTGGCCTCCTAGTCACCCTTTCCGTTAGCCGGTGTGTCTCTCCGATGCGGACAGCCATCCTGGTTCGCCAAGTCCCATTCTTTCCTCTCCTCAGCCATCAACCGGAAGTCATCCTCTCCAAGATCACTTGTCTCCTCCCACATTTTATCCAGCTCGGCATACTCCCCCGCAGGCACCGCCCATATATTCTCCCTAAGTCTCTTGTGCCTCTCTCGATCCTCCTCGATCCGCTGCTCAATCTGCCTGCGATCTGGCTTTGGTGGCGCATTCCCCCTGGAAGACCCCTCCTCATTCGCAGGCGACGTCCCCATCGAGGCCGACGTGTCCCGCTCCCTCAGCACCTCTTCAATCTGCGAAACCGTCTGCGCTTCGAGGAAATTCTTGCTCTGCAGTGTCTGCAGCACCTTGCGCGTAACTTTGATGTTGGCAGCTCCACTGCCGTCCTCGGGCGCCACTGCGTCAACGACACGGATAATGTCGCGCTGCATCATGCGGATGTAGTCCGTGTGGCCACCGTCGCGGTGAGCTAGGTCGAGGAAGTGCTCGATGAAGTACATGATGTTGGCGCGGGTGTTCATGCCATTGCGCTCGAGCTGTTCGAGAATGCACGAGTGGAGGTCTTCGGCGAGGTCTCTGTGACGCAGGGCGTACTGGGCGGCTTTTTGCGCAGACGTTACTGAGGCATTGAGCTGTCGGAGTTGGTTGGTGAAGCGCATGCGCACCTCGAAGGGGTCGGCCATGGTGGCGGTGGTTTGGCGAGTTTTGGATGGTTGGTCTCGGGGAGCGCCTCGGGATGGCTTCGTTCCTTGCAGGATGGACATGGCAAAAATCGGGACAGGGGATGGAGCTTAGCTCGGCGGGGAAGGCGGTGTCGATTGGCGCGGGGCGAGAGCGGCCGATAACGGTGTTGGCGGGGTTCAGCTCCCCTTCAGGTTTTGATGCCTACTGGGGAAGGCGTCGGTGGTTAATAATGCGTCCTCGCCACCGTCTGTGACCGCGTGGTCGGTTAACCGCTCGTCTGTTAACAGCTCGTCTGTTAACAGGAAGTTGTCGGTAAAGGTGTACAACGCGATTGACGGCGAATTTGATGAGGAAGAATATCAAGATAATTCTGACGAATACCAACACAAGCTGCAGATAATCGGAAAATGTGAAGTCAACGGGAGGCCTGTTTCTTCGTGTAAGGGTGAGATTTCTAGCGTATGCTGTTGCGTTGGCGGCTACTGGGTCCATTTTGGACAGCTCTGTTGCTCATTAGAGGTCCAGACTGCGAGGTCGCATCTCGGGGCCCATACCTTTTGTAGAGACGACACTTTTTGCTCCTTCTCTCGCCGCTCTTTCCTCCCTCAACCATCTCCTTCCAGCCAACACAACAACACACACATTCCAACCACGACAATGTCAACTCCCAACGGCAGCAGCTCCTCGGAGCTCACCATGGCCGTCCTCGGCTGCGGCAAGTCCCCCCTCCCGTTCTCCCTCGCTCCATCCCATCTAACCCCCCCCTCTCTCTCAGGAACCATGGGCATTGCCATCCTCTCGGGCATCCTCACCTCCCTCCAAGACATGCGCAGTTCTTCCTCCCTCACCCCCTCCCCGTCAGGCACCTCCACCCCCGCCGAAGAACTGCCCACGCGCCTCCCCTCGCGCTTCATCGCCTGCGTGCGCCGTCCCGAATCCGCCAAAAAAGTCAAAGCCGCGCTCGCGCCGTACCCTTCCTCTTCCATCACCATCGTCCAAAACGACAACGTCGCTGCCACCGCCAAGGCCGACGTCATCCTCCTCGCGTGTAAGCCCTACATGGTCAAGGACATCCTCTCCGAACCCGGCATGCGCGACGCGCTCAAGGGGAAGCTCCTTATTTCCATCCTCGCCGGCGTGACGGTGCCGCAGATGGAAGCCATCATCGGTGCGGACAACGGCACGGTCATTGTGCGCGCCATGCCTAACACGGCGTCGCTGATCAGGGAGAGCATGACGGTGATTGGGACGAGCACGCCGCCGCTGCCGGCCGAGACGGCAGGGCTGGTGACGTGGATCTTCAAGAGGATCGGCGAGGTGGTGTACCTGCCGCCCACGACGATGGATGCGTGCACGGCGCTGTGCGGGTCCGGACCGGCGTTCTTTGCGCTGATGCTGGAGGCGGCGATTGACGGGGCTGTGGCGATGGGACTGCCGCGAGCGGAGGCGCAAAGGATGGCGGCGCAGACGATGAAGGGGGCGGCAGGGCTGGTGTTGAATGGGGATCACCCGGCGTTGTTGAGGGACAAGGTCAGCACGCCGGGTGGGTGTACGATCGGGGGTTTGTTGGTGCTAGAGGAGGGGAGGGTGAGGGGGACGGTTGCGAGGGCGGTGAGGGAGGCGACGGTTGTGGCGAGCCAGCTTGGGAAGGGCGTTCAGGGGGTGAATGGGACGAGATTTGGAGGAAGTCAGCTGGAGTAGAGTCACCTTTATGGGTTGGCTCCTATTGGAGGTGTTTAGAGGGTATTCGCAGAACAGGAGTTGGGTGGTGCTGGTCTGAAAAGTATATATTTCTCTCGAGACAATACGGGTGTTAGAGCGAGCGGGGCAGATAGACAAAATACATTGGGCTCTTCTGGTCACGTTTGATGTGATCTCAACTGAGAACTCACTTCATGTTAGCTCCGCTGGGAGGCCCCATAGACATACAAGCAACCCCCTACATCTGGCCATACACGATATCATGGTAGTTGAACATACACAAATGCGTATCGGCCCCGACCGCCAACCGCTAAACCACCTCAAAGCCTCTGGTAGGCAAAACTCATGACCCTTCATTCGTATCAAGCAAGGTAGCAACCTCCGCCAACGCCAAACCTCACGATATGACCTGGGTGTTCCAACCAAACTTGACTTCACACCTTCTGCTTCTTGGCTGGTACGTCGTCGGCATCCTCATCCGCCTTCCGCTTCCCGTTTCTATTCGCGCTTTCCGCGTCATCCTTATACTTCTCTGCCTTGAGTAACAACCTCGCAAAGTCAAATGCCACGCTGCTCACTGTCTCGTCTAGCTTGATTATGCGCTCTGGGATTTCGAGCTCCCCGAGCGCGTCCTTGTTCTGCCGGTACACTCTCTGCTTAACCATCAGGTGCCAGAGGTCGTACTCGTGCTTTTGGTCCTTGGTAGGTCTCGAGACGGGCATGTTGGGATCGATGCCTGGGCGAACAGGGTCCGGAAGCTTGGACATTAGGTGCATCTCTAGGACGCGGGCAAACTGCCGGGGTGCAATCTTGGCTTTCCGCCGGACGGCTTCCGCTGCTGCACGGTCGACGACATTGCTAGGGGCGACACCGTTGCGCCCAGGGATGACAATGCTGGTGTCGATATGAAGGGCGTTGAATTCGGGCTGCTTCCGCAGGAAGTGCAGATCGGCGATATCACGCATGTCGTCAAAAGCTTCGTTGGGATCCTCGACTGTGATCTCGACCGTTTGCGGATGGCGGAGGTACTCCTGGAAGATGACGCTGTAGAGCTTGGGACCTAGGCCCTTCTGTTGGAAGGGCGGAAGGACGATGAACTGCGAGATCCTGGTGCGGCATGGGAGCTCGGCAAGATCAAAGCTCTGCTGGTCAAGGACGAGATCCTCTAATTTGGATGAGAGGCCGGTTTGTGATGGAGATGCTGGGGGTGTGGGAGTCTGGTAGAGGAAGAAACGGTAGACGGTGCTATAACCGGTGAAGACATATGAGAAGCGCTCTGGTTCGCCGGGAACCGGTGTCTTTTGGTAGAGGAAGAAAACAGTCCACCGATCGGCATCCGGGTCGTCGGTATTGATGTAGGTGCCGCCTTCAATAAACATCGGCACGAATATCTGAATGCGCTTGACAAGCTGCTTGACGGCGAGATCTGCCAGGCTCCCCTTCCATACCTCGTAGGTCACATCGTCCCTGGTGAAGGTTGCTGTAAGTTCACCAGGGGGTGTCCAGTCGGCGCGAGTTTCTCGGATGGCGGCATCAAATTCCTTCTTTTTTTGGAAGGCAACCTCGGGGAGATAGTCCCTCAGGACGGCCGTGACATCTGTTGCTTCTGTCTCTCCAGTCGCCTCGAACTGTTTGCGCCACTTGACCCTGAGGTTTGGTCGCATATCGCTGGCATTGAAGTCCAGATTTATCTCGAGGCCCTCATAGCCAAAGATTTGCTCATCCTCATCGAATATCGAGTACAGATGGGCCGGGCGGAAGCCCTTAATGGGCCTAGCTTCGAGTCTGGTTGGTCGAACGAGCGATATCGTGAATGCCTTCTTCGCGTTTACCGACCCTGTGGCAATAAGAATCAGCACATATTGGTATATGGCTTCACAGATATGCTGGACTTACACTCGTTTCCTTCGGTGTCCGACATGGTGAGCGGGTTGCGAATGCGCGATGGACTTCCAGCTTTGCGGCCTGCTTTCTGCGATGCGCCGTGGGAGCTGCGGCCCGGCAATTGGATGAACTCGATGAGAGGGAAGCTCAAATCTTCAAAATATTTTCGCAGAAGGTTGGCGATACTAAATGGGCTATCAAAAGTGAAATTGGCGTGTGTCAAATCGAAGCTCAATTCCTGAATTTCAGCAGTCGGAGAACACTCTTCGCGTTTGCCAGCAGCGTCGCGGTGCAGGCGCGTCTCTTAATTGAACGCACGGACCACAGATCTGCCCCACCTTTCAATTTGTAGGTACTTCTGAGGATGCGCCCTGGCTGGTCATCCGGCTGGCCACGAGAAAATGGTCTAGGTATTTGATGGTGGGATTCCAAATTTCTTGTCATTTCCACTTAGAAGTTACAGCAGCTTGTGACTAGTATATGGATGGTAGATACGAACGATGTCGAGCTCTCGAAGACAAAGTCCACGGTACTTCGAACCCCGGGCTAGCTTGCCTGGCTAAAACGGGAAGCAGGGGGTAGAACAGCAGGGGCAGTCCATTGGCCCGCCGCTAGGCATTGGGGGGACAGCGCCTGATCCTGCCAATTGGTTTGACTGGCAGCAGCATGGAGGGTCTCGTTGGAGATATTTCCCGAATCCACAGTGTCCCGCAACATCATTATTGGGCTTAATAAGGTGTAGCTGTCTTTACCAGTGTCCTCTGCAGATGGAATCGACGAGGGCCCAGCCGCTCCTTTGATCGTCACAGCAGTTTCTCCGGAGCGTTGCGAGACCTCGTCATTCAAGATGGGTGGCTTGCTCATTCTTTTGGCCCTCAGCGTGAGTTGCGCCCCCTGAACCGAGACATTTGCGCCTTGCCGCGATGATCGCACACAGCTTGCTAACCCACGTTCTGGACAGGTGGTGATGGCCTTGGCGTATGTCGAGCCCCTCAGAGACCGATGTCTGCCCCTCTCCGTGTGGGCACGAACTGACTAGAACCTTTGCGACAGCTCTTTCCTGGCCGGGGCCCTTCCGCTGTCGATGAGCCTTTCGCAGTCGCAGTTACGACTGATGTCGAGCATCGGCGTCGGTATCCTAGTGGGGACGTCGCTCATAGTAATAATACCGGAGGGTATCGAGGCCATCTCTGCGGCGGGCGAGGCCGAACATTCGCATGCGAACAAGGCGCGCCATGTTCTGCAGTCGAGGAGTATGGGTGTTCGTTGGGAGCGGGGGACCAATACAGTTCAGAGTACCGACGGGATATACGAGCTTGGGAAACGGGAAGCTCAAGACAACGACGGTCTTGACATTGCGATCCGAGATGTGGCCACGCCGGAAGCAGATGGGCGCAGGGGAGAGGAGAAGGACTCGGATGAGAAACCCCCGGCCAAAACCACGGAACCCCATAAGGACACCCACGACGACGACCATCATCTGCCGACCTTTGAGATCGGCTTCTCTCTCATGCTGGGATTTGTCCTGATGTTCCTGATAGACCGTCTCCCACGACATGCTACAGAGCGATTTCAAGCTGCTCCGGCAACAAGACATATCAGTCTTGACAACCTCTCAACATCCAGCGTCACAGGGGATGAGGAGTCGGAGGGCTTCCTGGGATCTCTCACCCCGTCGCCCAAGCAGTCTCGGAGCCTGGCGACTACGACAGGGTTGGTTATCCATGCGGCAGCGGATGGCATCGCCATGGGCGCCTCAGCAACTACATCGAACATGAAACTCGGCCTCATCATCTTTGTCGCGATCATGGTGCACAAGGCTCCTGCGGCCTTTGGTCTCACCTCGGTGTTGCTGAAGCAAGGTCTCTCAAAGAGAGCTGCGAGAGGTCATCTCATTGTTTTCAGCCTCGCCGCCCCTTTTGGCGCCATCGCTACCTACTTGCTCATATCACTGCTGGGGGGCAACCTGGAGGGTCCTTCAGGGGAGTGGTGGACCGGCATGCTTCTCCTCTTTTCTGGCGGAACGTTCCTGTGAGTCCAATCCCAAACTTTCTTCTCACAACGTTCAGGAAAGCTGATATTTCTACTCCACCAGATACGTCGCCATGCATGCCATGCAAGAAGATAACGGATCTGGTGCCCATGACCATCATGGAGGCATGAACGGTTACCAGGAGTCCGGCAACGCTCAGCGAAAGCCCAAGCCCCAGATGCGGGACACGCTTGCGACAGTGGCTGGAATGTTACTTCCACTTCTCACGCAGTTTGGTCATCATCATTAAGCTTGATTCCATTATGGTGTGGCGTTTAGGCTAGACGGCAATGGCGCTCATGTATTGACAACAGAATACGGATTCGTAGTGGCATGGCGTTCTGTGGCTGGAGTATGTATAAAATTCTGCATCAGTCATAACCAACGATTCTTTGGTTCATTGCCATAACTGCAAGGGAGAGGCGTAACCGGGTGTCGAACCAAGATGCTACCCCTCGCCTGCGTTCCCTGCGTCGGCGGCACCAGTAGAGACAGGTCCAGTTCCATGAATCTCAACAATGGAAAACAACACTGGTAATATCCGACTGGTGTGCTTTTGAGGCAAGGCGAACACGATGTTTCAGGCCGAATCCCAGATAGAGCTGTCTGCGCGGGAGGGGGCGTGCGAGGAATACCTAGATGTTTCAACGAGAGGGAGCTATGTTTGAGTTAGAATGACCTCAGGGGCTGATTCCCCAAGTTTAGTGGGGGAGGCCAGAACACGGTTTCTGGAATTTGTGAGAATATCGGCTAGACCGGGGAACATGACACGGACAAAAAAGAAAACGAGCAAAAGAAAACCAGAGACAGTTTGTGATAAGTCTACCTTGGCTTGAGCACCTAGATTTGTTTTTGGGCCTTGGGTTTGCCATGCCTGCCATGCCACATGCGATCTGTGATCTTCGGGCAGAGAAAGGACGGTTCAGGGATGACGCAAATGCGTCCAGACGGGACGAAACTTGCTTGCATATGTTGGCGATCTGTGGTCTCCCTGCTCCAAAAGCTCTCTACCGTGAGCTCCGCAGTTGTCGGCTGACATGTCATCATTGGCAATCTGGACCACGCACGAAGGCCACTGGGTTGTGGGTAATGGTTTGGTTTGAGGGAGGCGTCGATTATTCACAACCCGGGCGCTGCGGGTCTTGGGAGGTTTCACTGCCCCTAAAAAAAACCACACGCACGATCACTAGTTCGGACATTTGTCGCCTCCCGCATGAGAAAGGCCCTGCGACCAAGTCATGAAATGGTCTTGGGGTGTAGGGTTCCGCTGTGTCTTGAATCTAGTCTCGACTCGCACTTTGCGGCCCCCACCAGCAAGCTTGATTGCTTCGCAGGAAGCGCATCCACGGAGCCATGAAAATGCAGCCCCGATGCAATCAGCGGTCGGCCGTCCCTCCTCATGCAGCGGTGGGTTCCCTGTGGTTGTGGCCCGGCCGCTCGGCTTTCCCGTTAAGAACAGCGGAGGCTGCGGTTCTCAACCGTGGCCCAAAGTATCCAGCGCCTCAGTTTCGGCGTTTGCCCTGGCGTCTCAAGGCATTGTAACTACGGTGTGAGTCTTATTACGGGGGTGGAACCTGTGGTGGTGCTACCGAGGCTTGCCGGCTGGCTGTTGTTGGATGTCAAGGCACGGCGACTCGAAGCGCTTGTTGGGGGCAGCCAGCCGCGCATTCGACTCTTTCGGTTGGAGCCCTGGACAGAGACGGCAGTGAGTTCGCAGCCCTTTTCTCCGTTTGCGAGATGTGGTGTGCCGGATCCTTCGACACAACGGCCCGCCAATTCATCCAAGGTGCGGTTCCTGCATTCCGTGTCCATTGTTAGAACTCGCTGCAGCGCTGTATCCCCAGGGCTAAGGCCGAATCTCGTAGAACCCGGGAACACGACTTTTTGGGTCGACGAGCTGGTCTCTCCTTCCCCTCTGGATGACCTTGGGACCTTTGGACTTCGGACCTAGATAACTTGGGATGCTGCAAAGCTGAACTCTCGCTCGGAAGCTGTAGTCAATGGAACCCGGCGGCCCCGCCGAGCCCACACAGGACCGCCACAGACGCGCATGCCCGAGCGCGGGTGGGTGATGGCGCTTTTACCTCGAGCCGCGGCGCCTGCGCCTGTCCTCGGGCATGTCTTGGAACTAGAGGTTGGCAAATGCCTGTGAGCGCGTACAATCCAATGCCCGCCGGCTGCTCCGCACCTTGACCTACCTGACCTACCCAGCCCGGCTGCTTCGACCACGAGTTTGGGGCACGCGAACCTCCACTGGAACCTTCCAAGGCGCGCACTCTGGGGTCTGAAGCAGCACCCCAATCCTCAGGAATGGAATTCGGCCACCGCCCGTACCTCATGCGAGGCTCGTCTGCCCAACGGACAACGCATGTCAGAAGTCGTCGCTGCCGCCGCCAACAAAGCAGTGAGCTGGAATGGTGGAGGAGGCAAACCGACCTATCACGACGGCGCACATTGCCGCGAGGGGTCCTGATGGTCGCCTCCTGCGCACAGTCCATCCACACGCCACCCCAGGCCGAAGCCAGATTCCCCCCTGGCGGTGGGGCTCCAGTAGGTGACGAGCGATGCGGTGCGGTGCAGAGACCGCCTGCAATTCGCGCGGACGCACCCCTTCGAAATCGCTGCTCCAATTCTCAAAGCGGCCGGCGCACCCTGCCAATGCCCGCTTAATGGAGGTACCTTGTACCCCAGAGGAATCCCTGGCCGACCATGGCTCCAGGCCGCGACTTCCGTCTCCTCATTCGACCAATCTGGGGCGGAATCGAGAAAGGGCCCTCCCGCCTCTTATTTCTTGGAATCCCAGCGCTGTTCTCCAGCGTCTGCACATCACATCACACCCGATGCCCGACACTCGCACCGCACTTCCTCCTCAGCCTCGGGCTGCTTCCTTGTCGATTTGCCGCTCTCCCACTGCCATCGCTGCTGTGCTCCTGGGAATGTCGACGACGGCCTAAACCGGGACGAAGATTGTGGCCGCGACCGAATTGCCCTCACCGAACCCGTCTCGTTTCTCCTCGCCCCTGAAGCAGCGTCGTTTCTTGGATGTCTCGCTAGCCAAGATCGTCTCGCTATCCGACATTCTCCTCCCACTCCACACCTGACCGCGAATCGCCTCCTGGGTCCACTTGGGTCGCTGCCACTCCCGACGACAACCTCGCCTCCTCTAGGCACTGGGTTTCACCACCGGCTCTGGTCACCCCAACGTTGCGCCTGTCAGCCTCAACACTCGCGTGGCGTCGAACTGTCGTGTACATGATCAGTTTAACTCGAGGAGCGGATTTTCGAACTCGGGTACTACGACCGTTGAGCGCAATATTCCTCGGCAGCTAAATTGACGTCCAAACATACCTTCAACGGTCCGCACTGCCGGCGCGGAGTCAACCTTCCTGCAGACAAGGTTGTTCCCGAACCCGCTGTACCTTTCTTTTCCATCCCGGTTGTATACGTTTGCGTCGCTCAGCAACTGAGCCTGGGGCGGAGGACCAGTATTGCCAAAGTCCCCTGATATTGTTATATCACGGCAACGCACGACACCGAGCGAGCAGGGGATTTTCGACATTGATATTGTGAACATGGCGACGTACCAGAAGTCTCTCAGCTTCTCCGGAAGCCGGGGAAACACATTCGAAAGCGAGCTCCAGCTCAACACCCATGTGTCCAAAATGCCCCAACCGCGTCCGAGAGGCCCTCCAACACCAAGCATGAGCACGCCGGCCGCCGACTTTGACCAGCAACTTACCGGGTCGCCTCCACCACCGCCGACTCCTGCCGCGTCACCAGGGCCATCGCACACTCGACCGAGCTGGAGCGGCGGTGAGCACAGCGATGACAAGTTTCCTCAGGAGATGCTGGGGTATTTTGCAAAAAGCAGCGCCGCACATCGGATGCAGATCCTGACGGCATTGTTGGGCGTATGCACAAGCCAGCAGCTGAGCTTCGTGCACCAGCATGTCAGCCCACTCCTGAAAAAGGACCCCTTCACCAGTCTACCAGATGAGCTGTGTCTTAGGATTCTTTCGTTCATCGATGACCCCAAGGTGCTGGCGCGGGCCTCTCAGGTATCCCGAAGGTGGCGCGACCTCCTCAGCGACGACATGACGTGGAAAAACCTCTGCGTGAAGCACGACTACCAGAGGAGAATGTCTGAGGTCAACCGCAACCCTCCCATGCAGCTGTCCCCCCTCCCGTCCGCTGCGAGGTCAGAAGTCTTCGCATTTGGTTCCCAAGACTCGGACACCGCAAGTCGCGGTTTGCCCAGCGCAGCCCTCCCGAGCGGTGGACTGCCCACTGGTTCCATGAGCCTGGACGGCAGCTTAACCCAGTTTGCAAACCCAAGACCAAGGCTCAAATCCTACAAATCACACTTCAAACAGAGGTATCTTGTCGATGCAGCGTGGCGGACCGGTGGCCGCAATATTTCCAAGAACATCACCCAGGAAGCTGGCGTTGTCACCAGCCTTCACCTCACCTCCAAGTACATCATTGTTGCACTTGATAATGCCAAGATACACGTCTTTGATACCGAGGGCAACGCACAGCGGACCCTCCAGGGCCACGTGATGGGCGTCTGGGCTATGGTTCCCTGGGACGACATTCTGGTCAGCGGAGGTTGCGATAGAGATGTGCGTGTGTGGGACTTGACCACAGGGTAAGCTCCCTCGGTTTTTGCAAATGTGACAAATGCTAACTTTCGCAGCAACTGCCTTTACACTCTCAGGGGACATACCTCGACTGTCCGCTGCCTCAAGATGTCAGACGCCAACACTGCAATCTCTGGGTCCAGGGACACAACCCTCCGAATCTGGGACATCCGGACCGGCCATTGCAAGAATGTTCTTGTCGGCCACCAGGCAAGTGTTCGCTGCCTCGAGATCAAGGGTGATATCATTGTGTCTGGCAGCTACGATACCACGGCCAAGGTATGGAGCATCTCGGAGGGTCGCTGCCTCTTCACACTCCAGGGGCACTACAGCCAGATCTATGCCATTGCATTTGACGGCTACAGGGTGGCAACCGGCAGTCTGGACACGAGCGTAAGGATATGGGATGCCAAGTCTGGGTAAGTCTGGTCGGGTACTCCTAGCAATAAGCCGTGCTGACCAGTGTCACTCTAGTGAATGCCTCGCCGTCCTCCAGGGCCATACATCCCTGGTTGGGCAGCTTCAGATGCGCGGCGGGACCCTCGTGACGGGAGGAAGTGACGGATCCGTCAGGGTCTGGTCGCTGGAGAGGTTTTGCCCCATCCACCGCCTTGCCGCCCATGACAATAGCGTTACGAGCTTGCAGTTCGATGATACGCGGGTTGTTAGCGGTGGTAGTGATGGACGAGTGAAAGTATGGGATCTGAAGACAGGTCACCTGGTCCGTGAGCTTATTACGCAAGGGGATGCTGTGTGGCGTGTCGCTTTCGAGGAGGAGAAATGCGTTGCTATGGCTTTGAAGAACAGCCGGACAGTCATGGAGGTGAGTTTCGGGACACCGGAAAATTTCCTATGCTGGAACTAACGAGATGTTGTAGGTTTGGAACTTCTCGCCGCCAGAGGATGCCCTAGAGCGGCCGTCTTCCCTCCCGCAGAGGGAGCTGGACGCACCGGTACCCGCGCGGCCCCTAAGCGCCATTTCTCTGGACTTCCAGAGGTCTGGCTCGATGCAGGATGTCGAAATGACGGATGCCGGCCCTTCAACAGCGCCGTTGCAACGAAGGAGTTTCTTTCACAGCGACTTCAATGGCGGGAGGCCGATGAATTAGCTTCTTCGCCCTCTCAGACTCGTCTTTGAGATACCCAAAAGTCCTTCTTCGCGGAAATTTAGCAGCATTTAACCTCCGGTGCTTCGGCAATCTTATACCTCGCCCAGCGTTCTCTTTTATGACGACAAATCGATGCATACAGCACACACTACCCGCATTTGCCTCGGTGATGCAGTACAGGGGCATTTCTGGTTTAATCCATGGACAGGGAGGGGGGTAAAGAGAAAGCTTCTGATGGGAAGGGGGGTCGGCATGGCTATGGCGTTTTGTACAAGTTGAGATATTCCTTGGTTTTGTATGGGGAAGAGCATGGGGTGGTTGGTTCTATGATGTTTGGGGATTACAATGGATCGCTATAGCATTGGGCGGTTTCGGTGACGATACAACAGAGAGATATAATATTTCAGCCCAGTCTTTATCGTCTGAAATAGCTGTGTTTTCCATCAGCTTGTTCTGATTGACCTTTGATGCTTGTGGGTCTTTTCGGGTTCCGGTGCTGTCATAACGGCTGTGCAACTTTGATTCCGTCGGGGTATACTTCCATGCTGTGCGTGATAGGTTTCACTTCTCGTGCCTTGATGTAGATAGCCGCGTTCCTACATTGGCAAGCTGTCTTCATATCGAGGCGTAGCTAGTTCCCCAGTGAACAAAACCGCAAGGCCTAGGTGCCCAAAGGTTGCTGCCACTCAAGCTCCCAGTTGATGGGACCTCGCAGGGAGTTTGTCGGTCCCATCCGGTTTTCCCCACCAGCTCCGCCCTTGGAGCCCTGAAATTCGTACTTCACACTGTGACCAGTATGTACGGTTCCAGGGCTTCGACCAAAATCTATCGCTAGTGCACGTCGAAATAGAGGCCGCTCGAGGTGCAAAGCAATATACTATAGCTGGTGGGATGCTAAGGTAGGTTCAGACCCAACGGAGGGAGTTCGCTGCCGGAGTTGCAGCTGTCATTGAATCCCAGCTAGGGCCGATCAGTAAGGCACAGTGGAGCTGCGAACCGCAGCCCCCAACCCAGCAGGCGGCCAGAAGAGGCTTAGTGTGCTGTTCAACAAGCTGTCCCAACGCCAAAAACTGGGTCACTTTTTTTGCTCAAGGTCCAATTCAGCTCTCCGTCCTCTCCGATCGCCGTCGCCCGAATTCCTCCTGTTGCACCCAGGAACCTCTCCACTCCCTCTTGGTCCCCTCAGATCCTCCGGGCCTCCCTCACAAACGAACACAAGATGTTCTCTCGAGCTACTCGACTTACGAGGGCAGTGCCCATCCGCGCCATCGCGCCTCGTGCTGCTCCGGTGTCCGTCGCGGCGCGGAGGACCGTCACGACCAATGCGGCTTCGGCGCAGGTTGCGAGCCCCGTCCCCGAGGTGTGTTATTTCCATGTTTTCTACGCTGAAGATGGGGACTGAATTGGACCTGCGGGCAATTGACTGCGGGTTGATTGAGGATCGTGCTGACAAGCGATGGCAATGGATAGTCGGAGGATGAGCCATTTCAAGTGACCCTCAGCGACGAGAGCTTCGAGACCTACGAGCTCGACCCCCCGCCATACACAATGGAGGTCACCAAGAAAGAGCTCAAGCAGATGTACTACGACATGGTCGTGATCCGGTAAGTCGGAGCTCCTTGGGGATGGTTCATTTGGCGATTCGGGGCGGCTGACACCGAGGGATAACACAGACAAATGGAGATGGCCGCCGACAGGCTATACAAGGACAAGAAGATCCGGGGTTTCTGCCATCTGTCCACCGGTCAGGAGGCCGTCGCCGTCGGAATCGAGCACGCGATCGAGAAGACCGACGATGTCATCACGTCGTACCGCTGCCACGGCTTCGCCTACATGCGCGGCGCTACCGTCCGCTCCGTCCTCGGAGAGCTGCTCGGCCGTCGTGAGGGTATCGCCTACGGAAAGGGTGGCTCCATGCACATGTTCACCAAGGGTTTCTACGGCGGCAACGGCATTGTCGGTGCCCAGGTTCCCGTTGGCGCCGGTCTCGCCTTTGCTCAAAAGTACACTGGTGGCAAGCGGGCTTCCGTCATTCTCTACGGTATGGGCTAACGGGTATTGACGCATTTTAACGGCACGCTAACTCGAGATCCAGGTGACGGTGCCAGCAACCAGGGTCAGGTTTTCGAGGCTTTCAACATGGCCAAGCTTTGGAAGCTTCCTGCCCTTTTCGGATGCGAGAGTGCGTTCCCCTCTAGGATTGGACGATGTGATGCCTGACTAACAAACCTCGCAGACAACAAGTATGGCATGGGTACTTCGGCTGCCCGCTCCTCGGCTCTTACCGACTACTACAAGCGCGGACAATACATCCCTGGTCTGAAGGTCAACGGCATGGACGTCCTTGCGGTCAAGGCAGCAGTCAAGTATGGCAAGCAGTGGACTGCTGAGGACAACGGGCCGATGGTTCTCGAATACGTCACCTACCGTTATGGTGGTCACTCCATGTCTGACCCGGGTACGACCTACCGCACCCGTGAGGAGATCCAGCGCATGCGCTCCACCAACGACCCCATTGCTGGACTCAAGCAGCACATTCTCGACTGGGGTGTCGCCGCCGAGGAGGAGCTCAAGTCTCTGGACAAGAAGGCCCGCAGCCACGTCAACGAGGAGTCAGCTATTGCCGAGGCCATGGCCGTTCCCGACGCAACCCCGCAGATTTTGTTTGAGGACATCTACGTCAGGGGTTCGGAGCCCGAATTCATCCGCGGCCGCACGCTGGATGAGAACTACTACTTCAAGAAGTAGAGGGAAGAGATGCATTGCAGGGATTATGAATTCCTCTCTCGATAGCGACAGAATCATACGCCACAGGAAAGTGATGTGACGGTTACCCTAGGCGTCGGCTTCTTTGTTTTTGCGTTGTACATTATCGTAATTAGGTAATGGTCCAGAATGGTGGAGGTTCCTAGAAGGCATTGGTATTATCATTGAATTGTAAGGATGGCTCTCCAATCTAGAAGGTTTCTTGATCCACTTTGGATGAATGCCTGTGGCAGAATCTTGACCGCCCAATTCTTTGGTTGACTGAAGTGGGTCTGGCGCCAATTGGCGTGTGGCGAGCGCGGGACAGCTCCAAAAGCTCGACCCCAAGTCTTCCGCACCCGCGAATCCACCTGCAGAATCGGAGGTCAAACAGTGCTCCGACGACACAAGAAGGGGAAAAGACAGCGTGCACCGTTCGACGACGCGCCATAGTCTACCAAACGCGAGCTATAAAGCCCCTCAAGGAATTTGGCGTTCCGCGACTGAAAGCCATGCTCTGAGACCCGACAGAAAGACCCTTTCTCGCGTTTCCCGCTGAAGTCGTTCCACCATCCAGCCATGTCGGACCTGCGCCCTCTCGAGTCCCTGCAGGCCTTGCACGGCGAGCTGCTAGCCGTTTGCCAGCATCGGTTTGAGGGCCTGCAGGCGCTGGAGGTGCTGCTGGAGGAGAACAAGAAGGCGTTCAAGCAGTTTCTGGACAAGAAGTCGCGTAATCAGCAGAGCAGGACGGCTATAGGCACACGTGGGTTGTCCCGTTCTGGGGAGTGTTTGGAGCCGGTTTGGGTGGGTTGCTGACTTTGGAGGGTGCAGGCAAGATTACGCTCGGCGAAGGCGACGATGCGGAGGAGTACCAGATCAACAGCGAGTTTCTCGACGATACGCTCAAGGTTGCGGACGAGCTGGACCTCGATGAGCTCGAGGCTGCGAGGCTGTTGCTCGATGCGAGCGCAGAGGGGGATCCCGAGGCGTGGGGCCGGCCGCTGTGGGAGTGCGGCATGTTGCGCTTTCATCAGGAGAGGCGGTTCCTGCTGGATTGCATGCGCCTGCTGATTGAGATTGCGGCGGATGAGGATATCGAGGATAATCTGCATGATGTCTTTGGGGGAATCGTGGAACATCAGGTGTTTGGGGTGCCGGAGCCTGGGGCGAAGGCCGGGGAGGGGTCCAGCAGGGAGATCAAGATTGTGCCGAAGTGCACGCAGGCTATGCTGGCGGTAAGGCAGGGCTTGCAGAGCCATGTGGAGCGCATGACGGCCAAGTCAATGCTGCAGCAGGCGAGCCTGTTGACGAAGGTGGGGGAACAGCAGGAGGTATACGAGTTTGTGAGGATCAGCATGGTCGAACAGCATGAGCTGTTGGCGGTGATTCTGTGCTCGGCCATTGACAAGCGGCATGCCGAGGTCAAGGACTTCAAGGAGTTTCTGGCTGGGCTGAAGAAGGCGGATCGGTATGACCACATGCTGGGTAAGTTGTTCTGCGTCTTGAGGTCAGGAAAGGGGCTAACGGTGTTCGACAGTTCATATGTTCCCCATCCTAGGGACATACATCACGGTCTTTGGGTCTTCGGAAGGAATTGGGGACATTCAGGTGTCGCGCGACCTCAACAACCTGATTTGTGGACAGTCGGAGGACCATACGTGGACGATACCGAGTCTCAGGGCAGCCGTACGGGCCTGGTGGATTGCCGAATACAGCGGCTGGTACCTGGACGACACCTTTGTTTTCAACATCCCCAATATCGATCTCGACAAGGAGGACGAGGAGAGGACGAAGCAGTTTCTGGAGGCGCTGAAAGATGGCGCGTTCGACTTTCTTCTCTCCGTGGCGGCCGACTGCAAATCACAAGACTGGCAGGACCCCTCGCGGCTGGGAATGCGTCAATGGCTACAGAGGAAGTCGCCAGCTCTATCCTCTGACTACCCGTGGCCCTTTACCCCCTACTTTCAAAAGTGCCTGATGGTACACTTGGAGGTCTTGATTGATGCTTCGATTTCCAATCTTCCAGACATCCTCCGCAAGCTGAGGACGGAGGAGGACGAGCAGCGCCAGCTGAGTCAGACGCATGAGCAAGATCTCGACCTGGAACGCTTCCTCATCATTATTGCCTACGCATACGAGGGGAGACCAGACGCTGCAATGTCGTTCTGGGAGGACCCTGAAAGTAACCTGGCGGGATTCTTGCAGTGGGCTTCCAGGAGAGCATCAACGCCGCTGGTCAGCGCGTTCTGTGAGATGCTTCAAGCGCTTTCGGATAACGAAGAGTGCGCAACAGCAGCTCACACCTTTCTGCTTGACGAAGGGCATCACTCTTCCGGCAAGATGAAGCGATCGCAGTCCCTCACATGGAACCAAATATTCAAGGAACTTGACTACTTCGCGGCCAAGCTCCGCGATCGATCCAGCCCGGCACAGTCTCATACGACTATGCAGCGCCCAGGGAGGCCCAACACTGATCAGGTCGAGACCGAACCCGAGTCGGCAATGATGCTGGAGTGCTATCTCCGCTTGATAGGGAAACTTGCCACGGAGAGCGAGGTCGCAAGGCATAAGCTCCTCTTCGACGAGACCTTCGTCTTGGCTGAGACCCTTTTCAGGCTGGCTAGTAGCCTCGTCCCCGCTCGACTGCGAAGCTGCGCATTCTATGTCCTCAAAGCGCTGATGACCAGGAAGTCGCAGCAAGAAAGCGATACCATGTGGAGGTGGACCGACAGCTTGTTTACTGGTATGATGGGGTTGCAGATAATTCAGGGGGGTCCTGCTAGAAGCACCCTCGGCCCCCATCAGGACACAAACTCGATCATGGAAGCCTTCCTGGCACAGTTTAGCGAGGGCTTTGAAGAGCCCAACGCTCTCGTTCAATTCTTGACGTCTCTTGTCCAACCGACAGAAGAATACGAGGGACTCCGCGACAGCCTACCCTTCCCCGAAGATCTGGGTGCCCATAATAGGATACCGGGCATCGAGATTTACGCCGATTTTGTCATCGGACACATCTTCGCGACCAAATCAAAGGAGATAGGCGACTCTGCTCAGGTCAGGTTCCTACGCCTCAGCTGTCTTGACTTCGCCATGACAAGTCTTGCGACCTTCAATGAGGATCTCATTGTGCTGGGCAACGAGACGAATATCACCATCGACCAAGCCATTTCCACGTCTGATTTGGCAACATATGTTCGCCTGCACCCGTTCGCCCGCGTAATGGAGTGGATGTTCAACGAAAAGGTCATCAAGGGATTGATGGAGACTATACATCAGGACTCGGCCGCGCTCAGCATGGCTGGTCCCGACTCACCCTTAGTGGAGAGCATTCTGCGGGCTGTGGAGGTCATTCTAAAGGTCCTGGAGCTGCAGGATACCTATCTCAACCTGGTTCGACCACTCATCCGGGCCCAACCCGCGAAGAAACGAAGAGACCCCGTCGCAAATGCCGCATTCGCCTGCTTCGAGGATGGGATTATGAACCATCTGACTTTGGTGGTCGACCTGGGTCGACTCTGCGCCCTCCAAAATCCACCCCTGACATTAGCTTGCCTCAAGTTATTGGAGAAAATATCCACGTCCTCCAAGATCATCTCGGCGTGGAACCCTGATTCAGGTCGCGCAGGTCACCGAAACAAGGCCATCGTCCAGCTCGAAAAGAACGGGGAAAATGAGACGATTGCTGGTACACTCTCCGGCGAGATCTCGGCTGTCCTCGATCCTATTCTAGAGGCAGAGGCGCCTAATTACTCGATCAAAATCTTTATCCTGGACTTCCTTTACGAGTGTCTCAAGGCCACCCCAGACAAGCCGACAATTGGCCATCTTCTTCTTGGGTTCCACTGCGATCTGAACGCGCTGAGCGTTGAACCTCGGGGCGCGTTCGATTCCCAGAAGTCACTGTTCCACAACCTCCTCACCGCCTTGATCGGTCTTGTGGTCTACCAGGAAGAGCGCGGTGGTATGCGCGGTTACTTGATTGCGCTCAAGTACCGAATCCTTCGCGTTCTCCAAATCTTGTGGTCTTCGCCACTCTCGTCGCAGTTGGTCATTGAGGAGTTGAGGGTGACAAACTTCCTTTTTCACATGCTACTCCAAGAGGTACAGATCAGCCCAGGGCTGCTCTGGGATGGTGTCGAGACCACACACCCCGAGTTTCCTCTATCGGATTCGGCGGTGCCCTACATCAACTTCCTTGGATCCCGGGCCATGATCCTGGAATACGTCGGCAAAGAACTGTGCAGCGTGTCACAGCAGCGCATCCCAACCTTGAAGCGACAAATCTTTGATGCTCTGAACGGCCAGATCAAGGCTGATGGGGATGAGCTGACCAGGATCCCCAACGTCTTCGACTTCTTCGACTTCCTGACCCTGGATGGCCAGTGGGATATTCCCATGCCTGAGTTCGTCTATAACAGAGACCTCGATCTCAGCGCATGCGCCGAAGAAGACCCAGCTGCGGGCATCCAGTACGACATAGAGAAGGTCAAGGAAGTTCTGGCATTGAAGCGAAACGAGATGCGCAATGCCGGGCAAATCATTCCCCAGCAGGAACTCCAAGCTATTGAGAGGGAAGAGGCTCTGTTGATTGAGTATCTCATTTTCTCCAACCGACAACGACAATATGCGTCATCACGGCTCAAGCTACTCCGGGCTTGGACCAATCTGTTGCTGGTCATGTTCGAGTCAAATGACTTCGCTGGCACACCCAAGATGGCCTTCCTACTCCAGGCGCTGCAAGCCATCCTCCCAAGCCTCGAGGCGTATAGCGCTCTGAGTGCTGCTGAGGCATATGAGCTGGCGCGTGTGGCCAAGGTGCTGCTCTACAAGCTCGATCTTGGCCAGGACCCGAATGCCTGGGGGGTCGACAAGGAGACCTTCAACATTGGCAACTTGATCAGTGACAAGCTCTTCCAGCTGTTCCAAATCTGCCTTGACTCCATCGGTAAATGGGCCGGCAGCGCCGAGTTGCGCGCACTGTATTACAGCATCTCTTACCGTTACCTGACAGCTGTGGTCGATAAGGCCGCGGCGGCAAGGCGCGGCGATGCGACCAGCACGCGCCAGCGGCAGCGCACGCTCAAGGCTATCCATGCACACGGGGAGCGTCTTCTCAACGTCATCTGCGACGATGCCTACGGAAGCGACTCGGTCTGCCAGACAGCCGCCATGGTCCTACTCGGTGCTCTCGTCCACATTGGCCGCTCTGACGACGACGTCCACGTCATCGAGGCTCTAAACCGTCTCAACTTCGTCGGCGTGCTTGTTGACAGTCTCAAATCCATCCTGGCTGACTGGCTGACCATCATCGCCGGGGGCAACGCCGCAGCTGAACAGTACACCCACGCCAAGCTGGCTCTCATCCTCCAGCTTTGCCAGACGCGCCAGGGCGCAAAGTTTGTCCTCCAGGCCAACCTCTTCCGCGCCCTAGAGACATCCAAAGTCTTTGCCGCCGACCCGGAACTTGAGATTGACGCGAGAAATACCGTCGCCCTCGAGAAGCACTACGCCCTGCTCGTCTCATTGGCTCGCATCGTCGGTGCTGCGGTCTTGGCCCGCGGCGCGCACAACGTCCTGCAGGGACGCAGGTTCCTGACACAGCACCGCATGTTGGTTGTGCATACGCTCAAGAGGAGCGCCGGTATCGGGACGGTCGGGAATGGCGCGCAAAGCGGAGGCGTCGTGGCCAGCGGTGAGGCGCAGGCCAAGCTCGAGGATAGGATCGAGGAGCTGGCGGAGGCGTTCATGTTGCTGATTACGGCTACGGGTTTCTTGGAGGTGAGTTTTTTTTCTTCTGCAGCAGTTTGCCGTCAAACTATTCTAACGGAAATTTTAGTTCGAGAGCACTCAGGCACCGGCGGAGAATCCCCGAGCGGCTGCGACGCTCTTCCATTAATCCGATCCCGTGGGAACTTGGCCAAGTAAATAGAGAGCTGCGTTGTTCGTGTTCATTGGGCTGGGGCGTTGCGTGGCATGCTCGTCACAAGGGAAAAGGGTATACTTCTTTTTTCTGTATCCGGAGCAAACTCAAGATGATATTCCATCCCAGATAGGAAGGGTAGGAACGGGGGGGGGGGGTTGTTTGTAAACGAGTGTGTTGAAGTGGGGATAGCCAGAGCGACAGCTTGGCATACATTTTATTGTGTTAATGAGAGAAGTGGTGGTTCTGGAGTATGAAACGTGGGTGTCTGGAATGAGGAATGTGACTTCGAGTGTATGACTTGCCTTTGGTGCAGTGGAGAGGTGAGTTGGGGCAAGGCTCCGTTTGCCGTAGGTTCGGATAAGGTTTTTGTGACGACGCTACTTAGTTCCCGAGTCCCAACAAAAGATGGGACGAAAGGTGCCGACAAAGGTTGGAAGGAAGGTATTCTCTATTGGTAGAGAGAAACACTGGGAGACCTCTACTCACTGATCGTCAAGATAGACTCGAACGCCACGTGCGGCGATCAAGGTTACCGGGACTCTCCGGCCGGCCGGAACTCCGGAGCCGCTCAGCACCAAGCGGAACTTTATTGGCTTTCACGTGGACTACGCCCAAATTCGGATCAAACTTTACATAGATATAAATGACATTGTTGAGAGACTATACCGACACAGACAAACCCCTCGAAAGCGAAACCGTGGATGCTGAGTTTGTCAGGAAAAGGGTATCTGGTACAACCGTGAAGCGCAAAAAACCGCGGCACCCTTCCCAGCCCTCTATATGCCGATATGTAGGTGACCTCCAATGCAGGAAACTCCGAGACCATGAAAACTCCAGGCAAATCTGATCGCCTCCCATGCCGCCCACGCAAGATGGCCCTTGGTATTCTCCCGGGCGGTCGTCTCCAAGCCTGAATTACAGACGAGGCAGGGGAGTTCCATAAAGTGTGGCGGCGTGGCGCATGCCGCAAAATCCAAATCGATTATCACTCTCCTTTTCCAGCTATCCGCAGCTTCATATCCCAGAGCGTTGCAGCATAAGTCGTCCCATCCCCGTGGTGTTCGTCAGGCTCGGCTGGATGAGCCGGTGTCTCTTCGCAAAGAACGGGCTTTCGGTTGGTTGTAGGTGTTTGTTTGGCGCCGTCACTGAGCAGCACGCTTTCCTAGACTCTTTTTCGACGTCAGCCGGAGCTGCAAAGGGTAATAGCCCTTGGCTTTCGCGCTGAATCTGCCGCCAGGCGGACGTGGCTCGACTTTTTGTCGACATATTGGACAGATCTTCTTCGAGGCGTCGATTTGTAGGGAAGAGTGTAGACACTCGCCGCAGTATAGATGACCTAAGGAAGCAATGGTCAGACACAATGGACTGGGAATACGTCGTGAAGATGTCAAACATACCACAATGCGTGACTGTCAACGCGGACGTGTCGTCCATGCAAACCACGCATTGGAATTTACTGAGCTTCGTCTCCGACTTTGGTGTCTTGGGAGCCATCAGCTCCTCAGGCACTTCCTCTGTCCCTGCAAGATCGATCACGTCGGCAGTATCCTCCGCAAACGGATCTTCTTCAATCTTCTCCCGCTTCCTCTTCTTCGACGTTGCTGGACTGGAGCCTGGACCAGAAGACCTACGGCTTCCACGCATAGCGGCCGCGGCGCCGCCAGTCTGTCGTGAAGGCATCTCGATGTCGTCGGCAGGAGCTGGTTCGTTCTTGACTTCAGCCTCATTCGCACGGCCGTCGTTTGTTTGGCTGTCAGTAGGTCGTCCCACCGGATCCCTTTGCCAGGGTGACAAACTCAGCTCGCGCGGGTTGTCGTTGAGAATAGACGGGCTCGAAAAGTTGCCGGTTGCAAGTTCGTTCAGGAAGAAATCGTCGCTGTTGGGTTCGCGCGGAGCAGGCGTGGTCCTTCCTAAGGATGGGAAGGGGCCTCGCGACGCTCGCAACGGAGACTCGGCGGTTGCAGAACTCGGCCCCGCGTTGGCAGGCCCTCGAAGACCAGGCAGCGACGGTGAGGCAAAATGCAGGATCGGTAGGTTTCGTGCGGGATGATGTCGCGGGGTCGGAGAATGGCGGCTGGTGGAGTGAGATGGCCACAAGGCTGGCGCGCCTATTCCGAAGTGCGCTGCTAGGTTGGGGGGCGAGAAGGTCGAGGCGGCAGAAGCTGCGAAGTCGAGAATGAAGGGGGTCGGACCAAGACGCCTGGGGCATCCAACTCCGAAATCCGCTGGCCCCGAAAAGGGTTCGCCTCGGTGGAAGTGTGAACTGGTGAATGCAGATGCTGATGAAATGGTAGGGAACCCGAGTTCTTGCGGAGAATTGTTCTGTCAGGGCTTGAAACAGGATGAAAGGAGTGGACGGGTAGGCCAAGCAAAGCAGTCAATAATAGCTACCTTCAAAGATGTCGTCAAAGTCCCGATCATCAAAGGACTCGTCTGCCATGGCTTCTTGTCTTCTCTAGTCGGGAATTGGCAGCCAAATAGTGACCTTCGGAGCGACGCAGCAAACCGGTCGTCAGGAGCGTCCGCTGTATCTCCCCTCAAACGAAGAGTATCCGGATAGCGAGTGGCGAGTCGTCTTCACTGCATTTCAAATACCTCTCGCGGCCTGCTCCGAGCGTTTAGAAGTAAGGCGAATGATCGCCCCAATTCTAGCCTCGATGCAGAGTTCAATCAAGCAAGCTATGGAGGACGATAAATGAGGAAAGGGTGCTCCTCACACGTAATATTACACGCCGCCTGAGCCATCGATGGAGGGGCTGCGGCTCTTCATCGATACGCCCATCGGGAGGCGCGCGGTCTCGGCTCTGGTAACATTTAAGTGGATGCAAACCCTCCCGAGATGGTGCCTGCGAGGTTCTCTGGGTGGCTGCCTTTCTGCGGCCGATGAACACTTCATTGAAACAACAGCCTGATCCTCTGACCAACTGAAGCGGCTTCGGGAACAGCACTCCGACCAGTACCTAGGTTAGGTCATGGCAACAAACAGCGCAGCACGCTGTGGGGGACTTTACGCCATCGGCTTACTTTCCTGCTGTGGGCTTCCCGGAATCGCAGCAACCCTTGGGTGTCCTCTGGAAACCCAAATGCTCCGGACCTCGGATTTGAAATGCATGTCTCCGACGGGTGATGAGACCGTGGTTGGCGAGCGAATGGAGCCAGTGGGAGAACACACGCGCCACACCACTAGGTACAGGTCAATGTTCTTAGCAGGATCTGTGATGTGATTGGTCAGCCAGGCATGCGATACCCCACTTGGGATAGCGTCTCTTGGAAGGCACGAATTTATCAAAACCCCGCCTAAAAGTTAAGGAAGACGGCAGGTTCCAGCAAGTCGCGACGAGGCAGTCAGGGGTCCAAGTTGCATGGGTTGCGCAAACTTCAGCGGAGGGTTCCAGTCTGCTGGGCGTCGACTCCTGAAAAGCGTTCTGCAATTTCACCATCACGACGTCAACCCCATGGCTGGAGGCCAACTCTAGCCACGCCACACAGCGATGACCCGGACATACGATTACTGCCGCCTGTAGAATGCTGCATTCCATCGGCCCCCGCGTCGCGGCGCGAGATGGGACTGTCGCGACGGCCGCATTCATCCGGATTGCACGACATCGCGCTGCGTACCGCCTGCAGCGCTGGAAATCCTCGTCCGCCCTCTCGGTGCCGACCGAGCCACGGTTCAACGAGATCCAAGTTCAGCAGCTGAGCAAGCATCTCTATCGCCAGATCTTCCCCGAAGCACTCAATCCCAGGCCGTCATCCGAACTGATCGAGCTTGCGAAAGATCACCTGCGCGCCCATGACCTGGAGGGCAAAGTTACAGACAACTCGCCGCCTGTCTCCTTCGACCTGCCGCCGCTGGCCGGAAAGACGCTAGACGAGCACTTCCACAAGCTGGGTGTCGACGCCGGCGAGCCGTTTTTGACCCATGCGAAAACTTTCGCGCGGGCGAGTCTGCCGCCGAAGCCGAGAACATGGGTACGCCGGAGCGGCTGGACCAAGTACACCGCCGGTGGCGGCGTCCACGAGGATGTCGCGCCTGAGGGGAACATGCTCGCTTTCGACACCGAGGTGATGTGGAAGGAGAGCCCCTTCGCTGTCATGGCATGCGCTGCCTCGCCTGACGCTTGGTATGTGTGGCTATCGCCGTGGCTGCTAGGGGAAACGACCAACGAGCGGCAGCTGATTCCCCTAGGGGATCCGACTAAGGAAAGGGTGATAATAGGTCATAATGTTGGCTACGACCGCGCGAGGATTTTGGAGGAGTATGACCTGAAGCAAACCAGGAACTCGTTCATCGACACCATGTCGCTGCACGTTGCCGTCAACGGCATGTGCTCCCAGCAGCGACCAACATGGATGAAACACAAGAAGAACAGGGAATTGCGGGACAAGATTGCCAAGGAGACTTCCAATGTCGAGCTTGTTGAGATGCTAAACAGCAATGTCCTGAGCCACGAAGAGGAGGAACTCTGGGTGGAGAGGAGCTCCATCAACTCGCTTCGGGACGTTGCCAAATTTCATCTGGACATCACCATCGACAAGGAAGTCCGGGATTCTTTTGGAGAACTGGATAGGGAAGGGATTCTCGGCAAGTTGGACGAACTCCTGACGTACTGCGCCGCCGACGTCGCAGTGACACATCGCGTCTACCAAATTGTGTTCCCCAACTTCCTCCAAGTTTGCCCTCATCCTGTCAGCTTTGCTGCGTTGCGGCACCTCTCATCGGTCATTCTGCCTGTCAACAAAACATGGGACTCATACATCGCCAACGCCGAAGCGACATATCACCGGCTGTCCGACGCAGTCCAGGAACGCCTGGTATCACTGACCGAGCAAGCTCTGGAGATCAAGGGTGAACCCGAGAAGTGGAGCACCGATCCTTGGATGCAACAACTAGACTGGTCGGGACAGGAGATCAAGATGGTGAAGGGCAAGAGGAAGAACGATCCACCGCGGCCCGCATTGAGGCAGAAGATGCCCGGCATGCCAAAATGGTATAAAGACTTGTTCCCGAAGGTCGATGGCCCCATCAATCTCTCAGTCCGAACAAGAATAGCACCCTTGCTGCTTCGGTTGTCTTGGGACGGATACCCACTCTTTTGGTCGGACGAGTACGGATGGACCTTCAGGGTGCCCCGAGCCGAGGTAGACAAGTTTGTTCAGAAGCGAATGTCGCCTTGCCACTTTAATGACGAATCGGATGCGAGATTGCAAGAAGACAACGCAAATGTTTACTTTAAACTGCCACACAAAGACGGCCCGACAGCACGATGTGTGAGCCCTATGGCAAAGAGCTACCTTCCATACTTTGAGAAGGGGACCCTTTCGTCCGAATACTCGTATGCGAAGGAGGCACTGGAGATGAATGCCTCGTGCTCATACTGGATCAGCGCACGGGATCGAATCAGGTCCCAGCTCGTCGTCTACAAAGACGACCTCTCCGCTACCGCGGCAGACAAGTCCGTTCAGCGCACATCAAAGGATGACCCTACGCCCGGCTTCATTCTTCCTCAAGTCATCCCTATGGGCACTATCACGCGGCGGGCCGTTGAAAACACATGGTTGACAGCGTCCAACGCCAAGAAGAACCGGGTGGGCTCGGAGTTGAAGGCGATGGTGCGCGCTCCACCGGGGTACACGTTCGTGGGAGCCGATGTTGACTCGGAGGAGCTGTGGATTGCATCTGTGATGGGTGACGCCACATTCCGTGTCCATGGTGGTAACGCCATCGGCTTCATGACGCTTGAAGGCACCAAGGCAGCCGGAACGGACCTCCACAGCCGTACGGCATCTATTTTGGGTATCACGCGCAATGACGCTAAGGTGTTCAACTACGGGCGAATTTACGGTGCTGGCCTCAAGTTTGCAGCCACACTTCTGCGACAGTTCAACCCCAGCTTAAGTGAGAAGGAGACCATGGCCATCGCGAGCAAGCTGTATGCTACGACGAAGGGTACCAAGACCAATCGCAAGGCATTGCATAAACGGCCGTTCTGGCGAGGTGGGACAGAGTCATTCGTCTTTAACAAGCTCGAGGAGTTCGCAGAACAGGAACGGCCGCGAACACCCGTTCTCGGCGCTGGCATCACCGAGGCGCTAATGAGTCGCTTCATCAGCAAAGGCGGCTACCTGACCTCGCGCATCAACTGGGCAATCCAGTCCAGCGGCGTTGATTATCTTCATCTTCTTATTGTTGCCATGGATTATCTGATAAGGAGGTTCAACATCGACGCCCGGCTCGCCATCACAGTTCATGACGAGATTCGCTACCTTGTACGAGATCACCATAAATACAGGGCGGCAATGGCGCTCCAGGTAGCCAACCTCTGGACCCGCGCCATGTTTGCGCAGCAAGTCGGCATCGACGATTTGCCCCAGAGCTGCGCATTCTTTTCCGCCGTGGATATCGACCCGGTGCTACGCAAGGAGGTTGACATGGATTGCATCACACCCAGCAACCCCATCCCCATCCCACCGGGCGAGAGCATCGACATCATGACGCTCCTCGAGGAGAAGGGCGCCGAGGCGAAATTGGACCAGTCCATCGTCCCCGATGAGAAGAACCGACCACGCCTTGAGGATATTTCATACGAGCCCAGGAAGCCAGTCATGCAGGAGCTCAGGGAGAAAGAATCAATCAGCGCAGAGGAGGAGATACGCTTCATCAAGGCTCAGATCGTCGGCGACGATGCCGGCCTGCGCGAGCTCCTAAAGGAGACGAAGAAACCCGCCGCCACGCCTGCCAAACCCAGGGCAGCCGGTGGTAGAGCAAAAAGCGTCCTCCCGTACATCTCCCAGCCAAAACTATTACCCACCCAGCGCGAACCCATGCTTGTCGCTGAAGCCATGGGCACGAACCGGTTCCGAACGGGCGGAACCATAGGCTTCGAGAAAGGCAGGTGGGAATTCGGAAACAGCACGAGGACTGGTGGGTGGATGAAGACGTGGAGTAGGCCGTAAGGTCACAAGCGTGTCAATACATTGACAACGAACTACTTTCTTTGGGTCTGTATATATAGACGTGTATCACTTTTAGTGTATAGGGGTTGGTGGGTTACATGTACAGCGTTGTAAATCGGTGTCTTGAGCAGGTGGGTTGCTTGGGCTGTATAAAAGTTTTGGGTAGTGGGGATATGGGGGTGCGGAGTGGCGTGTGCCGGTATTCATTGCTATTACATAGATATTGGTGCGGCGCGGGATGGGTAGCATTGTATGAATTCAATCCATCGTAACTCGAGATCTACCTGGGCTTGGAAGGTGGTTAGGTGGTGACTTTGCGAACTGCATACGGGTTGTTGGCGGTTTCCATCCGGATGCCGACTGGGTCCTGCCCGGGTATGCATAGGAATTGACTCTGGCAACCCCACGGTGTTCTCCCAATATCAGCTGGGTGGTTTTGTGAGGTCTTCAAGAGGGTTGGTATCAGTTTATCATATATTCGGAGTCGATTGTCCAGCAGTTTGGCAAAGGTTCAGTATCTCTTTGCAATATATTTCCTTTCAGTCATCAATATGTCTCTGAAATAGAAAAAAAACAGTTTAGAAAGGGATCGATACCGGGTTGTATCCCTTTTGCATCCATGTTGTATCCCTGAACCAACGTAGCTTCTTATTTCTTATTCGATGTTTACCTGGCCCCTGGATTGACAAACATACCTTTATCCACGCTGAACACGGAGCCCTCATGCTCACATGAACGTCACCTTCTCCAGTCCCCCGGCAACAGAACCCCACAGGTATCAAACCTCACCCCTTGGGAACCAAACATCTCAAACATCAAAAGGGTATTCAAGCCGCTACTTCACTCCGCGCCAGACGGACAATTACTATTTCTCCACTCACTGACTCTACTTGACAAACCCCCCTTGCCACCTCACCTAGGCGGTCCAGGTAATGGTCGCGGCCCAACGATCTGCCTTCGCCCGGCACCGATCCCCTGAGCCCCCCTATTCTGGCTATCGCCACTCGTGTACCCTGACCACTGGCTAACATCCCACTTCCCTCCCACGCCACCGCCAATTCCGTCGACGCCCTCACCAGAGCGAACGGCCTTGGCTGTCTCTTTCTGGGCGTCCTCCCATTCCCGCTGGCGTTGACGCTCCATCTCCATTTCGCGCTCCAGGAGGGATTTGGATGCCCACCCTCCAGCTTTTGTCTGCTTCTGTGCGGCGGCGCGGCGGCGGTCTTCGGCGTCGCGCTCGTCCACGGAGGAGAGCTCGCGGGAGTAGGTTGGCGGAGGTGCAGCGGTCTGCGGAGCTGGGTTGCCTGCGAGGTAGTGGTCCGTACGTGTCATGCTCGGGCTGGTTTGTTGCTGCTGTGGCGGTTGGGAGCGTAAAGGAAGGGGTGATGGCACCTTGGGCTGTGGTTGGTACTGTGGGGAAGACTGCAATGGCGGCTTGGGTTGTGGCTGAGGTTTATACTGAACCGGGGGGTGTTGTGGCTGCTGTGACTGCTGAGGAGGCGGGGATGCGTAGGCCGCGGGATCCGGCAGCGGTCGAGAGCCAGTGTGATGCTTGCGGACCGGGATGATAGGTGGTCCATCTCCACCTGTCCGATGGGTCTTAACCTTCTGAGGCGGAGAGGCCACCGCGGTCGGATCAGGAAGAGGCCGGGGGGAGCGTGGCGGCGGTGGGGGAGCTGCCTCTATCCCCTCGTTCTCCCGCTGATGCGAGTTCCACTGTGTTCTGAGGTAATCCCGATCATCACGTTCAGCCCATGAGTCTTGCCGGCTCAGTGGCCTCGGAGGCCGGCTGCGCGATCTCGAGCGCGCCTTGTTCTCATCTCTAGGTTTGTTCGCCACATCTCTTCCCTCCTCCCGACCACTAGCGCGAGAAGAACCACGTTGCTGCCGCTCTCGCTCGTACTCGGCTTCGCGCTGTCGAGCTTGCTCGAGCTCCTTCTCAAGCTCTTTTATGCGGCTGCTGTAGCCCCCAGCTTTGGAGTCTTCCTCAGCCTGATATTGGCTCAAAAACTGGCCGCGCAGCTTCGCATCGCTCTTTGGCCTGATTTTCTGGCGCTCCTCCTGTAGTCGACGTTCTGCTTCCTCTTCCTCCCGGCGTCGTTTCTCTTCTGTAAGTTTCCATTGACGCTCCTCCTCTTCCCACCGTCGTTTCTCTTCCTCAGCTTTACGACGCTCCTCCTCTCGGAGACGCCTGGTTTCTTCTTCCCATCTGCGCTCCTCCTCTTGTCGAGCCCGCTCTTCCTCAGCCTCTTGCTCAGCTTTACGCCGGCAGTCTTCTTCCTCCATCTCTAGTCGCTGACGTTCGGCCTCAGCCTCTTGTTCTCGTCGTCTCTTCTCCTTCTCGGCCATGTTTGGAACATAGGGCCCTGCGCTTGTGATCTGCCGACGGCCCCCGAAAGCAATCCCCAGATTGCCCTGACTGGCACCACCCATGTAGCCGTACTGTGCAATATTCCAAGCTGGAGCTGTGGCACCCTCGTGTTCCTTCCTGCTCCAGCTACTAACGTTGACGGGCGAGGTAGAACCGTTCTGCGGCGGCGGCGATTTAGTCGGGCTCCATCTGCCGGAGCCGGAGTCGCCTGTTTTGGATGGGGCCAAGGTTGGCCCTCTCCCGTAGACGGCCGACGATGCGTTGCTGGCGTTGGAGATACCGCGGCCACGCAGGCCTGTCGGCGTCGAAGGCCCTGTAGACTGAGGGCTCATGACTCCACGATTAGCTCGGGGGCCAATCGCTGCAGGAAATGCTGAGGGGTTAGCATTGTTCGCAGCACGACTGAAAGCCCCGAGACACTGAAGCACCTGGGCTGGGTCTTTTTGCTCGTAGAGATCGACCGTTAGAAACATGTCGTGCTGCTGGAGATTGAGGGGTGGTGCCTGGCATGCGCGCAGAAAATGAGAAATGTTCTCCATCTGGACAAACGGCATGGCGGACTTCTTGAACTTGACGCCCGGCGGTCCGACGGCAAGGTTAACGAGTCTGCGCATCCCTAGTTAGCCATGCGCCGTGTCTGTTGTCTCGGACACAACCACACTCACCTGCAGAGTGCTACGCCGTCTTTGAGTCCTTCGAGCAAGTCGTTGGACGGCAGACGCTCGCCCAGTATTCCCTCAATCCATGCCCGAGCTTCGTTTGCGGCGGCCGGTGTGTATTTGTCGAGGCGCATCTTGCGCAAGTCTTTGTCGAGGGACGATACCGACGCCATGGTGTCGGCGGGTTCACGGAGGGGGCTTGTTGGTTGTTATCGAATATGGCGGATCGTCGGCCTCTGCGGGCTTCCGTGTTATGAAAATATGCTGTGTGCAGCGACTCGGTGGAGTTAAGGGAGAGAGCGGCCTTGGAGTTGAAGGCATAGGCTTACGAAGCCGATCAGCGAAGTGACGAAGCCCAATGCAGTGAAGTATTAGCGCAGGGTGCTAGGCTTGCGACCGCCGGAAAACGGCAGAAAACAATGTTGCGCTGGTGCTGGCTGTATATTTGGGCTAGAGCACGCCGGTGTGCCGTGTTCCTGGACGTGGTTTGGGTTCGATGGAGGATAGCAGTGAATGTTTTGTAAGCGTAAGGTAGCTCTATCCCTACACTCGCCAGTCGCCCGCTTCTGCCATCGACAATGCGCAGCCCCGCCTTGTTCACGATTGAGAGATTGCCATCTCAGCCACACGGGTGACGCGGAGGCTGGTGCAGGTGGCTGGTGTTACCTGAAATGCATGTCATTTGGGATGACAGGGGTGTGGGCGGTACGTTACTTGCTCTGAAAATCGAGGGTTCATCAAGCTCAAAGCCGACAAGTCATTCCACTCACGTCGGTAAGGTTCCAGAATTCCGAGCAAAAGGTCACTCTATCTTAGCCACTGCATCAAGGCAGTTCGGCTACCATTCAACTGCCATTTCTATCTTGGGCGGATTCTCTATTGTCTTTCACCGTCGGAAACTCTCACTCTCCCAGTCTGAAGCTCTCACCCAAGCCCACCCAAGATCTGAGTAGCTTGCAGCTCAAACCCGCTACTCCATAAACTCTAAAACAACCGCCAAACAAACAAACACAGCCAAAACAACAATGTCCCAATCCAAAATATCCCCCGTTCTCAAAGCCTGGTACAAATGGAAAGCCCTCCGCCTCCCCTGGCGCAAGAAGTTCCTCGTCGGTATGTCTCTGTCTCTCTCAGCCAACCCCTTTTCTCTCAAACCCCTAACACCCCCAGGTCTCGACCTCCACGGAAACACCTTCTGGGAATTCCGCCTCGTCAATGGGCCTGGCTATGACGGCCGCTGGCGCCGCATCGTTCAATACCCGTCCAAAACCCACCACGGCGACGTGAACGTGTCCCCCGCATGGCATCAATGGTTGCGGAACACGCGGAAAGACCCGCCTTCGCTGGAAGAGCAAAAGGCGGATGTGGCGAGGCAGGAAAGGATGAAGGTACTGGCGGCGCAAGCGGATGCGAGGTGGGCGGCGAAGGAGAGTTTGCTGGGGACGACGGATAAGGCGCCAGCGCTGGAGGGGATGAAGGGGAACCAGGGGGGTTCGAGGGAAGAGACTTGGAAAAAGATGCAGCAAGAGCAGGAGCAGGGAGGGTTGAAGGGGAAGAATCCGTGGAAGCAGGCGGCTCCAAGTGGGCCGGGAGAGCAGTGGCAGCCGAAGGCGTGGCAGCCGGGGAGGAAATAGTTGTTGTGAGGCGAAATGTGTATAGAATAGGGTGTAGGATCAGTGTAAAAATGATTCCTTTAAGAATGAGGCCCCGTTCTGTGATTATGCATCACGGCTGAGACGCACTCTGTTACTATGTAGCGCTGAGCAAAGAAGTGCATCTCACTCGGCATTTAGCACCGTGTGCCAATGATAACCGGCGACGAGGTAGCATACCATACCGTGTTAACCCTAACCCAAGTCTTGATGTAGTACGCTCGAGAACGGGACATCACTCCCGAGGTATACTGTCTATAGAAACAACCCGACCGACGGTTGACCATGGTGGTGAGAGCTGCATACAGATTACATCCCTAGTATATTGTTACATTGCTCTTCTTCAACTGGCTTGATTTTATACACGCGGCGAGTTAAGCCACCATCCCCCGACGCAACAGCCCTGATATCCTATCCCTTACTCCATGAGCACCACGGCGCCCAGCGCCTTCATCGTCTCGATGATCTTCTCCGCCTCCTCCTTGGGTACCGACTCCTTCATAACCTTGGGCGCGCTCTCGACAAACTTCTTGGAGTCTACTAGACTGAGGCCAAGGAGCTGCTTGATCTCCTTGATGACCTTGGGCTTGGCGCCCGCGTCGAACTCTTTCAGCTTCAGGGTGAAGAGCGTCTTTTCGGCGGCAGCCGGGGCAGCGTCGTCGGCCTCCTCGGCGGCAGGGGCAGCAGCACCAGGGGCACCGGCGACGGGAGCGGCGGCAAAGCCACCAACGGGCAGATCGGGGATGTTGAGGCGCGACTGGAGATAACATGTGAGCTGGGCTCTGGGTCAGGGAACAAGGGCAAGGGAGGGAGGCTACCTTCAGACTTGCCACGAGATCGGCGGTCTCCAACAAGGTCAATTGGCTAATCTGGTCGACGATGGCGGAGATCTTGGGGCTGGGGGCGGCGTCGGTCGAGTTGTTTCGTCGCGCGATCCGTTGCTGAAGGGTCGACGCAGCCCGGAGGGAGGAGGATGTGATTGCGCTAGCACGGAGCTGGCGGGCGCAGCATTGCGCGGCGTATCTGCAGGAAAGGGACATCTTGGTGGCTGGGGAGGGGGGAGCGAGCCACGTTGGTCTTCTCGTCGGTCGTGATGTGCTTTGCGTTCTGCTCTTGGAGTTTTTTTGGGCCGCTTTCGAAAAGTCTCCAATTGGGAGCGGCGGCTGCGCTCTGATTGGCCCGCCCGGCCAGTCGCTGGCAGGAGCAAAATAAATCCGACAGCTGGAGCCAGCTCCCAGGCACGCTGTGGGGGTGCTGGAAAGGCTTGGCTGTGGTGGGTCTAGCGCCTTCCTGCATCCCTGTCGCGTCCCGCAATGCAACGTCCATCGAGCCTGCCCCACATTGAATTCTCCAAATCAGAAAAAAAAAGTTGAGATGGGGGTTCACTGAAGGAAAAAGTGCAAGGCGGGTTGCAACTTTTTGCGACGCCATATACACAAATATTTTCAACAAACGAAAATGGCGGCTACTATCGATGTGAGCGCCCAGAGGGCATCGCTCCTCGCCGATGCAGAAACTTTGCAGCTCTTGCCGCCTGAGCTGGTGCTCATCATCCAGGATCACAACTCTACGCAGGTTCTTGAGGCTGTCGCCAAAGCGGCCCTCACAGCCCCTGCAACCGACAAGATATTCTGCCATTTTGAGTCCGTTTTCGCAGACATTTGCGCCAGATGGATCATCTCTTTGCCGAGGCTCGATGTGAGAGTTCTCTCATCGTTCGCACGGATTTTACCCTTTTCGCCCTCACTATCTGTGTTCCTCACCACACACCTGCAACAAGGCCCTGGGAAGCTCGACCCCCTTGACCTGGCGTCCTTCCAAGATGAGGACCTCTTACACGTCCTCCTAGCTCTCTGGAGACTCGGCAACTTTGACAAGCGCACCTACGCAGGCCTGTCAAGGCCATCCCAGCTGCAGTCGCTGTTTGCCCACCAAGAACCCGTCGTCAAATATCTCGCCATTAGGATCTTCTGCCAGCTCCATGATGCAGCAGACCTCAAGCTCCAGTCCCTCTTGGAGAAGTACATTCCGAAGGAACCCGGCGTCATTGCGGATTTGGATGGGAAGCGGGCGGATTATGCGTTTCTGAGCCTGTATGAGGATTCGAGGGTCCAACAGATTCAGGACCTCCGCAGTAGAGTTCACGCTGGCATGGCAGCTGAAACTCCCCAGTTACGCACTCCAATGCAAAATCTAACTTATCTTGTGGTTACATATGGCAAGATGGTCTTCCCGCGGCCTCTGGGCCCTGTGAATACGCCGAGCACGCTCGCCCTCACGCCAGTCACAGTTGAGAACCTCGAGAATCTCGCCAGTTTGCTTCAACGACCAGGCCCTGTATTGCTTCATGGGCTCTCCGGATCTGGTAAAACGTCGCTGGTCCACGAGGTAGCGAGAGAGCTGGGCAAGCAGACGGATCTTGTGACACTTCATCTGAACGAGCAGACCGACGCCAAGATGCTCCTTGGGCTCTATGCCACAGGCTCCAAACCGGGTTCCTTTGAGTGGCGGGCCGGTGTTTTGACCACGGCAGTAAGAGAGGGGAGATGGGTTTTGATCGAAGATTTGGACCGCGCACCAACCGAGGTCATGAGCACTTTGCTTCCCCTGATCGAACGTGGGGAGTTGCTGATTCCCGGCCGCGGAGAGAGGATACAGGCCCCTAATGAATTTCGAATCTTCGCCACCGTTCGAACACTTCTCGGCATGAACGACAAGGAGAATGTTCCCAACCTCATAGGTCTGCGCATGTGGCAGCTGCTTCACGTCAAGTCACTTCCTCGGGACGACTTGCAAGATGTCATCAATAGCCGGGCTCCTCTCCTTCATAAATACGTTGGCGGGATTCTAGCTGTCTTCGACCAATTACTGGCATCTACAAGTGGCTCGGCACGTCTACTTCACGGCCGGGCAGCGCTCGATCGGCCCATAGGCACGAGAGATCTTCTCAAGTGGTGCGTGCGGCTTGAAGAAATCCTACGGGGAGCTGGATGCAAGACTGGGGATGAGCCCATCACCGACACGACCAGAGACCGAATGTTCCTTGAAGCAGTTGACTGTTTTGTTGGAAATGTCCATGAGATGGCGTCACGGAACGCCCTGGTCGCGGTCATTGCCAAGGAGATGCACCTGTCCCCAGAGCGAGTACAACACTATCTGACCAGTTACGTCCCGGATTTAGAAGACACCGAGACCAAACTAACTGTCGGCCGCGCTTCGTTTGTCAAGCCGCGAAGGACAAGCCGCGTGCAGCGGTCGAAGAGGCCTTTTGCGACCACTACACACGCCAAGAAGCTTCTCGAGCAAATATCCGTTGCCGTTCGTCACAGGGAGCCTCTCTTGCTTGTTGGTGAGACAGGTATCGGAAAGACGACAGTTATTCAACAACTAGCAGACTCCCTAGGCCACCAGCTGGTAGCAGTGAATCTGTCACAACAGAGCGAATCGGGCGATCTTCTAGGTGGTTTTAAGCCGATCAGCGCGCAGACTTTGGCCATGCCCATCAAAGAGGAGTTCGAGGAATTGTTTGAGAAAACCGGTGTCTCGGCGGACAAGAACAAGGAGTACCTCGACCGGATAACCAAGAAGTTCGCCAAAAGCAAGTGGAAGGAGGTCTCGAAGGAGTGGCGGAAGGCTCCCAAGATGTTTGAAGCCATTCTGTCGAAGCTAGAGGGTGTTCAAACTCAGAGCGTGCCCCAGGCCGAGAACCAAGATGGTCAACCGGCCAAGCGCCGGAGGATGGAGTCGACAAAACTGCAGCGTCTTCGTGAGCTGAAGACCCGATGGGATACCTTTTCACGGAGCTTGGATCAGTTTGATAGGCAGATTTCTGCTGGTCCAGGAGGTTTCGCGTTTGCGTTTGTTGAGGGCAAGATTGTCAGGGCCGCCAGAAATGGCGATTGGGTTCTGTAAGTGAATATGGTCCTGATATGACTTTTTATGGATGTTGGTTTGCTAACAGAGATGCAGACTCGATGAGATCAATCTTGCATCTCCCGACACCCTGGAGAGCATTGCTGGCCTCTTCCAGCCTTCTCCCTCTCTCCTTCTCTCAGAAACGGGAGACATCGAGAGAATCCAGGCCCATCCAAACTTCAGAGTATTCGGCGCCATGAACCCTGCCACAGATGTTGGCAAACGTGACCTTCCTCAAGGACTTCGGTCTCGGTTTACCGAGCTATACGTCCACAGCCCAGATAAAGACAAGAAGGACCTCCTAACCATCATCAAAACGTACTTGAAGGGCAACAACAGTAGCATTGACAGGCTATCCGACGACATTGCCGATCTCTATCTTGAGATCAAGAAGCGAGCAGAGTCGAAATTGCTCGTGGACCAAGCAAACGAAGTCCCGCACTTCAGTCTCCGTACCCTCACCCGAGTGTTAACATATGCCAATGATGTGGCTCCTTTCTACGGCCTGGACCGTGCCGTTTACGAGGGCTTCTGCATGGGATTTACGACTTTGCTCAGCGAAGACTCCGAGAGGACAGTGATGCCCTTGATACACCAACATCTCTTAAAGAGGCCGAACATTCTCACAACGCCTCCCAAGAAGCCCATTGACGGGAGAAATTACGTTTCATTCAAAAATAGCAGCAAAGACCACCAATACTGGCTTCTGCAGGGCAATGAGGCGCCAATGGACCGCGAGGACTACATCATCACACCGTATGTCGAAAGGAATCTTCTCAATCTGGTCAGAGCGACATCAACTCGCAGATACCCAATTTTGATACAGGGGCCAACCTCTTCTGGCAAGACAAGTATGATTGAGTATCTGGCAAACTATACGGGAAACAAATTCGTGCGCATCAACAACCACGAGCACACGGATCTACAGGAGTATCTTGGCACGTATGTGTCAGATTCGGAAGGTAAACTCAAATTCCAGGAGGGCCTTTTAGTGCAGGCAATGCGAGAGGGATCTTGGATCGTCCTCGATGAGCTGAACCTGGCGCCCACGGATGTCCTGGAGGCGCTGAATCGTCTTCTCGACGACAATCGAGAGCTCTTGATTCCCGAGACGCAAGAGATCGTGCGCCCAGCAGAGAACTTCTGTCTCTTCGCAACACAGAACCCTCCAGGGCTTTACGGAGGCAGAAAAGTGCTGTCACGTGCCTTCCGCAATCGCTTCCTTGAGCTTCACTTTGACGATATTCCCGAGAGCGAGCTGGAGACAATCTTACAAAAGAGAAGCCGCAACACCGCCCCGTCAGACTGCCGCCGCATTGTGCAGGTCTACAAGCAGCTCACACGTCTGCGACAAGAAAGCCGAGTGTTTGAGCAGAAGAACAGCTTTGCAACACTCAGAGACCTCTTCCGATGGGCCATGCGAGAGGTGGACACGCGACAAGAGATTGCCGACAACGGGTTCATGCTACTTGCTGAGCGAGTTCGCAAGTCTGAGGAGCGCGAGGAAGTGAGGAAAGTCATCGAAGAAGTCTTCAAAGTCAAGATCAATCCCAACCAACTCTATGACATGGATACAGCCCCAGAGTTCAAGGGCGTCCGTGCCAGAAACAGTCAGGGGGTGATTTGGACTCGGGCAATGCGCCGTCTCTACGTGCTCGTAAAACGCGCAATCCAAAATAATGAGCCTGTGTTGTTGGTTGGAGAGACAGGCTGCGGAAAAACCACAGTCTGCCAGCTTCTTTCCGAGTTCGATAAGAAGGGGCTGCACATTGTCAATGCTCACCAAAATACCGAGACTGGCGACCTTATTGGCTCTCAGAGGCCAGTGAGAAATCGGGGCGCCATTCTTGATGCTCTGATGAAGGAACTCACCGAGGCTGCTGCCCTCCTAGGGAAGACAAACGGCTCCCTTGAGGAGCTGCAAGCGTGGTACGGTACTCTCAGCAAGGAGGACACGACCAAGTTGCCAGAAGAGCTCAAGTCCAAGATTCGCTCGGGGATAACCAGAAGCAAGGCGCTTTTCGAGTGGAGCGACGGCAGCCTGGTTCATGCCATGAAGGAAGGCACCTATTTCTTGCTGGACGAGATATCCCTCGCCGATGACTCCGTCTTGGAAAGACTAAACTCGGTGCTCGAGCCACATCGCAGCCTTCTCCTTGCTGAGAAGGGTGTCGAGGACTCCTTCGTCAAGGGCGCTGATGGTTTCCAGTTCTTTGCAACCATGAACCCCGGCGGCGACTTTGGCAAGAAGGAGCTTTCTCCTGCTCTGCGCAACCGTTTCACCGAAGTCTGGGTTCCCACGCTTTCCGAGGCCGACGACGTCCACGACATTATTGTTTCGAAACTTGACAGCAGGTTCAAGCCACACAACAAGTCCAAGAAGTCCCAGCCAATTTCTCGGATTATCGTCGAGTTCGCTTCATGGTTTGGAAAGACATTTAGGCCCTCCTCTGCAACTGCATTTTCCGTCAGAGACATCCTCGCATGGGTATACTTCATGAACACAAGCAAGTTCGCAGCTCCAGAGCTGGCACTCCTCCATGGCGCCGCCATGGTTTTCATCGACACCATTGGAGCGAACCCTTCGGCGCTGCTTGCGGTTGACCCCAAGGCCATGGACGCTCAAAGGCAGATGTGTCTTGAGAAACTCAGCGCCCTCTGCGGCCGCGATCTGGCACCGCTCTACTCGCAAGTGCCACAAGTCCGTGTCGAGGAGACACTTCTCTCTATCGGCGACTTCAGTGTAGCGAGAGCTCCAGGGGCAAAGGCAGACGCAGGTGACGAGTTCGGCGTCCCGACAACCAAGATGAACGCCATGCGTGTGGTGAGAGCTCTTCAGGGGACAAAGCCGATTCTCTTGGAAGGTAACCCTGGCGTGGGCAAGACGACACTCATCACAGCTCTTGCAAGGGCGTGCAATCGGCCGTTGATAAGAATCAACTTGTCAGACCAGACGGATCTTATGGATCTGTTTGGAACGGATGTTCCGGTCGAGGGTGCCGAGGCGGGGAACTTCAGATGGCAGAATGCACCGTTCCTGGAGGCGATGCAGAATGGGTCGTGGGTCTTGCTTGATGTAAGTGTTTACTTACCCTCAGGGGGTCACTGGCCGTGTGCTAATATGGTTAATAGGAAATGAACCTCGCGTCCCAAACTGTTCTCGAGGGTCTCAACGCCTGTCTGGATCATCGTGGCGAGGTGTACGTTGCAGAGTTGGATCAAGTCTTCAAGCGCCATCCTGACTTCAAGCTCTTCGCTGCCCAAAACCCCCATCACCAGGGCGGTGGCCGCAAGGGACTGCCCAGCTCCTTTGTCAACCGCTTCATCGTTGTGTACTCCGACGTGTTCACCAAGGAGGATTTGCTCCACGTCACTGCCAAGAAGTTTGACAAGATTGGAGGCGACATGCAACACAAACTCATCGAGTTCATGTCTCGCCTTGACGACGCGGTTGTGTCCCAAAGGCTGTTCGGCTCACAGGGATCGCCATGGGAGTTCAACTTGAGAGATACCCTCCGATGGGGCGACCTGCTCACTTCGGAACACGCCCTGCTCGCAGGCCGCAAGCCAGATGACTTCCTAGATGTTGTGATTCGACAGCGATTCAGAAGCGACAGAGATAGGCTAGAGGTCAACAAGCTCTTCACCGAGATATTTGGGCGCTCTCCTGAAGACCACAGTCTCTATCACGACATCAACCCCCATTTCTGCCAGGTCGGGATCGCCACGCAGCCACGGAATGCGCTCTCACAAAAGACGCCTTTCCCACCCATCGATCCGATCCCCAGGCTCAAGGAAATCGAATCAATCCTCATTGCCGTCGAGCAGGACCTTCCTTGTATTCTTGTTGGCCCTTCTGGCAGCGGCAAGTCTGCACTGCTTCATCACGTTGCGGCGCTGACTGGTAGATCACTGGTCATTTTTGCACTCAACGCTGATGTTGATGCCATGGACCTCATCGGTGGCTTTGAGCAAGCGGACCCCCATCGAGAAGTACTTTCCTGCCTCAAGAGGCTTTGTGAGGTCCTTCAGGAGCAAATCTTACGGGCTATTCCCGAGCTTGTCCCTGATGCGGCGCTAGACTTGATGGGGGCTCTCAATTCTCTTTCTGGAGAGGCACAATACAAGAGTATCCTGGCCATGATTGAAGTCATTCAAGCAAAGGGAGCTGTCGCAGGGGATCTTGCGACTGTTTTGGCTGAAGCAGCGGAACTGCTGCGCAAGCCACTGACCATGGAGAACCCACGCTTTGAATGGCTGGACGGCGTCATTGTCCGTGCCGTTGAGACGGGTGCCTGGCTGGTCCTGGACAACGCAAACTTGTGCAGCGCATCTGTGCTCGACAGACTCAACTCTCTTCTGGAACGACCCAACGGTTCGCTCAGCATCAACGAGCACAGCGGACCTGGCGGTGAGCCAAGGGTTGTCAAGATGCACCCCAACTTCAGGATCTTCCTCACTGTTGATCCAAGGTATGGCGAGCTCTCGCGGGCCATGAGGAATCGATCTGTTGAGATCTACCTGGGCGAGTACGTCGCTCAGAGGGAAGCGTCTGCCCACCGAGGTTCACCCGTCGACGGGGATTTGCAGAGATACCGTGCGACCACCGGCATTTTACGAGGAATCCCGGTGGAGGATGACCAACTTCCACGGCTGGCTTTGGATGTTCTATCCCTCAATGATACCCACCAGCTGGAAGCGTTCGTTGAAGCCGCTCGCGAAGGCCGGGAACCGACCTTCCAATCGCCTGCCGCAAGCCAGGCGCTCCTTCAACTCCTGGCCTATACCAGCTCGGACGATGTTGCCCCTCTGAGGCAAGCCATCGCTCGCGTTTACTCTGCCGTCCCAGAGAGGATGATCATGCCTCTCCATCCGTTGCTCAACTCCCCCATGCTGCCCCTACTCGACCAGTCTAACGACGGCCTCCCATACTGGCTTGCTACATGCTACGAGTTCTACCTCGACATCCAGACCTTTCAAGCAACGATGGAGTCTCATCTCGGCAAAATCAACATCAGCAAACCGTCGTCTCTTAACCGTCTCCAACGATCGTTCGTTGCTGACAAGGTTGCATCCCTTTCCAAGGACTCTACCGTAAATGCAGTCCGTTTCCTGACGTCTGCTGTCCGCGCGTTCAAGGCTTACCTTGTCGAAAACGTCGAGGAGGGTGCGCAGTGGCAAGAGCGTAGGGTCATTATGAGACGCTTGTTGCTCTTCTGGAAGAGGACGTTTGAGTCTCTCATTACAATTCCTTTTGAGGAAGCAAGGTTCCAGGCTCATCTCACACTGGGTGCCAGTTTCCTCCAGGTGGCATTGCCGTCGGGGCCGCAAAAGATGCTGCAGACGATCGGCGGCTATCTAGAACGAGACTTTGTCGTTGGTTTTAAGCTTTCCACAGGCCTCAGCATGGAGGCGCTGTGGAATCGTCTTCGACCGGACCCGGTCCCCAACCAAGAGACGCTCGCTCAGGTCGTGGAAATGGAAAAGCTTGCGGGTCAGTTCGATGAGCTGCGTTGGAGAGCGGATGTGAACGTTTCCACTCTGCGTACTGTGCAGGATACCATGGCCAGGGCGTATGCTGTTATTCGAACCGGCAAGAGCGATGCTGCCGCGCTGGTGACCGACTTGACAAATGAAATATCCACCCTTGAGGCCGGACTCGAGACGCACGCCGGAGAGCACAAGCCCTTCTTTGCTGGTTGTTTTGAGGGCCTCAGACAAGCCATGGTCCTTCACCATCAGGCGGTATCTTCGGGCTCGGGCGATGTGGATGTTCTCGCGGATATTCCCACCATCGGACTCATGCGTCTTCAGAGTGTGAGGAAGACGGCGTTGCAAGTGGTCGATTGCTTGCTTTTGCAGAACCAAGACATTGAAGTCCGTCCTTGGACCGGGGCCCTGACGAAGACGCTGCTGGTCAAGTACGATGCGGCGAGCTCGGCAAGCCTCAAAGAGCTCAGGTCCATCGAAGTCGAGATGCCAATCATGGGCAAGGCGCTTGCACATACCACAGGTCCATTGGCTTCAGATGCCCTGGCGAAGACGGAGGTGTTGCTTCTCAAACTCATGGGCGAGGTGCTTGGGGCTCACGATGAATCGTACGGCGGCCGCGTTGAGGCGCTGTACAACGACCTTCTCACTAACGGCAACTTCTCCCCTGTTGATATCTCGCAAGTCGGCCCCTGGCTCGAAAGATGGGGCACCTGCGAGTTCGCTGGCCCGCAACACGTCGTCGACATCTTCAAAGCTCATTTCTGCAAGGCCTTGATTTCCCTTGCCGCAGCAAACAAGGGCCTCCAGCCACGATCCGCATACACTTCCATCGCGTGGGTGCAGTTCGCTCTGGGATGCATCAAGCTCTTCGTCCCGGACAAGATCTTTGACCCGCACCATCGCGCGCAGGTCGAGACGGAGGAACATCGTGAGCTGCATGAGAGTCTGCAGAAGCAAATCGCCGCTCTGGAGAAGTTCGAACTGGCCTTCACAGGACGGAAAGAGAGTGTCAGGTCAAGGCTTCTTGAACAGGAAGTAGCCGGGCTGGGAGAGCTGCCAGCGGTGCAAGAAATTTACCGACCTGGAGATGCGGAGCTAAGAGGACTCCAGGGAGAGTTCAACAATGTGCTGAATACCCTGGTCAAGAACGATATCTCGGCTTCGCATCTAAGTTCAGTTTCTGGGTCGGCCGGGGATGCCGCTGAGGAGTTGGCGCTCATTGAGCAGAATGTGGTCCTTCTCATCGGACGACTGATGGGGCGATTCGAGGCCTATCAAGATCTCACAATGCCGTTGGTGAGCTTCCTACGATGCCTGCAAATGGGTCTGTCCCTCGGTCGATCAGCAGTTGGAGGGGGTGGTACGCAACCGCTTTTGGAGGTTACACCTTTTGTCGGTGGGACAGTCTGGAACGCGGAAACTGCAGGCCTGCCGCTCTGCTCGCTGGAGTTCCTGTCCTTTGTCCAAGCCGTTGTCGCCGTCGAGGGCGTCGAAAACCTCCCTGTCAACTTACGCCGCGCGGTGCATGAGTCGCTGGCGCAGTTTCACTCCGAATGGAGTCGCAAGCTCGAAGCTGACCGCAAGGCGGAGGAGGAGAGGACAAGTCTATTCCGCCACAAGGGAAGCTTGGAGGACGAAGAAGAATTCGACCAGGAGGAGTTCGAGGCGCTGTTCCCCGATTATTACGCTGCAGAAGGCGAAGACGAAGGCGACAAGCCCAAGCCTAAGAAGAAGGTCGTCAGAGGCGGACGGGAACTGTCCGTCCTGCTGGCTGAAGCACACGAGCGTATATTCCTCAAGCCTGTCGAAGCGCAGGAGAGCGTGCGCGGGCTTTGCACCAAGGTCGCCAGACGGGTGGCTAGGGAGAACCGCACTGGCAAGCCAGAGCTGGATGGGTTGCTGCTGCCAGCGACGCTGATGGTGTTTGAGGAGCAATCCAAGGCTTTTGGCTCCGGCGTGGAGGGCCAGACGAACTACAACTTCTACACGGATGCTAACCTCGCTGAGGTGCGCAAGCTGCTGAATCTGGTCAATGGGATTCGCAAGCGCTTCTTGGAGCTACAGGGCGTGGATGAGATTGGTCACCACCAGACGCTTGCGGACGTGGTCTCGGCGTGCGAGAAGGTGCTCGAGATGAGTATTGACGATCCGCTTGCGAGCATACTCCCTGGCGTTGAGAAGTTGCACTCTTTTATGTATGAGTGGCATGAGGGAGGGTGGGCTTCCAAGGTGCACAAGGCGGTGGAGTTGTATGAGCGGTTGAGGGATACCATTTGCGACTGGAGACGCTTGGAGCTGTCGAGTTGGTCGAGGCTGCTGGATACCGAGCTGAGGAAGTGCCATGATGATGCGAAGTCGTGGTGGTTTATTGCCTATGGCGCAGTGATCCTCGAGCCGTGCGGGATCCTGCAGAGGGGTTTGGATCTCAAGGAGCATGCTGTCAAGCTGCTGGGCATCCTCGAGTCCTACTTTGCGAGCGCCAGCGTGGGGCAGTTTGCTGCGCGGTTGGAGCTGCTGAGGCAGTTGAAGAATCAGCTGGACGTGTTGATTCTGGATGAGCTGCAGCTGGGGCTGATTCGCGATGCGGTGCAGAACTTTATTGTTTACTGCGGGCGGTATGAGAAGAAGGTCGTCGAGACGATCCGTACCGGACGGGTGCCGCTCGACAGGACGATGAAGGATGTGCTGCTCATGATGAAGTGGAGGGATAAGAATATCGAGTCGCTCCGGGACAGCGCGAGGAAGTCGCATCAGAAACTGTTTAAGCTGGTGAGGAAGTTCAGGGCTGTGTTGGAGCAGCCGGTTAAGGGGCTTCTGGAGGGAGGGCTTCCTGAGGAGGATCACGCGAAGGGGGTGGAGGTCAATGGGGTGGTCGCAGAGATTAGGGCGGACAAGGACGCCCTTGAGGTTTGCCAGCGTCTTGTTGCTGGTATTCAGGAGCATCCTCAGTGGACGCGCATGGCGAATCTGGATGCGGTGCTCAAAGCTATGGCGAAGCACGGTTCGCTTCCGACGAAGGCCGTTGGCGCGACTGGGCTGCTGGAGGAGTTCACCACCGATTTGGTGTCCTCCATGAGTGAGCTCCGCAAGGAAACACCGGGGATGCTCACCGACGAGAATAAGGAGCTTGTTCGCCATCTCAAGACACGCAAGACGAATCTCTACGCTGATACCCTCAAGACGCTCCGCGCCATGGGTTTCAGTAGGAATCTCGGAACTAATATCCTCGGTCGTCAGAGCTCGATTCAGCTTGTGCTGGTTGGCTCGGGGCTGGTGTCGAAGCTGGCCGGCTCATCTCTGGATGCCATCGAGTACTATTACCACAAGACACTGGACCTTGCTCCGCGTTTCCGATATGCCACGCAAGAGCATAACGAGGACCTCAACCGCGATGTCGTGGCCAGAAGCGTGGGATATCTGGAGGGCATTCTCTACGTCATGTTCCGGCAGCGACAGTTCCTCTCACGCACGGCAAAGGCGGAGGAAGACCTTGAAGAGGCAATTGCTTACTTCAAGGAACTCTCTGCGAGCGAGATTGTTGGGGGCTTTACACACCAAGAGAAGGTCACGAATACCTCGCAGGTTGTTCGCTGGGTGGTGCATATTCTAAAGTTTGCGATTCACCTGGTGGAGCTTCATGGGAAACTTGGTGGCATTGATAATGGCAGTGTCCGTGAGGGGCTCGCCCGTTGGGTCGAGATTTTTGCGAAGCTGGAGGGCGAGGAGGGAAAGTTGCCTCGTCTTCTGGAGGGCTTCAGCTCTGCTGTCCATGCAAAGTTGGAAGGAGATGTGGAGAGGGAGTTGGGCAGCCTGCGCGACGATCTGAGTGTGTTGCTCACGCAAAGACCCGATCTGGTGTTCGTTACCCAGCAGGTACAACTCTGGACCAGCACCCAGACGGTGGGCATGGTCAATGGAGCGCACGCGGACACCAACACCAACGAGTTCGCGGCTTCCGCCCTGACGCTCTCCAGCAAGGTTCTTGTCGCCTTGCAGAATTTCCAGAAGACCGTACAGGAGCTGCCCCAGACAACCGACGAAACAGGCTGGCTTCTTCAATATGGCGATACTCTCGAGAAGTCCATCGACGCCCTGCGCACCCCGAAGCTCACGTCCGAAATCCAAGACCTCTTCCGCCTCCTCAGCAGTGTCAACGGAAACCAACCCACCACCGCACTTCTCCGCCTTGTCTTGCCCGTCCTCCAGCAATACGCCTCTACCTGTCGCCAAAACCTCACAGCTTACGCTGAACTCCACCGCACCACCTGCCGCCTCGGCTACACCCTGTCCAACTCCTTCGTACAACTCGCCGCGCAGGGCTTCTGCTCTCCCAAGGAACAATCCGATGAAAAAGCCGGCGGCGATTCCGGCAAGGTCGAAAGCGGCACCGGCCTCGGCGATGGCGAAGGCGCAGAGGACATCAGCAAGGATATCAAACCCGACGAGGACCTGTCCGAGCTGGCGCAGGATAAGAACAACAACAAGGACAAGGGCGATATCGAAGACAATAAGGATGCCATCGACATGGGTGAGGACGAGCTCGAGGGCGAGCTCGGCAGCGTAGCTGGGGATGACGAGGAAGAGGAGGGCGAGAAGAGCGATGACGATAGCGATGGCGACGATGAAGATCGCGAAGACCAAGCGGGTGATGTGGATGATTTGGATCCTACCGCGGTGGATGAGAAGATGTGGGATGGCAGCGGGGAGGATGATGCCGAGAAGGATCAGGAAGGGGAGGGGGAGAAGGGGAAGCAGGAGGATGATCAGAGTGCGGCTGCGGCGAAGGGGAAGGATAAGAAGGAGGAGGAGGACAAGAAGGGGGAGGAGAATAAAGAGGAGGGGGGTGAGACTCAGCAGGCGGAAGGGGATGAGGAGATGGAGGGGGAGCCTGGGCAGGAGGAGGAGGGCGGGCCGCAGGAGGAGTTGAATCGGCAGGATCAGAATGTCGAGGAGAATGAGACGTTGGCTCTGCCGGAGGATATGAATATCGATGTGGATGATAACGAGGAGGATGGGGAGGAGGATGGTTTGGATGATTTAGGGGATATGGACCCGGAGAAGATGGAGGAGAAGGAAGAGAAGGGGAATGTCGAAGAGGCGGACGAGGAAAGGGTGGAGGAGAAGCCTGAGGATGTTGATGATGCCAAGCAGGAGGAAGGCGATGAGGATGAGGAGGGGAACGTTGCTGGGGAGGAGGAGATGGATGTGGATGATCTGGATAAGAAGGACGGGGAAGAAGAGGAGCAGGGCGAGGATGAGGCGAAGAAAGAGCAGGATCGCATGCGCGACGATGGGAACTCTGCCGATCAGGATAATGCGGCACCGAGCGATGTCCAGAATGGCGGGGGCCAAGCCCAGGAGGATGACAACATGCAGGATGAGCAGACCGACAACAAAGCGGCTCAAAAAGAGCAGGGTGCCGTAGGCAAGCAGGCTGCCGATCAGGAAAATGCAGCCGCGGGCGAGAACGGCGCTGCTGCCAGGGCGGACCAAGAGCAGGGAGCACAAGATGCGGACAACGAGGACGCAAGCGACGCACAGCCGTTCAAGAAGCTGGGTGATGCGCTTGAGCGGTGGTACAAAAACCAGCGGGATATTCGCAACACCGCTGAGGGAGAAGAAGAGAAGACCCATGACAAGTCGGCCCCAGATATGGCAAAGACCGAGTTCCAGCACTTGCAAGATGAGAATGCAGAGGCCGATACGCAGGCATTGGGCACGGCTACGGATGAGGAGGTTCGTCCTATGGATGATGCCATGGCCATTGACAACGAGATGGACGATGGCCAGAACCAGGCTCTTCTGGACGATACCGTCACGGAAGAGGAGACCAAGCAAGATGTCGAGATGGAAGACATGGATTTGGCTGAGCCGGCCGATGCCTCCAAGAAGGATCGCGAGGATGGACGGTCTGGTGTTGCTACGCGCCAGGGAGCCTTGGATGTTGACGAGGATGGATCCCCGCGGAGAGACCAGATACAAAACGAAGAGGACGAGAAGATCGAAGAGACTTCCACCCAGCTCTCAGCCACGCATCTCAACGAGACCGAAAGAACCCTCCGGGACTTCAACGAGGCCCTAGACATGTGGACAAACTTCCAAACCAAGACACATCCACTGTCGCTCTCGCTCTCCTCACAACTCCGCCTCATCCTCACCCCCTCTCAATCCACCAAGCTCTCTGGCTCCTTCCGCACCGGAAAGCGCCTCAACATCAAGAAGATCATCCCCTACATCGCTTCCAGCTACAAGCGCGACAAAATCTGGATGCGCCGCAGCATCCCCTCCAAGCGCGCCTACCAAATCCTCCTCTGCGTCGACGACAGCTCCTCCATGGGCGAGAACTCCTCCTCCGGCCGCCTCGCCCTCGAATCCCTCGTCATGGTCGCCCGCGCCCTGACCATGCTCGAAGTAGGCCAGGTCGGCGTCCTCGGCTTCGGCACCGACGTCTTTGTCGCCCACGACCTCACCGCGCCCCTATTCGCCTCGCACGACGCTGGCGCCCGCGCCTTGCAGCATTTTACCTTCCGCCAGCAAGGCACAGACATGGTTCGCCTCCTCCGCTCTACCATCGACCAATTCCGCGATGCGCGCCTTCTCCAGGCTGGAAGCTCCTCCGGGGAAGACCTCTGGCAGCTAGCTCTCATCCTGTCAGACGGTCTCGTCCAATCCAAAGACCACGCCCGTCTCCGGCCGCTATTGCGGGAGGCGATGGAGCAGCGCGTCATGGTGGTGTTTATCGTTATGGATGATGCTGCGCACAATAAGAAGGGACATAGCGTCCTCGAGCTCAAGGAGGCGAGGTTCGGGCCTGATGGGGTACCCGTCATTCATCGGTACTTGGACTCGTTCCCATTCCCGTACTATCTGATTGTGCATCATCTGGAGGATTTGCCGGGGGCGTTGGCTGCATTGCTGAGGACTTGGTTTGCGGAGGTGAATGCTTAGATTTGTTTATTGGAGTGAGGGTAGATGGGGAAGGGAAAAGTTTTGTTTGTGTTGTGTTTGTTTCGTTTAACCTGTGTTTGGAAGCTGGGGTTGTAGATGGTAGTTACTTGTCTGTTAGATCTTGGTAGAAATGCTCCTTTTGTATATCTCTTGTCTAGTGCCTTGTGATCTAAGGTCTGTGAGACTCCTAAAGTGCTGGACAGAAGCAAATGAGATCAACATGACAGGATTTGTCCACATGTCAGGATTCGTCCAAGTCTAGTCTCATCCCATCGCTCTAATCTCTTGGCCTGTGTGGTCATCATAACCGGATAGCTTCGGAAGGCATCAAGCTCACAGCACGGAAATCAACGGCATGGCCGGCAGCAGCATCACATCTTCTCATTCACAAACACGTCGGTAAATCGTATTCAGAGAAATCAATGCGCATCATCATACATGCTCATTGCCGTGCCTAGCCATCGGAGCGCCTCATTCTACCCCAATGAGAAAGCCAACTCAAGTAATGCCATGAGAAGTGTCCAGTCGCCCGACCCAACTCCAAAACACAGGCACGGACCAAAAAGCACAAGAAAATAAACCGACATAAATACAATGGTTCCCCCCTTTCTGGGGATCTACCTTGTGCTGCGACTATCCCTGGGTAACCGGTACCGCTTCTATCACAACCCATGGCGGGGCCATATAATCCACGCCCCGCCCAAACTCACTCACTACTCCAAAGTGTATTCGCCGCGCCTACTGCGTTCCACCGGTGGCATTTTCATGCCTCTCCTCCTCGTCTCGCAGCAGAATATACGGCCGGTCATCCCGAGCCTTGCTCTGGCCCTTTGGCTTCTCTGACCCCTCTTGCGAACCAGCTTGCGACTCTTCGTCGACTTCGCTGCCGTCCAGCTTGCCCTGGATCAACTCAATGTCCCCAATGGTGTCGTTGAACACCGATGTCAGCGCAGTCAAAACTGCCATGCGGTTCCACTCGCCACGCGTACGCCAAATCTCGTCCATCAACTCGCGGTTGATCTGCTCGAGTTGTTCGACGCTGCATCCCGACGTGCGGTCGACCACTTTGTACAGGAATTTCTGAATGCTGCCCTCGTGAACCAGCGGCTGCTGCGACGAGCCTCCCGACGAAGACACTCCCGAGTTGCGGACCGATGACACGGCACCTGAGGCGCGAGATGGTGTCGAGGAACCGGGCGTGTCGTTGAGAATATTGTCAAGACTAGTGACATTGGTTGCCTTGTTACGAGATCTTTGCGATGACGACGGGCTGTTCTCATCACCCAGATTGATTCCGCTGCCAGCGAAATTGTTAGCCCCCATCCGTGGTGGCAAAATGCCTTGGGCCATTCCTGCTGCTTGTGAATGAGCCCAATCTCGCTCGCTCGAGGTTCCCTGGCTGGCAAGGGAGCCAAGTGACTGTCTATTCTGGGACTGTGTGTACTGGGTGTCGATGAGCTGTGTCTCGTCTGCATCGCTATTGAAGCCATTGGTCCGTTGGGTATTCGTCCTCTGGGTGCTCCAGTTGCTATCGGCCCGGTGTGTCGAGGGGTCCGAGGTCTTGGTGGTCGATGCATCATTCAAAACGGCCGACGGTGATACCCCGGGGGGCAAAGCTGTGAGCGCAGACCTCTGCGAAAGCTGGGTACCAGCCGTTGCTCTTGTCGAGTCATTGAGCGGTGGGATCGATGGTTTTGCCCACTGGAAGGGCGATTTACTCCGCTGCGGCTGGCTCTGACTGCCGGTATTAACGTCGCTCATGACCACATCCTCGCCATCTGATCGGGACGGCGCAGAAGTGCCGTTGGTCGGAGGGTGGGAGTTTGTCGAAGAGCTTCCGTGTCCGTTGGGTTTGGGGCTCATGACCATGAACCGTGCTGCTGTCGTCTGAGCGCCTCTAGGCATGGGAATAGCAATGCCGACAGGACCTTGTGAATCGCTATCGCCGTCGGGAAGATCAGACTGGACCAGATCGATGACTGGCTGCAGGGCTCTTCGCTTTCGCATCTTTTCCTCGGCCTCCTTTGTTCTCTGCAACTGCCTCTCGTAGATGGCCTCAAAGTTGATGCCCTGATTGCTAAGGGTTTGCGAGATCTCATGGACATCAACTTCAACATTAGTGCGCAGCTCGTTCGCTTTGAGAGCCCGATCCCGGTCACCAATATTCTTGGCGTCAAGATACAGCCGATTGATGTCTTTGTAAAAGTCGATTGGTCTTGCGTAATACCCATTGGCAAGGCGCTCTTCGATTGTTGTTGTCTCCAGGTTATAGAAGAACTTCCCTGTCTCCGTACTCTTGATTCCGCCAGCGCCCTCCTTGTCATAGGCTATCTCAAATGGCCGGTTCTCGCCACCAGCAACATCCGCGCGAACATAGTTTGGGTCTTGTTCCGCAAAAAGGTACTGAATCTGCTGAATGGGAATGACTGGCGATCGGAACTTTCGGTATTTGCGGTGAATCTGATCCATGATTGGCTGCAGCCGCATCTTCAGCAGGTTCAGATGGTGAAGGTCGGCTTTACGTTGCGCCTTGATTTCCTCCTTGGATAGCACTCTTGGGGGAGGTGGTGGTGCGAGAGGCAGGTCCTCAAGGACACGCTTCTTGCGATTTGCAGGATCCGGAAAGTCTGACGGTGACTTTCGGATGTGGGCAACAATATTGGTAAAGAACTCGATGCGGTTCTCGCGGTCCGGGCGCTCGACAACCGCACGGTTCTTTTTGGCGAAGGGAAAAAGTTTTTGGAGAATTCGCTCGTCCATCTCGTCCGGCAAGGTGTCCGAGGTACCGAGAAGCAAGATAGGGTCTGAAGAGGGGATGTTTTCGAGCATGGTGCTGAATGTAGTGATGGCCGATTCGCCAATGCTGTTCCACCAAACTTCGATATTGGGAATGAAAACAACGCCGGGCTTATGTCGCCTAACTTCCGTGAAGAGCGCGACTATGACTTGCTCTAAAGGCTATAATAAACAGTTAGCATGACGCAAATCAAGAGCAGCGTGCGATGAACTTACCCTCCCATCACCCAGCAACGTCGCCAGGTCAAAATTCTGAATATGTGTTCCTTCCAAGTGATGAAGACAGGCATTTGCCAGATAGTTCTGGCCCATTCCCGGAGTTCCACAGAGGAGCAGCCGAGGCCGAAAGATGCGAGCCCGCTCAAATTCTTGGTGCAGAGCCTCCCTACCAAACCCGTGGTCGGCATCTTGATGTTGCTCAAACATTGCCTCATCGAGGGCAGTTGTCTTCTTGGGGCGGGGAAGAATGTTGTCCAACAGCCTGAGGATGGTTTTGTACTGGTCTCTCAACAGGGGCTCGATCGCCCGTGGAATCGGTGTGGCAACAGAGGACGCTGACCTCTCGGATGAAGGTATTATCTTCTTCACGGAAATCATGAAATCGGTCGCGGTGATGTCGACTTTGGCAGGATCCGTCAGGAGCTTCTGTTCCGATCCGTAGATCTGGGGATATGACCTCTGGATTGCGTTCACGGCGGCTTCGGTGCAGAGAGCCCTAAGATCTGCACCGCCATATCCCTTGGTAATCTCTGCAAGAGAAAGCTTGAACTCATCCGAGAGTCCCCAGTCTTGGGTGTGGATGTCGAGGATGGCTTTTCTCCCCTCAATATCGGGCAAGGGGAAGTAGAATTCTCGGTCGAAGCGCCCAGGTCGACGGAGTGCAGGGTCAATGTTATCAGGACGGTTCGTTGCTCCAATGATTATGGTCTGCCCTCGACCATCCATACCATCCATAAGGGCAAGCATTGTCGAGACGATACTGGCATGGATCTGCTCCTGTTTACTAGACCGGACTGGAGCTAGACCATCAATCTCGTCGAAGAAGATGATGCTGGGTTGGTTTTTGCGGGCATCTTCAAAGAGAAGGCGAAGCTGCTTCTCAGCTTCACCAACCCACTTGCTGAGGGCATCGGCTCCCTTGCGCATGTAGAAGGTGACCTTGCGTCCTCCAGACCCGACCGAGTTTGCCAGGGCTCTGGCAAGCAGGGTTTTACCGGTTCCAGGGGGGCCATGGAACAGAACACCTCGAGGCGGCGTAATGTGAAACTTTGCGAACAGCTCAGGGTACAGCAAAGGAAGCATCACCATTTCCTTGAGCTGTTCAACGTGACCCTTGAGACCACCGACATGGCTGAAGTCGACATTCATATTCACGCCCAGGGGATCTGCGTCGGCATACGCCTTGGGGTTCTTCATCTTGCCAACGTTCGAGGTGATGCCCATCCCTTCGGAGCTTGCACTCGCGGGATTGAAAAGCCCGAGAGCCGGCGCGGCAGATGTCGGTGTCATTCCGACAGCGCCGCCGATGCTGGAGCGATGAACCATCTCGTCATCACTGCTATCGGAGTCGACGCCGCCGGTTGCGCCAGTGCCCCATGGGCCTCCGATCAAGGATCCATTCCCACCGCCTCCACCGAAGGGTCCGTAGGTGGTATTGAAGTTTCGCTCCCACACCTGGCTGGCAGCGCCTTTGCCGCCTCGCCGGCCCTTGGCGGGGACTTGGGCATCGTCTTCCTCATCAACCTCAAGCGCAGCAATATCGATTGGTTGAATACTGTAGTTGACGGGTTTGGTGCGTCGCTTCTTGGAAGTGCGGTCTTCCTCGAACAATATAGAGGGCGATCTCTTGCGACGCCTGGTGGGTCGTGAACGGGAGCTCTGCCTAAGTTCTTCAAGTTCCTCAGCCATTTCGTCTTTGTCGAGTTCCACTTCCTCGTCGCCAGAATCTTCGTGAGAGCGACGGGTCTTCCTGGGGCCTCTGCTGCGAGTGCCACGCCCGCGAGCTGGAGTAGAGCCGGAGGATGCGTCGTCAGCGGATTTGCCATTTCGGCCTTGCTTCATCTCAGCATCAGAACCGGACATCTCAGCATCGCCTGACTCTTCGCCAGGCTCGAAATCGCTGCTCGGCTCTTGTGGGGCTTTGCGGCCGCGAAGTCCCGCCCTGCGAGTTAGCCGGCGACCAGTCCCACCAACCTCAGGTTCGGCTTCGGGCTCTGCCTGTTCGACGGACGCAACCGCGGTTCCTCGGGTTGTTCTCGGTCGTCTGGTAATCGGCGCATCATCGTCGTCATCGTCATCTTCAGCTGGCTCGTCAGGAAGCTCTGCAGGCTCCTTACCCACAGTGGCATCCGAGGAGACCTTAGCTGCCTCGACGTCCGCAGCCTCAGCGTCGTTTGCGTCGTTTCCTTTTCGATCTTCACCATCGCTGGGCGCGAGCTCATCCGCATTATCGATGGCCAGGTCGGCTTCGCTCTTCGGGTCGCTTTCTTGCGAAACCTCCAGGATGGGGGGAGGAGGTTTCTTGATGCCTTTCGCGCCACGTGTTGCTCGCGTCGCCCGGTTCATGGCTTCCGGACTACGGCTGCGAGAAGCACGGGCGGGCTGAGCATGTCGTCCCGAGTTTGAGAGTTCTAACAATTCCTCTGCGTCTTCGGTTCGCGCTCTAGTGGTCCGACGAGTTGGTGGTGGGATTTTGGCTGGCTCCTCTTTTCCACGCTTGCCGCGCTGGTTGCCGCGGGCACCACTAGTCTTAAGAACAACAATTCGGGAAGGTTTCTTGACCGGCTTCTCCTCCTCGCTGTGGTCGGATGGAACGGCTTCGGCTCCATCCGATTCTTCGCTGCTTTCTTTGTACGAGGGATGAACAACAGCTGCCTTCCTCATTCGTCGACCAGTCGATGTTATCGGGAGGTCTTCGTCCTCTTCATCCTCTTCATCCTCGTCATCTTCAGCAAAGGAGTGCTCTTCCTCATCATCGGAGGCGTCGTCATCCTCGTCATCTTCAATGTCGGAGCCTCGATACTTGGTGCCGCGCGCCCGCGACTTGCCGCCACTAGTTCGCTTCTTCTTGGACGATCGCGACTTTTTGCTCGGTTTTGATGGCGGATCTTCGCTTGGGTCGAAGTTTTCGTCCTCAGGGTCCGAGGCATTAGGGTCGAACCCTTCGAGGATATCCCGCTTCCTTTTCGCAGGCATCGTTTCTCACTCGATCGAGACGGGCAGAAGATCGACTTGGAGTTTAGACGATTCGAGCTTGACGTTTTATGACAAACACCGCTATCTTAGCAGATGCTCAAGTGGATACCAGACTCTAGCAAGGGAGATGTCAGCAGAGATTCAAGGGCGACTGCCGTATCCGGCGACAACTTCTTCCGCCCCAGCAGTGTGGGTGAAGGTGACGGATGAATAATGGTTGGCCGCGGCGCACATACCCAATCTTCACGTTCTTGTTGATTGAATCGAAGATGACTTGGCTACCAAACGGCTCTGGAACCGTGATGGTATGCGGCTGCAACTAGCAAAACGTGGGCAAACTTGGTGAACGGAGATCCAACTGGGAGTCGAGCGAAGATGGAAATCGCGGGAGTGAGAGTGGTTGGTCGATGGAAAGGGAACAAGAAGTATGATTGTAAAGTTATTTCAACGGAATGAAGACACAAGGAAGGAATCGCGATGGGAGCGCGTTGCTCTTTGACTAATGGGCGAGTGAGGTATCGCTCAATGGTGGGCCAGCAAAACCGAACTGCCAAAATGGAGGGTGAGCGAGAGGCGACCAGTCGCAAGTCCCAAATCGGGTCGCGCGTCCATTTCGCGGGACCAGGTTCATAGGAGCAGTTTAGCCAATCAAGCTGCCATAACGCGCTCATTGTCCCACTTAATATGGTCCAAGCTCACTCAGGCACCAGCCCCGTTTGTGAATCACCTCAGCAAAATCGCCATTTGGTCTGCTTCAACTTTGCGCTCAACCGACGCGTCACAAAGACAAAAATGCGCATTGAGACCTCAAAATAGCAGAATGTATTGTTCTTTTGTCTGAATGAGATAGAACCCGGCATCTAGCTATTGTGCATCACATTTTCACGTGACTTCCACCATTGCGCAAATTACAATTCCCATCGGCGCAAACCACAAATTCACCTTCAAGACGCGCCGGAAAAGCATCAGGAAGTTGCTTTTCGGGCGATGGTGGCGTCATAGCCTGCGATCGATTGACGTGGGAGTTCGAACCGTTTGTGGGGATTTTTTTTTCACGTGGGCAGGGGTTGCGATGCGGCTCAAAGTGGTGCCCGCTCAACAGAGCAAGGGGGGACAAGAATCAACCAAGAATGAACCGAGAAACCAGGAAGAACCGAGATCTCGGCCCAGCCCTACGTGAGTTGGGACAGGTCCGAGTCGGCTTCCGTCAGTTTGATCTGGTCTGGCAGGCAGGCCGAAGAGGAGCTTGCCTGGGGTGGGCCTCTTGCTGTGTGTCCGGCCAGAATTGCGTTGCCCGTCTCCCCGCTTCTCCCTGCAACGGAGCTCCAAAGAGCGAGATCCGGCACTCCTTTCAAGGACCGTCAACCGAACCATTTGTTACAGAGCATTGTTCGGCTTTTTGTTTGCCTCCAAGTCCATCTTCCCGTTCAATTAAAGACCCGCTATATTCTCCGTATGTGCATCATCTGCAAGGTACGTGATTGTATTATTCCACAGACTTGGCTTTTACTTGGAGACCCGCTTTGCCTTGAAGGCTGTGCCAGCGGGCTCGCGCCAAGCCGCGAGCCGGCCTCTGTCAACCTCGGGCCTCACCGGAATGAGGTCGAAAGATAGCCTTTTGGGGGAGGAAAAAAATGACCAAAGTGACATAAAGTTCAGACCTAGGATTCGAACCTAGGTCCTATGAAACCAGACCACCGCCAGGCAGTTACACAGTGACATTCTCTAGCCGACCGATCGACAATAGTCTGTTGATATCAACTTGACACAACCTCTGCGCCTGTGGCATTTATAGAACGTTGCGGCAAGGCCGCCGACAAACCCCTCGAGGTATGCATCGAGTAAATGCCAATCCGTGGAACAATAGGATAATTCTTTTATCTAAACTGCCTGGTAAAACAGATCCCTGGGCTCATTGGTCGTGAAAGATAGGTAGCTTCATCCTCGAGACTCCTCTCAACCCTAACCCGCTGCAAACCTCACATTGTCGTCCGCCTTCTATCGGAAAAACGATGCTCCAACCTCATAGAGTACTATCGCCTCTTCGACCGAGCCTGTCGGACTTTGGGGAATTGCAGTGGCAAGGCCAACTTCGCAATGTGATCAATCCTGCCGCCCTTCTTCGACTGCGTCATTTTCGCGCCGATTTCCATAAAATACTGAGCCATCTGCTTCTGCTCCAGCTTCAAATCTTCTTTCAGGTCGAGCGTGTTGACCTCGAAGTTGTCGATGATGCTTGCAAACACGCAGCAGTGTGTCATGAGCAGGTCGACGTGAGTCTTGCGCATCACTCCGTTGTCTGAAAACTTCCGGCGGATGTTCTCGATGACCATTTCCGGCACAGCGCCCATATCGCTTTTCAGCTGGTCTCTCCTGCCAACGAACCTTGTCCCGCGCTCCTTTCCTGGTCTCGTGCTAGCCCAGAAGATGAGAACCATCAGCAGATAGCGCATGACACGCAATCGCTCCAGGGCATTTTCGTTGTGGGCCACGCGGCTGATGCGATTGGCGACAAAGCGAGACGGAACGCTGATGGCTTCCTGTGCCTTGACCTTCTCCTGCCAGTCCAGCACTGGTATCGACTTGAGAACCTCGGCTCCAATAAGCTGCGAAGGGATATAAACATCCTGGATCTCCTTGGCATCGTAGTTGCCTCGCGGTACTGAACGCGCTTGCTCGACTGCGGCTTCCAGCTGTTCGCGTGTCGCCATGTTTTCAGTTGTCCCCTTGATAGAATCCATGAGAGCCAAGTCGCTGTTGCCCATGCGGCCGGGAGCGCCGCTCGCTGTGATGGCGTTCTCTGTAACCGCGCGGATAGCCTTCTTGGCCTTCCTTGTACCGAAAGTCTCGCCCAAAATCGTTCTCATCTCGAAGGCCGTCTACCAAAGTCAGCCGAGCACTCCAGACAATACGAGGAATAAAACGAACCTTCGGCCTCAGGGCAGATTCCGGCGGCTTCTGTGACTTTACTGTGCCTTGTACCACCATCTTCTTGGCCTCAACAATCTCCATCTTGCCAGTCTTGGGGTCAAACACGCCAATGTAGTGTTTGAGGAGAGGCCGCGATCCATTCGGGCGGTCTTCTTTAGCGGTGTAGTCTATCACTGTGTGCGAGGTGGAATGTAGGAGCATCTCTGTTGGCGGGGCATTCTTCGTCCGTTTCTTCGCTGTCGATGTATCGACCTTATCAACCGGGTAAAACTCAGTTGATTTGAGAGTAAGGCCGGGAGAGACAGCTATCCATGTTAGAAGCAGTTTCCAGCGCGAGTAGGGCCAGACTTACCTACTACTGGCGGCGCGAGTTGCGATCTCACCAGCCTCGAAACCTGGAGAGACCGGGGTCCGTTGTAGCTGGCGCTGGAATCTGAGTCGGATTTCTTCTTCTTCGCCTGCGACGAGTCGTCGTCATCGTGGCTTTTTCTTTTCCTCGTTGCGTCCGTCGCCATTGTGCTGTTGTTTGGCCAATTCGGCGATTGAAGCAGTTGGCTGTTGCGTGCACTGCACAGTCTCTGTAGTGGTCAACGGAGGGTCGGTGGGCCGGTGCCGAAACTTTTTTTCTGCCGGCAGTTTGAACTGCTTACCTCACCGCCTCCGCTTCACCGACCGCCACAATGTTAACCACACCTTCAGTGTCAATCTGGTGAGCTTGTCCAAGGGGGAGCTCCGAACAGGCAGCGTCTGCAATTGCAACGGCGATATGAAGACGGATTTGTAGTCCCATGCGTCCATTGATACAAGACCCATACATGTAAATTTTGTCCACGCCTCAAGTAGAGCATCTGAGGTGGCCAAGCTTTCAAGAGCATCGCATCCCCACCTGTTTTGGGCAGCTCCAACACTGCCATCATGGCAAGAACGAGCGGATCAGGCCGTGGCATACTGTGATGATATTTATCATAAGATTAGGTTCAGTCGACGGCACGTCGATACCTTCGAATTGGTCATTCCCCGCACAGAGTCACGCACAAACAGCATTCCGAAATAAGGGCACCGAAGCGAAGCTGCTTGATTAATTGCTTGCTGCAAGCTCTACTGATCCCGAGCTCGCATCCCAGCTCCTAATGGTGATCCTCGCAAACACACTGCGGTCCAATTCCAACCTTGCTTGACATGCAACCAGCTTTCCCAAAGATCCACCGTGTCGTCCGTGCTGCGCACGCTGCGTTCCTCTCAAAGTTATCGCAGGTCTGAAGTTCCCGGGTGTCGAGGCGTGCTTCATTCGACGAAAGGTAGCGAGACGAGGAGTTTGTCGACTGTCGAAGACGTTCCAAGCTCGAATGTGCTCATGGCTGGTTGAGGTCGATATTGGCGATGTGTTTATTTGCTTGGAGGGGTTAGCAGCCGTTGGGTGCCAACTGAAGAGGGGTAGAAGGAACTCACGATCTGGCTCTCATCTTTCTTCTCTTGCGCTTGAGACGTCTGACGCGCTTCTTTCTCCACTTGGCTCTCATCTTGATGCTGATGAGAAGGATTAGTGTGCGTTGGTGGCAAGCAGCGTTGTGGTGGGGGGTTCTTACACTTCTTGATGAGAATCGTGTTGGTTGAAGAAGGAAAGGTTAGGATGCGAATTGGTGAGGGGAACTTTTGTTTCTACTGCGTAGGGCTAGAGGGCTAGGAAGCCCTGTGGGGAAGTCACCTGATGGAGCTTGGACCAATGTGGGAAAAATTACGTCTGGCACCGTGCACCACGCGCCCCTTCATCCAAGCTCCCTACCCCACATCACGTCAACACCCACGCCTTCAAGAACAAATCGCGCCAGGAAGGCTTGCCGTCCATCCATGCGCAATGAGCCCTGGAAGGGGCCGAAAGAGCCATTTCTTGCATTGAAACAGGCATAGTAGGCATGTCTTCCATGCCCTGCACTTAGAGCAACAGCATCAATGTGCTCTGAGGGGGCGAGCTTCTCGATGCTCCAACACATATCTCGCATCAACGGCAGGTCTTCGTCACATGAGGCAAGGCATCGATCAGAAATGCGATATGTGTCTGCAAATGCCTGGGTTGCATACCGAGAGGCGTACATTGCATTGCTAAGACCCCGTTTACATTGAGGAAGACCCTGCTGGATCATCGAACCCATCTTACGAGGCCTTTCTGACCCTTTGCGAGGCGTTGAGGTCCAGCCAAGCAGATGTGGTCATGCGGTTGAAGGAATGAGTCTTGCCCATTCATAAGCCCTGCAATTGGGCTAGAATAAAGCAAAAGAGCACCCTTTGAAGCGTAAAAAGGCATTCGAGATGATTCTTTTTACCCAGGCTGCATCCTAAAAACGCAATGTTGAGGCGTGTTAAGCACCTCAGAACGCATCCATCGGGCACTTCAAACCGAGGGCAGGGGAGAATGACAAACTCCCGCATTCCCTCCACCATGCGCCACCGACCTGTCTCTTTAGTCGCGTAACCCGGGCTTATCGTTTTCCATCTTGCACTGCAGGACCGACTGGTTGTTGTCATGGTGATGCCTGTGACATCTGCTACCTCGGTAGGCTTTATCCAGTTCCGCGTTCAAGCAAGGCAACTCGCTCTGATGGATGAATCAACACGTGAGCCCGACTTCACCTCTTCCATAACACATGTTGTGTCGTGTTGGCCTGTTGAGGTTAATTTGCGCAAGGCAATTTCTCTAGAGCAGGTATAGCAGCGCTGTCGCCATGCAGCGAGCGCATTCTCAGATCAAAGGCATTTTGTACCTAAATTTGACGTCTCAAAATTCCATCTCGCCAAAGTGACACCTTCGGTCCAGTTGCAAAGGGGGCATTCCAGCAAGGCCACCCCTTCTCGCCCCTTTGACTGTACCAATGGAGAGTTCCGTGACATTTATCGATAAGGAGGCGCTGATAACCCGACCATCTCCCCCAGCATGATAGCTGACGTGAATGGCAGGAACCTCCCTAGCACTTTCCTTGCCTGGGCTTGACGCAAGAGCGGAAATTCTGATGGGTTTTCTATTACACACCGCGCGAGCGTGCGCTCTCTGGACTCCAGCAGAGAGCAACATGGGTTGATCTCAACAAACAACGCTTACGGGCATGTATACACAGCGCTCATGATTAGGTGTCTACTCGGGCGGTTTTGTTTAGCATATCTCCTCTGATCATCATGGCGTCAAACCCCTTGCATGTCGCCGAGGTCTTCTTTGAAGACTTGAGCGTTATTCCTACAAGGACAGGTATGGACACTACTCTACCACTCCCAATCGACCAATACTGGTTCGCTCCCACACTTGAGATATTAGAGGAGACTGACACACCCTGATCCAGAGACCTACCAAGTATTTGCGAACAAAACTATCAAGGTTGGCCGCGACCCAGAGAAGAACGCCATCGTCATCAGCGATCCCCAGATGTCGAGAAACCATCTGGAGATCTACTCCATTATAGTAGACCAAGAGACCAAGCACGGCCCCCTTGTCTTCGTGCGCGACCGGCTGTCAAATAACGGTACCTACGTCAACGAAAAACTCATCGGCAACGCCTCAAAGGTATCTCTGGGGAGACTCCTCGAGGACGGTGATGTGGTCACTATCTCAAGGCCCCCTATCGCAAGGTTCTGTTTCAAGCAAACTTTCGAGGCATCATCCTCTACGCTTAGCAGCTTACAGCGAAGGGAATCTGCGGTAAATGCTCCCAGTGACAAAACAACAATCTCTTTCTAACCCTGCATAGCTCTTCAAGGACAAATATGAAATCAGCGGTCGCACAATTGGTGACGGAGCACATGCTGTGGTTTACCTAGCCACGGAGAAGAGGACCGGTGGCCAAGTTGTTTGTACGTGTTCCAACATGATTCTTTACTCTCCGTCGGCGATGTATCCCATCAGGAACCTTCAGGGGATACCTTGGAGGGCACGTGTGGTGGAACTCCCAGGTCCGGGTTCTAGCCACCGGGACTAACATATGACCCAGGCAAGGTTCACAACTTGGCAGGGGCATATTGTTCAGCACGTAGGCTACAGCGAATACGACAGGAAGCAACTTTACTGAGCTATTTGGATCATGTAAGGTGTGACTGACTCTTCACAACTTGTTGAAGCTAACAACCCTGAAGCCAAATATTATCTCGATCAGAGCGGCCTTCCAAACCAACAATACAATGTCTGTTTCCCCTTCCGAGCACATCCCGAAATTCGGCATAGAGTCTAACATCCACAGGTATATATTCACGGAGATGGCAACAGGGGGCGATCTGTTCTCTCTACTCATGAGGTACAATACTTTCAGGGAGCTGGAGATCCGGTGGATACTCTGGCAAGTCCTTCGTGCTATCGCGTATATTCATCGGAAGGGTGTCGCACATAGGGACATCAAGCCAGAGAATATTCTCTGCGCTATGTTGCCCAATGCAGCTTGCAGGATTGTCCTAACGGACTTCGGAGATTCCGCCATGGCCAGTACTGGGAGGATGAAGTCTGGCGTAGGGACTTCGTTTTATCGTGCACCGTGGGTGACCAATCATCCAGTCTGTTAGCTTGTCACTGATATCTTCCAGCGAGTGTCGTACACCTGATCAGGCACACGATCTTTCTGTCGACATCTGGGCCATTGGCATGCTGGTTTTACAGTTATTCTCCGGACTTTACGAGTTACCGGATATCTACCATCTCACTCTCAACAACCAAGACAAGATAGACGAATATTTACGCAGGGCCTTCGACACCGTGCAACAAGAAACACAGATGTCCTCAGATTCGATGGACTTTATCCGCAGTTGCCTCGTTTACGACAGTGATGCCAGGCCGGCTGCACACCAATTATTCAAGAACCGCTGGTTTCGGGAACCCAAAGATGATCAAATGCTCTTCCGGAGGCTGGAAAAAGATGTGCTCGCTTCGTGGTCCCCCCGCGGAATCGTTCTCCCGGTGATCGAAGATCTAACGACAGATTTACCCGCCAGACCAGCGGCTCAGAGCAATGCCTTAGTTACCTCACCCTATTTTGAAGTTCCGAGGATTCTCCCAAACGACCTACAAGTCGAAAGGCGTGACAATGATCATTCGTCGCACGGGACACCGGTAGAAATTCATGGCAGCATTACATCATCGCAACGGACAGTCAGAGCGGAGGCACTGAATCCTGCTGTTTTGAACGGAGGGGAGGGTCAGGGAAAGCGAGGTGCTGGCGTCATGGAGAACCTTGCCTCCAAGCGGCCGAGGCACACTTCGCTCTGATTTGGCCCAGAATCTTGTCAAAGAGGTCCTCCTACTTACCACATCATGTATTGGTTTCTAGAACTGTCTGGTTGGTTCTTTTAACTATCTCGTGGAAGCGTCGAGGCAAGGAAGGAGTGGAATCTCACTTGGACTGGCACGTCGATTCTACACATCTCAACTGTATCTAGCTAGCTGGTCGGAATGTTGCACCCTTCTACCCTCCGTGGAGAGGGGAGTTTGCAATCCTATCATACAAACTTCCGTTTTTCGACAAATTCTAATGTCTCGTGCTGCACATCAGTCTACCAAACCAATACGAGATCAAAGCATCGCCTTCCAACTTGACCAACTGTTACCACACATACAGACCCATCGTCAAAACTTCGAAGCTCTCTCCTTTGCACTATCATGCCTCATCCCCTCATCGTCCTGCTCCTTTACCCTCAGATCCGGCAACTTGACAGGCATAATCCTCCTCGGCTCCGACCCAGGAACCACCGAATACTTTGAGAAATCCGTCACACCCGCATAGTCCCTCAAAAAGTCCTCATCAAGCAACAACTCCCCGTTCACTACATTTGGCGGCGCCCTCAGCATCGCAAGAATCGCATCACTAAAGATCGCCGGCGTCCTCAGATCCCTCGCAAACCCCGGATCCTTGTCCGTAAACTGCTTCGTCGCCGCCGACACAATCGACTGCCCCGTATTAGCACCCCTTTCACAATCCAACCCTACACACGAAAAAAAAAAAAAAACTCACCACAGCAGGCCAAATACTACAAATCGCCATATCCCGCCTCCCCTCCCTCTCCAAATCCATGGCCAGCCCCTTGGTCAAGACGCTCATACCTACCTTGGTCATGGCATATGCCGTCTTCCCTCGGAAGAAGCGGCTGTAGATCGGCGGACTCACCACTACGATGCGCCCGCCGTGGGCGCTGCGCTTGAGATGCGGGAGCGCGAACTGGATGATTGCGTACAGACCTTCGGTGTTGACGCGGTGCATGAGCTGGTAGCGCTTTAGGGGCGTGTCTTGCACCGAGGCCCACCAGATGGCGCCGGGGTTGTAGATTAGGGTGTCGAGGTGGTGGTGTTTCTGGGGACGGGGGTTAGATACTGCCTAAAGGGATGGGGAAAAGGGGGAGTTGCTTCAATGGCTTGGGTGATGAGGTTTTGGATGCTGGTGACATCGGTGGTGTCGACGGGGATGGCGGTGGCCTTCCCGCCTGCGTTGAGGATCTCGCGCTCGACGGTGGTGATGGTTGAGGCGGGGGAGTTGGGATCAGGGGGGAAAGGAGCGGAGGGGTCGATGGGGGCGGAGGACTTTGCGGCTACGACAACGGTGTAGCCGTTTAAGGCGAGGTCGATGGCGATTTGGCGGCCGATGCCGCGGGAGGCGCCGACGACGAGGGCTACGGGTTGGGGGAGGGGCGGCATGATGCAAGTCGAGGTTAGGCACTCGGCCTTGGCAGGGATTGAAGACAGGGAATCAGGGGAGGCTGTGAGGGTATGGGCTACGGAAACACCACCCCTTTTCACAAAAACAATATACCGGGGTAGCCTTTAATATGACGTCCCTCCCTGCCGAACAAAGGGATTAGTGATCCCGGTGAACCCACTCAGTCCGGGGTAGCGGCGGCGGGAGAATGACCCGACCGCGTTCCGAAATGTGGGGAAGCCGAGGTTCGCGTTTGGAGCCCGTCTCACCACCACCTCGCTCACATGGACATCCACGACAGAGTACATACACTTGCGTGTATGGTTTCTTGTCGCTTTGAACCTGGAACTCAATAGCCAATTGGGCTACTTTCATCTCAGGGATTTAGACAGAACAAGTTGTCATCTCATCGGCCGAGATGGGTGGCCGCATTGAATGCTATGTGGACATCTGTATGAGCGCCCCCAACGGCCACTCAGACCACCAATGCTAACTCAACCCTCAGGCTCCTTCTACAGCTACATCATATTCCTCGACCTCCTCCAAAATCAGTCACTTCTCAAGTCTCATTCCATCACAGTCGAGTAAGTTGCTTGCCTCACCTGGTGTCGTGGCTCAATGAAGCTGACCGTCCAGATTCCACCCTACTCTCCTCGGCGCCATCAACGCCGGCTCAGGCAACAAGCCTCCCTGGGCGCTCCCCGCCAAAGCGACCTACGGCCTTTTCGAAGGCCAGCGCGTCCTCGGCCGCTTCCCTCATGTCCCCATTCAGTTTCCTGCGGACTTGATGTCCGTCTCTCTCACCGTCCTCCCTCTTCGAGCCCTGCACTTCATCAAGAAGACATACCCTGACCCCGAAGTCTTCACGAGAACGCTACATTACTTCTTCCATTCATTCTGGGCACCGCCGAATGTCAATATGACGCGCCCCGAGAATGTGGTGAAGGCTCTTTCGGAGGTGCCGGCTGGCTTCAAGGGCGTGGTCAGTGCGGGTGACCCGAAGTTGTTCAGCAACCAGGATGTGGAGGCCATCATGAAGGGCGCCTCGACTCAAGAGATGAAGGACTTGTTGAAAGGAACCACACAGAAGGCCTTGGATCAGGGGGCCTTTGGAGCTCCCTGGCTGTGGGTGACGAACGATGCTGGGGGGTCGGAACCATTCTTCGGTAGTGATAGGTATGTTGTCGCCGTGATATCGCGAGTGTCTCGTTGCTGATATTCTTGCAGGTTTCAGTTCGTCTATAAGTTCTTGGGGCTTCCGTACCAGGACGTCGCATTGTTGCCGTTGGCAGACGAGAACAAGGCAAAGCTTTGAGGTCCGGATGGATGAAACATTTGTGCGATGTGGCGCCTGTACATAGCTCGTAGCGTGCGAAAAGATATCAAGAAACTCAGGTCTTGCCCGCAAGTCTGACGCGCCTTGCATCGTCCTCCCTGATGGCCTCGCTCCTGGCCAGGAAGTCTTGCCTCGCAGCATACGAGTGCTTTGACTTGCCTGCCAGCTCGAGCTCGTCCCTGATGCCTTCTTTGTCAACGTAACCAGCCCAATCCATGCGACTTTTGTCGACGGTGTTGAGCTTCTTGGCATTTGCTCCACTGGCCAGTTCTCGGGCCTTTAACCTGACAGACATCCCGAGATTCAGATCTGTTCGAAGAGCTGACTGATCGAGAATGGGCTCAAATGCGGAGCGGAAGGCTTTTTTGAGGGCACGCCTGGGCGCCGACTCTTCGTCCGCTGCTTCGACCTCGGCATTCTCTCCCAGCGATGCAAGGTACAGACGCGCCTCAGCTGAGTCACGCGCAACGACCTTCTCTTCCGTGTGCACCTTGCCAGCAAAGTTGTATGTCCGTTTGATCTTGATGAACTCTGGTAGTTCGCTGGCCGTATTGTTGCCCGTCGTTTTCGAGGGTTCCTTAAGCGGCGACAGGCCTGAAGCGTCTGCTTGCGATGATGTCGGAGCCGCATCGTGGGGCTCGTCTAGTGCTGTCGATGCGCCTCGTACGACCGGCTCGCTGGTCATCTGTGCCCATAACGCGTCGACATCGATTGTGACGGGCCCGCTGGCGGCTGCTGTACGTCGTTCGGCCTTCCTGGAGAGCCTGTCAGTGCGTGCCGTTTATCCCGGAAAAGGTAAACGTACTCAACAGCGCGCATGCTGCGCGTCTTGATGAGCGGACCTTCGTCACCGTCATCATTCCCAGCTGCCTCCTTCGACTTCGACTTCTTTGTTCTTTTCTTGCCCTTGTCAATGATAGCTTCATCGCCCGAGTTCTCAAAGCCGGCATCTTCAGCTTCCGGTTCGGGGGCGGCGCGCTTCCGCTTCCCTGGTGCTGTTTTCTCGACCCCTTCATCGTCATCGTCTGATGGCGAGGATTCGTTCGCGGGGGCGTCTTCCGGGGCAAAGTCGGAGTCTTCTTCAGAAGCATAATCTTCGTCGACCTCCATATCGGGATCTGGTGGCGCCATTTTCTGCTTTGATTGGAATACTCGATAGCGTCTAGAGGTCTTGAGAAGGCAATCTTGGGGCTTCGTCGCCAACTTCGGGGAGTTGACAAAATAAATGTGGAGCCTGCGCCAGTGGCGTCACCCTCTGTGGATAACACCCTGCAGCGGCTGTTGTTGCTGGTCCCCCACGTGGTGGAAGAAATCCAAACAGTAACCGCCGCTAGAATGCAGATTTGTCCGGTTATTGGGTTAGTGGTTTTTTGCTGTATGGTGGGTGTAAAGCTCGGGCCACCACTTAACACACTGTTAGTGGGATTTGCGTGCACGCCCGCAAAAAGAAATTGTTAGTCTAACGATTTAAATATGGTTAATTGTTAGTGGTTTTTTTTAAGCGACTTAGCACGCAGAGGCCTGGCTGTTATTTGTAAGGTAAAAGAAAATAATAATAATAATAAAATAATACAGTATAATTAAAAATAAAATAAAATTATATATTAGTATATAGTATTATTACGTACAGGTCACGGGTTATATAAATTGAAAATAATGTTTTTTCAAGGTGAAAAAAAGAATTGATAAATAAACATTGATAATAAAATAAAAATAAAATAAAATCATATACTACTTATAATATTATTAAGCACGGGCCACGTATTATAGAAATAATAATTAATGTTTTATAAGGTGAAAAAAAAATTAAAAAACACTTTAATAATAAAATATTAATAATAAATAATGGTCATAAAATAATAAAATATAATTAAAATAAAAATAAAAACTATACTGTTGCGAGGTCACATGATGAAAGAGTGGTAGAAAGCTCGTTGTTATTATTCTGCTTGCTTATTCTACCTAAGGAGTGGTGGAAAGCCTATTATTATAGTTGGCCGAGTCGGAGTAATTATTAGGCCGTCTTACGCTTTGGTGACGTAAGCTC
>MU865983.1:0-191007 GCA_033296975.1 Podospora aff. communis PSN243 | reverse complement strand
TGCTCTGCCAAGGCATCAATCTGGGAATAGCTTGACTCAGGGGTATCCACACGGCCGAGGGTCACCGAGGCCCTTACGGGCACAGCCCGTTACAGAAGCAACCTTGTTATTCTGGCACACCTTTTGGTAGGTTGGCGCATTGGCAGTGTGTGTTCCTTTGAGGTCAGCCGTCACATATATGTAATGTTACGGATATTTAAAATTTTAACGTATAGATTTAATCGATTATTACGTCGTGTATAAGAACCACAGCGGAAACTCTAGTACTGGATCCGCTGGACCATTTCCCTTCTGAGACTTGGCTTGCATCCCACCACGTCGCTAACTGAAGTTCAGCCTTGCAGGCAGCTATTTCAAGGAGGGACCGTTCCCTCACACGGGGCCAAAATTGCAGTGATCCGAAGGTCGGAAGCGTCCGCGGGTTCGAAGGTCACATGTACCAGACTCAGTCCAGAGCCTTGCGTCCAAAAAGGGGCACAACTCTCGAGCACAACAACGCCATCACATCGCTATCTGCGCATCGGCGGAAAAGAAACCACCACAACACCTCTTCATCGCCAAACGAGCCCAATTTGACTCGAGCCAACGGGCACTCCGAAAGCGAGGGCCATGTGCAAATACATCACCACCAGTTGGCACCCTCATACCGTCGAGATCTCCCCTCTAGGACTGGGCCGCATTTCTTCATACCAATCGCCATAATGATCTCCAAGTAAATTGTAGATATCACCTGCACCCAATCCACCCACCACACTCCCTCCCGCATCCCGTATACGCCCTCCTCTGCACACTGTTCTGCGCTGCACACTGCATCATACTTCTGATACACACCATGCATGCCATGCCATGCCATGCCGCTGCACCCATCACAGCTGAACTTTTTTTTTCCACGGCCATATGTCATGTCACGCATGCCATACCCATCCACTGACAAGTGATAACCCGGAACCCAGGACCAACCCACCATCTGGACACTTACACGAACATGCAGGATGCCGCCAGCTGCCAGACCCAACCGCAACCGGGTCCTACATCCACCTCGCAGATCTCTCGCAGATCCCTTCACCCGAATACCGAGAAGTAATCGTGCCAATACCGTGGCATGACAGATTTGCAATGCATGTAGGACGCATGATAAGCCAATGGGATAGGAGAGTCTCAGCGAAAATTGCGAGTTTCAATGTTTATGGTTGGTTGACAAACCTCTGCAGAATCGGGGGAGGACAAGATGCGAGGTGGGGGAGGGGTCAGTTCGATGAGGGGCAGATGCGATTGGGGAATGGGATTGGGGCGTCGGTCATGGAGGGGCATGGCTTCATGGAAGGGGGGATGACCCCGCGTTGACAACAGAGTGTGACGTGGGAGTTGGGGGCCGAGACGGCATTGTGAAGTTCTCATCAAATGGTTGAGTCCTGCTCAAGTCAGGAAGAAAACATGGTGAAAGACCAAGGTGAGACTTTATTCCGACACTATCGTTTACAAAGGAGCTGAGGAGGTGCTAAGAATGCTGTTGCTGAGAATGCTGTTACACGAAGTTGGCCCAGTCGAAATGCGTACGCCTGAGATTGAATGACAAAGGAGAGAAGTATCCGACACACTCATCCTACCAGTCCACTCGAACAAAAAGGAGATCACACCTTGGATGTAAACACACACCCAAGATCACATAGTACCCCTGATCCCTTGATCCAACCACAAGGACGACATAAGGTAAGCGACATAGGTTGCTCCAAATACCAAGCAACAACAAAACCCCGTAAAACCCCCCATCAAAACACAAACATGCCGTTCACCTTCCCTTCCCATCCCTCAAAACACAAACATCTCATCCCCTTCCCTCCATCCCTCAAAACACAACACACCCCCTAACCCCTCTCACGAAAAATCCCCCACCCTCCAACTCCCACTCCCCCCCTCATCCCCCGACGACGTAAAATACGCCGAATCATGCACCGACGCAGCAGCACCAACACCCAGACACCGCCCCTGCCCGTCCTCACCCGGATACCCCCCCTCCCCCGGCATCATCATCCACCCATTCCAATTAAACCCCCCCTCCGGCACCACAAGGCTAAACATCGGATCCTCCCCCAGCGTCGAAAAGATCGGTCCAAAATCCGGCTGCACGACAGCAGCAGACACCCGATCCGGCACCAAATCCGGCTCCGTCAGCGGCGTAACCGGCGCTTCCCCCTGGAGCAACTCCGCCTGCTCAGACTGGTACTGCAACGTGCGCGTGAGACGCGTCTGAAAGTCCTTGAATATGTCGATAGCTTTCTGCTGGACCTTCGCCTCGACGACCTGCAGCACGCGCTCGACCTCGGCTTCGATGACGGGTTTGACGGCGCGGAGGAATTCGCGCTTGACGAAGCGTTTGCACTCGTCGACGTCTTTGAAGCGGGAGGTTTCGAGGTCTTCTTCTTCGCTGCTGGTTTTTGATGGGGTAGGTTCGGGGTCGGAGGTGTCGTAAAAGGGGGAGGGGATGGTCTTTGCCGAGGGGAAGATGATGCGGTACATGTCGCGCCAGTTGTCTTCGGCGGAGGAGTTTGGCTTGGCGCGGGCGTGGAGGAGTTTTTCTTGGTCTTCGGTGATGAAGTCCGTCGGGGCGTCGTCGCGGAGGGGGCACGGCGTGGCGGCGCGCTGGTGCTCCTTGAGGAGCTTGGCGTCGTCGAAGGGCTGGGAGCAGCGGTTGCAGCGGTTCTTGAGGAGGTGGCAGCGGTAGACGTGCTCCTTGACGCGGTGGACGCCGGTCCATCCGGGGCCGCAGCAGGTGCGCTCGTTCTTGAACTTGGCCGGGTTGTGGCGGGCAAACGGGCACGCGAAGCGACGGGTGGGCTGCTGCTGCTGCTCGCGCTTGGGGCGCTTCTGCGAGGGGGCCTTGGAGGTCCGCTGCTGCGTGACGGCGGCGGCGTCTTCTTCGGCGCCGCTGTCGGTGTCTTCGCGTGCCCGCTTCGATGGCCGCTTCATCGGCTTTGCATTGTCAAGCCATTGGTCCAGGTATCGTTCAACCTCAGCCATAGATTTGGCTATGATGGCAGCCTTGCGCTTGCTCAGGGGGCTCTCGGAAGGTGAGGGTTTGCCTGAGGTTCGGTCCATACGGATGATTGAATCATGAAAACGATCCGCTTCTGGCGAGAGAGCGGACCTTAAGACATGGGATTCGGTCCTACGTATGGTCGTCGCGTCTTGTGAGGTTCGTGGGTAGTTTGGTTTGAGGGTTGAGGTGAAGCTCTGAAGAAGATTTCCTGCAGTCGGCTTGTGTGGCCGTCACGGTACCACAAAGAGAGGCGGTCACCCGAAGGAAGTCGATGGGCTGTGCTCTCGCAAGGGACGCCAAGCAGGTTTGACAACAGGGTCGAGGCAGACGGGCTGATAAAAGAAGCGGACTGGTCAAAGGGCAGCCGCACGGTGTCGTCTCATCACCCTGTACTTATACCAACATCGCAAATCCCCCTTGTGCGCAAATGCGTAGAGGACCTGGCTTGTCCTCCGTGACGAGAACGCCTGCCCCTCGGTTCCGAGGGATCAGCCATTCGCCAATGGAAAGGGCGCGCTGCCGGCGTGATGCGGACGCGGTTGAGCAACCCCACAGGTCACCCACAGGTCAAGCAGCGAGTGCATTGGTACGCTAGCTGCATGCGATGACACGCATGACGAACTGAAGGAGCCCGGCCAGTGGCTCGGCCTGCCGAAAAGGAGCTTGGCCGCGGCTTGCGTTCGTGTGGGAGCATGCGTAGGGCGACTGCTCAAATGCGAAATATCTCTTGTCGCCGCGGTTTATTGGGCTCCTGATAAGGCTGTGAGTGGGGAAAAGAGGCCATGGCAGCAGGATTCGGCATAGCCGGGCGAGGACTGCGAGCCGTCCGGTCGGGACTCCGGATTGGATGCGGCGGGGATGTGACGGTATGTCTCACATTTGTCTTGCATATGTCGTGGAGGGAGTGTCCTGGATTTGTCAAACCGGCGGGGGTTTGGCTGTCGATGAATGGCGATTTCTCGTGATTAAGTTCGCTCTAATGCGGAGAGCCGCGGGTCGCATTGTGGCTTGGATCGGCCTCACGGAGGCAGTTTCGGTGAGGCCACGCCGCAGCCTTCCCGTGCCGGAGCGGGGGAGCGGGGGAGGCGGAACCATTTATTCCTCTTTCGCCATTTATCCCGAGCAGATAGCTAAGAAGACGTCGTCCACCTGTCAAGTGCTCATCTGCGGAGCGCAATCGACAACCAAATGCGACTGTGATAGTGATAGGCGAAACAAACTCAGGAGGCAGCAGCGCGGATTTACCATTGTGGCTCACGATTCCTCCCGATTCCATATTTTGACGTCCGTTGGTGCGCCCTTACGCGGCGACGGGCGAACCAGAACTCGTCGAGCCTCCCGCGCGCAACACAATGGCCTCGCCATTGAGGGCCCGGCATCACGGTGCCAAGGTAAGCGCACAGCCCAGCCTTGGGCGCAAAGTGTTTGTGCCTCCAGTCTTGCCTCCCCGAGTCTCAGAGTGATGCTGTCAGAAAACGGTATCGGGAATCTTCGTGACCACGCAAAAGCGGACAGGGAAAAGTCGGACGCTGATGGTCCGCCTAGATGTTTCTAGATAAGAGCTGTCAGTCTGCCAGCGCTCCTGAAATGGAGTTCATCCAAGCGCACAGTCAACAAAGGCATCGCATCCCAAGACGAAGCCAAGACCGTCCTGTAACACAAGCCACCTACCTGCATCCACACTCGGGGCCGAGTTCCACCACATCCCCCAAAAGATGAAGCAAAGAGTCGAGCCCCCAATCCGCGTCTCTGGTGAGGAGTGAGTACCTGTCCATGACGCAATAGCCTCCAGCACTTGCAGAAACTGATGACCCCAGGCGTCCCTCACAGAAACACCCCAACTACTCCCTCCAGCAGTACCTGGGCAGAGATGAAGGACTCATGGAGAGGCTCCTGACGGGAAGACCGGATTCTGCAGCGCAAGCAGCTCGGCATGAGGCGTTGATCAACCAGGTAGAGGAGCTCGCCAAGAAAATATCGCGTATCTGACAAGGCAGAGTTGGTGTTTGATGCTGCAGTGGTAGAGAAAAGGCGTCCGCCGGTGTGTATTCGATGTCTAATAGTCTATGTAAGATTAATACAAAGATACGAGTCTCACTTCACCCAGTGATGTGACAGACAGAACATGGAGCGGTAGCAGCCTAGAGCTGACGCCCACCGAAAGGGATGAAGTCGTTTATCGGGCCAAAAGCCTGCAGGAGTCAGCTAATCACACGGATAATCGTCACGTCATGAGCTTACAGCAGAGTCAAAGTCATTCCAGTCCGTGATCTTGAACGTGTCCCAAAGCCTCTTCGGCCCCCCAGGGGCAGCTCCCTGTGTTGGATTCTGTGGATTCCACGTCGAGTGGCCAGAGAGATCGGCCTCCCAGTCAGCGCGAAGAGCATCGGCAAGCAGTTGCTCGCTCGGCGACATGGCCAGACTCTCCTCCCGATTCGGCACATATGGAGGGTTGTTGGGGTTCAGCTGACGTTCCGCTTCGGCTTTCAGCTCCTTCAAGATAGCAGCAAATCGTGGGCCAGGCGAGTAGGGGTTCGTCCCAGTATCCAGAATGTCCGTCATCCGATCCGCAATCTCCTTGCGCTTCTCGTCTGTGCCCTCGTAGCCGCGGTAGTGAGGACCACCAAACAGGCTTTGGCGCTCTCGGAAGTGAGGCGTGAAGTAGATGATGCCGGCGGCAATGTATCCCACCTGGTGGGCGTACCAGATGGTCCCGAACATGCGCGGCTGCAGGTTCCTAGCCAAGTCAAAAAACATGACGCTGGTGTGCCGAGCAACCTCGAGAACTTCTTTGACGGCGTGGTCGGCCAATCGCTTTTTGTCGCCCCAGTGCGGGTAGGGGGCTGTGAGGAAGGGTCGGTACACGAGCATCTGCGCGTGGTAGTAGGCCAGCCTGAGGATGGTAGACTGTCGGCGGAAGATTGACAGCAAAGCTGTCTCTCTTTGTTGCATGAGCGGCGGCAGGTTCCTCTGCCAAGCCTCGACGTCTCCGGCGAGGCGGGCAGCGCACTCGAGTCGCTCCTCCTCCGGTACGTCTCGAAGAGTGTAGACCTCGCTGTAAATCCGCTCAAAGATCTTGTTGAGTTTGGCGTAGTGCACCAGAGCCGTGATGTAGCAGTCGATGGGGTGGGCTCTTATCGGGCCATTCTCGTCGCAGTCTTCGTCATTGACGGGGTCGGGGAGGTTTTGATCAATGGTGTCATCACTGAACTGACAAGGCTTGCCAAGCATGCTGCTGATCTGCCTGTCAAGGATGTAAACGGACCAAAAGAGGCGTCTCTCACACTGGAGCCTGGAGTAGTCCGGTTTGATGGAAACGTGGAGACCCAAGCCCCGGTTGCGACCAATCCGTCGGTGATAGCCCAGAGCAGTGATGGTCTGCAGGGTGTTTCCAAAGGTGTTCCATGCTTGCAGGAAGCGGCTCGTGCAAAGCAGGTAGATGTCTTGGAGCAGGCGGACCTGGGCTGACTCGAGCGTCGGGTAGCCATCCTCGACGTCGGTGTAGACGATGGACGTGGTGAAGAGGTTATCACCAAAGTTGAGAGACCAGATCCATTCGTCAGGTTTGTTGGCCTTCTTGTCGCGGTGCGCCCTGTCGCGGAAGAACGAGCCGAGCGCCAATGCCATGAGAACGATGGCTGCCTTCATCCGACCGATGCCATGCCAGAGATCAAGCCCAGCAGCGTCATTCTGTTGCACTGCCGCGGCCCATTTCTTCACCGAAGGACGATGAAGAATCTGGAAAACGGCACTGAAACCGCCAAAGAACTCGCTGAGCAGCTCCTCCCACCTGTGCTCTGGAGGCAGTCGAAACGGGGACGAGCGGTCAAACGGCTGATCGCTGGGTCGCATCGATGCAGGACTTGACGGATCGGCCATGGTGCGCCATGCCCGGTGAAGAAATGCCAGCGGCGGTGTCTCCTCGTGTGCATAGCGACGAGCAGGTTGAAGCTTCTCGAGCTCAGGGTCCAAGGGCCCAGGTGATCGTGGCTGGAACTGTGAAGGGTCCGGCAACGGTTCATTCCTCGGAGCGCCAATGCCATAGAGATCAGGTTGAAGTCTGTAACTGCATTCGATTCGCTTCTCGAAGCAGTGTTCGCAGGGAATCTTGCCCGAACACCTCTCGATCTTCAGAACACGGCACGCATCACAAGCGAGACTGTCCCAGCTGCGAAAGCGCTTGATCTTGTCGCGCTCAACACGGCCTTTGGCTGCGTGACGAACCTTGTCAGGATCCTCAGCATCAGCTGGCGGCGGCGGGGGTGTCCTGAGACGACCGCCTCTGCGCGTGACGGGATTGTACGTGCACTGCTTCCCTTTCATCGTACCTGCGCGACATCAGCTTGGATTATTGCCAAGAGGAACGAGTGTGAGCTACATATTTGACATGGCAGAAAACCCGAGCATCGGTACTGTGTGTTTTTGCACTGATCGCAAGACCGAGTGATTCTTCTTTTGGTGGGGGGCGCGTCTGCCGCAGGCTCTTCGGCAGGTCGCTTCTCCGCCGAAGTTCCCGACATGCCCGACATTTCGGCCTCATCGACATCGATGGGCGCATGCTGCTGCCCCCCGGTTGTCATCGACATGGTTGCAGTCGATGAGGTGTAAGTCGGGGTGGGAACGACACGGCTGAGTGCGGGTTCGCTGCCATGGCGCGTCGTCGTCCATCGTGGTGTTGGGGAAGCCCCACACGGATCCCGAGGATGGGAGGGTTAGGGTTCTGACCCCTACTCCGACGCCAAAATTGCAGTGCTGGAGACAACGCACACCTCGGGTTGTCCCACACTTCACCTTGGGGAGAATCATCGGCAGCAAACATTATAGGTAACATCACGTTCAAACGGTGAAAGGGCATGTAAAGCGGCTTCCACTTCGACCTTTCCCTCCGCCAGTTCGGGAACAGTTTTGTCGCTCTTCTTTCAGGCTCTCTCCAAACCTCACCGAGAAGCCCTCGGGGCCACTGAAGCAAAGGGTTAGGGTTCTGCTACTTCTCCAGCACCAAAATTGCAGTGCAGGACACCGAGATTCCAGGCTGCCCATTCTGGATCTGTCCAATCACCGGATACCCAATCCTGGCGAGTGCCCCCTCTTGACTCTTCGGTGTCATCGAATTGCGACCTCCAATCTACATCACAACAGCAACAGTTGGTGGTAGCCCCCTAGGCGGCAGTCATAGTTCCAGATGGCGAAAATCTTACTTTATCCGCAGAAGAACCTCGTTCTCAAGTGACTCTCTTGACGAAGTACATCGAGATATCTCGCAAGGGTGAAGTGATCGAGTGTTAGGGTTACAGCCCCTTGCTCGACGCTAAAATTGCAGTGACCCACCATGATTGGGCCACTCCGCATCCTGCAGACTGACAACGACGAACTTCGATTGACGATAATAACTAAATACGCGATTTAAAAATTACGAAAGTAATACCATTCGATTTACATCGACGAGCCGAATCTAATCATGTAATAAAGTACATCTTTTAACAAACGCACATTAAAATATACATATAACCAATATTCAAAACCCTCGGCAATCGAATAAATCGATACGTAAGAGTCGTGTTATCGATTAAATTGTATCGTTTAGTTCGGTTTGGTGAAGACCTCTGGAAACCAGGGTAACGGGCAACACAGCCGGAGGCCATGGACTAGCGGAGCCACGGTCGCTTGCCGGTCAAGAACCCCCTTTGTGCCCTGCGATGGTCAAGTACAAGAGCCCACGTTCTTTGTCGTTACGTCAGATCACCCACGCTCCATCGCATGCACCCCGCATCTCGAGCTGCAGCTCGGCCGTTGATGCTGCGCTAGGAAGCAGTAATCGCCCCCGTAGCTGTCTTGTGACTTGTGCTGCTATAGTATAAAGTAGATAGCTTCCTCCCCGAGCTCGTATTTGCTTCACCGAAGCCATTGACTGGCCAAATCCCAAATACCCTCACTTTCTCTCAACACCGTGATTACCCCGCCATGTCACCCTCCCGAATCCGTCTTGGCACGGCCTCGCCGGCCACCCAGGCCACCACACCCGAGACCATAGCTCAGTTGGAACAGATCGCTCGCCGCGCAGCATGCAAGAAGATCGACATTCTCCTCCTGCCGGAGGCTTACATCGGCGGCTACCCCCGCGGCACCACCTTTGGTTGCCAGATGGGTAGCCGCACCAAAGAAGGCCGAGACGAGTATCTCCGCTACTTCCAGAACGCCGTCGACCTCGGAGACACCGTCGGTGAAGGCGGTGCCGGCGCCGGTGCCGCATGGGTGAAAAGGGAACTCCCAGATACCAATCCGCCCTCGGACACCCCGGACAAGCCCTCCCCAAAGCGCGGGGACGGTACCCGCGAGGAACTCGAGCGCATCGCCCGCGAAACCGGCGTCTTCATCATCACCGGCCTCATCGAAAAAGCCGGCGGCAGCATGTACTGCTCCGCCGTGTACATCGACCCCCACCGCGGCATCATCGGCAAACGCCGCAAAGTCATGCCGGTACGTTCCCCTCCCTCTTCCCACCCAAAGGTCCACCACCCTAACCCAACCTCAGACCGGAACCGAACGCCTCGTCTGGGCCCAAGGCTCCCCCTCCACCCTCCGCGCCGTCACCACCACCATCCGCAACATCCGCATCAACCTCGCCGCCGCCATCTGCTGGGAAAACTACATGCCTCTGCTGCGCCAATCCCTCTACGCCCAAAACATCAACCTCTACCTCGCTCCCACCGCCGACGGCCGCGACACCTGGCTTCCCCTGATGCGCACCATCGCCATCGAAGGCCGCTGCTTCGTCGTAACATCCAACATGTGCGTTCGCGGCGAGTCCACCAGCAGTACTTCTTCCTCGTCCGTCTTACCTACACCACCGTCTACCCTTCCCGAGTCCGACTCTGCGGCGGTGTACTTTGCTGAATCCGAACCCTTTGCTACACCTACCATCCAACCCGCTTCTACATCGGGGATCCAACCCACTGCTAACTCCGGGATCCAACCCAACCGTCGAAACTCCTGCGTAACAGAAGATGGCTTCGAAATTGCGCTCCCTTCGTCGTCTCCTAGTCGCGCGAGGCAGCAACAGGCACGCTCGGCTCATCGACGTAGGGAATCTGTATTTGATGAAGACGGGAATGAGATTGTTTTGCCCTGCGGGAAGGGATCTTCATCTGCGGATGCTTCTGCTTCTGCGTGGAGGAGTAAATCCCCTGGCCTTCAATGCGGAGCGGGAGCGGGAGCGGGAGCTGGGAGCGTATCTGCTGCTCATGGACGGAAGGAAGCTGTAACTGGCAACTCCAGCAGCTCATTCGTCTCGCGCGGAGGGTCGGCGATAGTGTCTCCGTTTGGAGAAGTTGTGGCCGGTCCTCAGTGGGAGGACGATGAGGGGCTGGTGTATGCTGATGTTGACTTCGATGACTGTATTCGCGGGAGGTTGGATCTTGACACGGCGGGGAGTTATTCGCGGTATGTGTTTTCCCCCTTTTTGCCCCTTGGGTGTTTGCCCCTGAAACAGCTTACTGACCTGCGTGTAGGAACGACTCGTTCAAGTTCTCGGTAGAGGGGCTGGATCTGTCGCCGTTGCCATACTGATCGTCTATCATGCTATCTATCTGGCATCGTGTATCTTGTACTCGTACCACATATATTCACAACTCAGCACATCGGACGGAACTGTAGTATCTCCCAGAAGATAAACCGGCAGTACTGCCTGGTGTGGGTATCATGATATTCTGCCTATGGACTACTGTCCCTCCGGCCATATGCTTGCTCGCATTCTGAGAAAATGAAACCGCCGCGTGCAAACCCCCAACCGCTGGGCAACCTTCGCCCTTGACCCTGTGACAAAGCAAATTCTAGACCAAGCTTCCAAATGCAAACGCGCTCTACCATATCTCACTCCTTGCCCTTTTCGTTGCTCTTCGATCCCTCGTCCTCTGCGACCTCGCGGGGGCTTGCCAGGGGGCTCGCGGCCGGTGGCCCGCCGATACTCCCACTGATGCTCTCCGCACGACCGTGCCCCAACAACCCGCTCCTTATGCTTGCTGCATCTCCCGCAGCCGCGCTGCTCGCCCCAACCACCTGCTTTGCGTAGATGCTGTTCCGCTCGCTCGCCAAAATCCCCGTAGCCGAGTAGATACTGGTTCGCTCGTTTGCCATCCCGCTGGCCCCACGATGCAGCCCGGGAGTGGAAGGCCCTGCGGCACCAACACCTTCCATATTTGCGCTGAGTACGCTCAGGGGCAGGGATTCCCGGCTGCCACCCCACAGGGACGATGGCGCAAGCGCGCGTACCGAGGCATCTGTGTCAAAGGATCGCCGCCGTCGACGCTTGGACGATGACGCAAGCGTCAGGATGGAAGCATTGTCGGTCAAGAGATTGTTGGCCGTCGCCGTGGCATACGTAGTAGGATGCCCAGTCGTGCTGGCTCCGGCCGGAGTCAAGTGGGCCGGGATCGCGGATGCGGGGGATGTAGTGGGGAACGGCTGGTCGAAGTGGATTACCTGGGAGCCGCCCTGTTGCGATTGGTGGTTGTTCCCATTTGTGTTGTTCTGGTTGGGCCCCAGCGACTGTATTGTTGTGAGGGTTGTCGTCAACGACCGTACCGACGGAGCAGGGGAGGAAAAGGTGCTGTCGCCGCCCCTCCGTGAGTCGAGTCCGCCGCCCGCGGTGCGACTAGTACCTGCGATCGACGACGCACGATGTGAAGGGGCCATCATTGATCGGGAGGTTTCCTGGTCGGTCGAAACGGTGGGGGCCATCGAGCGGCCACCCACCGTCGGCGGGGGCAGGCCGTCTGTTGACAATCTGACGGACACGGTCGGGGCAAGGGACGTTCGGCTCGATGACCTGCCAGTTCGGCCGGTGATTATCGAGGGCTGGCTGTGCTGCGCTGGCGGCGCAATCCGGCCAGATTGTTGGTATGGGTTGTTTTGTATTTTCTTCGCTTCATTTCGTTTTGCGGCGTGCCGACCCCCCTCGGAAGCGGCCTTGAGGTTGGCCAGCTTCTTCATCAGAGCCGAGAAGGGTCGACGCCGACCCGTTCGGGCCGAGCGATCTGCCATGGTGTCAGCGGCGTCAAATGGACCAAGCCGTGGTGCTGAATTGAGTCTGCTGTGGTGGAATGGGACAGAAGTGTGGCCCGTCGGGCAGCGCGGAGAGGCAGACTGCGGGGTACCGAGGGAAGGCAAAGGCAAGATAAGGTCAGGGAGACTGGGGCAGTACCGTGAGGTTGGGCTGTTGTTTCGGTCATAGCCATGGAACGTGCGAGGATGGTGCGGACTTTGTTGGGTGACAAATGGGTCGTTGCGGGCAGACCAGCGTGTCTGGTTTGCTGGTGCTGCGGCGCCCAAGTTTCACCTGTGCTTGGATGGAGTTGGCGGACCCGGGGTGGGCCAAAGCTTGTTGTTATGGGTCAGAGAGCGGTTTCGTTTCCAGAAAGCAGCTCGAAGATCGAAGCGGGTGTCTTGTGGGGAGAAGGTGATCTGGATGGATGCCGCGCAACGCGAAGAGGTTCGGGGACTGCGGGACCGTCGGGTCGCGTTCCACAACGCTTACGGAGTACGGGGCACCGGGCTGCGGGTTGCGGGCAGCGACTGCGAGCGCGGGAAAGAGGGATGGTTCGTGTCAATCTGTACTGCCCCTCGTTTTGATCGAAGGAGCGTCCGTTTCGGGGTCTTGGTTCGCAGGCAATTGCAGGAGAGTCGCCGTCCAGAACAGCCTAATGTGGACGGTCCCAGGCTTTCGGGCGCCAGGGTTCATGACGAGGAGGAGCGGGTGGGTCTAGATTTCTGGAATCCTTGGCGCACCCACGTGCTTTGTCAGGTGGGCCATCCGGCTCCTGCCTTTAACCTTGTTCTGTCGACGACGTTGAGTCCGAAGCAGAGATATTTCTCCGATAAAGGCGTTTGCTTTGGAGGGGCCGCCAGTGCAGCTGCAGTTGCGACCGCTATCGTTTTTGGACTTTGGGCGGCAAACTCTGAGAATGCTTGGCATGCTTTCGCTGCTTCCACAGCAACCACTTCTGCATTCCTCCACGGCGATCGGGGTGCCTGAGACTCTCGATTCGGCATCCTCGTTCACAAGCCTAGCGTCTGCGTCCGATTTGTCACAATGCCGCTCGGGCCGCCATGTCGATTAAACTTCTTCCCGGGGACGTCATTGCACAGATCAAGTCATCCGTCGTCATCACTTCGCTGAATGGCGTTGTATTCGGCCTCCTCCAGAACTCGCTCGATGCCGGCGCATCCAAAATCAGCATATCCATAGACTATGGTCGCGGCAACTGCACCGTGGAAGACAATGGTCTAGGAATACCCCCAGCTGAGTTTGGGGAAGATGGGGGTCTTGGCAAGCTTTATTGTGAGTTCTGCAGCGAGCGGGGAGCCGGCTTCTCAAGCTCACAAAGTGTAGATACTTCGAGGTACCCACCTCAACCTCGATACCACGGCCGGCATGGCACATTCTTGGCGTCTCTTGCCGCTTTATCATTGCTTTCGATTTCCTCTCACCATCGAGAGTATCGGTCGCACAACTCCTTGACCATCCACAACTCCAAGGTGGTGGCGCGGAACATCCCCGCACTTCCGGAGCAGGAGCTGCTCGCGCATCAAAGTGGTACCCGTGTCGCGGTACGGGATCTGTTTGGCTCGATGCCGGTTCGCGTCAGGCAAAGATCGATCGAGGCGGAACGGCTGGGATCAGCTAAGACCTTTGACCAGCTCGTCCTCTCGATTGTCGCTCTTCTCTTGCCTTGGCATGATGATGTTGCACTCACCATCCGCGATTTGAGCAGCGGGCGCCTCTTGTCACTCAGCCCTCAAGTCGCCCGCCAAGTCCAAAATCAGGACATCCCGAAGAGCGTCACCTGTTTCCGGGCTGCTAGCTTCTTTACACAGGCGTCCTTGGCAGATGACGCGGGTGTTCAATCCTGGGTGCCTCTTGAGGCTTCCTCCCCCGGTATCTCGGTGGTTGGCTGTGTATCACTCCGCCCTGTAGTTACCAAGCGCACACAGTTCATCGCTCTGGGCGTCCAGCCTCTGCTAAACGAGAATCAGACCAACGTCCTCTACGAGGAGGTCAACAAGGTCTTTGCGAATTCGAGCTTCGGTGCTATCGAAGATGGTCTGGCTGATGAGCCTGATGCTCCGAAGAAAACTCATGGTTTTACGCAAAAGGCGCTCAAGGTCCGAAAGGGCGTTGATCGGTGGCCGATGTTCTTCCTGAATGTCTCCCTGGAAGGCTTGATGGAGCGCATGGATGCTGATGAGTTACTGGACGAACGTCGTACAACCTTGGCGAAGATCATCAGCCTGCTTCAAATGACAGCCTATGGCTTTTTGAAGAAGCACCACTTCCACCCGAAGTCTGTGCATGCATTTCAGGAACTCGAAGCAGCCCGGACTGCGGTGTCCGAAACGCATCGATCGAGTATAGCTCAGACTGGCGCGAGGGACAAACCTGCGAGAGCTGGCCGGTCATCAAGCTCACGAAGTCGAAAGACAGCATCATCCGCGGCAAAGGGGAAATCTGCGGTTTCGCCGTTTGCAACCTGGTCTAGGCTCAAATCCGCTTCCGCAAGTTCAAAGAAGCTGGAAAGTTGCTCCAGTTCGATCTCGCCGCTCGTCTCCGAGTCAGGCGTCTCCCCTGAGGACGAGAGGCTTGAGGCACCAAGCTCCGCTGCTTGGAACCCGCTGTTCTCGAGGAAAGGACAGCTTCTACGGAAACCATTTGATGACGTGGAAGATAATTCCGCACCTTCACTGTCAAACGATGGAAGCCAGTCGTCAGCCTCCTCGACGGGCGGAGCCACCACCAGCGAAGGCAGTGACAACATCACCTGGGTTGATCCGGCCACGAAAGTCCGCGCCTTGATAAATCCAAGAACGGGATTCGCCGTAAAATCCATTTCAGCAACCGCCGAGGCTGCTTCACTTTCCCGGAGAAGGACTGAGCGCATCTCTGACCGTCGCCGCCCGCCCCTAGTAACAGCGAAACCAACCGCCAACACCCGGAACCAAGTTTTTGAGCGCACCGAAGCGGCGATTCCGTGTGTCCCCGAAATATCCGAATATCTGGGTCACGACCACAACCATGACTGTCGAGATCTTGGCGACGTCAATATCGACGGCCCAAGTGGGAAGATTTCCAGAACACTGGAGAGCAAGATTTCGAAAGATGCACTCGCAAAAGCCGAGGTCATCCAGCAAGTCGACCGCAAGTTTATCCTCGTCAAGATATTTGTGGATGGTTCACCGAGTGATGAAGTAGCTGCGCCGTCGGATGAGAAGGACCCTGATCGCTACTTGCTCGTTCTCATTGACCAACATGCGGCAGATGAGAGGTGCCGCGTGGAGGAGCTGATGGAGGGGTATTTTGTTTCTGGCGACGATGGCATGGAAGCTCAGATTGAAGCACTGGTCAAGCCCTTGCGTTTTGATCTGTCCGCTACAGAGGGCCGCCTCCTTGAGCGGTTTCGGGAGTACTTCCGGTACTGGGGTATCAGGTATGAGCTCTTTCGCAGCGTAGTGAACGAGAAGGGCCGGGAAAGCGGCAGGGTTACGGTGGGAGTTCAGGCGCTGCCGACGAGCATTGCGGAGAGATGCCGGTTGGAGCCCAGGCTGCTGGTGGAGCTTCTGAGGAAGGAGATATGGAAGCTGAATGATCGGCCTGGCGTTGCGAGTGGTGTTGCCGGATTTGCTGGGGAGGCGAAGCCAGGAGACCGCGGGTGGGTTGCAAGGTTTCATCAGTGCCCGAAGGGGATCGTGGAGATGATCAACTCGAGGTCTTGCAGAAGTAAGTGGATTGCGGTCACATTTCTAGCCGAGTACTGACAAGAATAGGTGCCATCATGTTCAATGATGTCTTGACGTTGGACGAATGCAGAGACCTGGTTCGCCGCCTTGCGAGGTGTGCGTTCTCATTTCAGTGTGCGCATGGGAGGCCTTCCATGGTTCCGCTTGTTGATCTTGGGGTCGGCGATGTCTTTGGGCTAGGGGGAAAGAGGCCCGAGGAGATGGGTCGAGGTGGGTTGATGAAAGAGTTGAAGACATGGGCGAGGAATGGGAAGTAGAGGCCGAGTTTAGGGTATAATCTAGGGCATTCTCTTTGCCCCCAATGGCCGGGCGGTTTGACGTTGTGATTCTTGTGCCCGCATTTGATGGGAGTGCTTGACCCTGGTTGGTTTGTCCCCTTAGCAGCGACGGCAGTCAGGTGGCTGCTTAAAAGAGGGTCTGGCAGACTGTACTGACACATACGACCATACCCACTGGAGAACTGGGGATCCCGTCTGCTCTCCCATAGATAAGCCAGTGAGGGCCAGACTAGTAGTTGGGTCGGTGACGACCAGCGAATCCCTGGTGTTGTATGTTTTTTGCCTTTTTGATTGCAGTCCATCCCCACACATGTGGGTCATGATGTTTTTGGATGTTGAGGGTTAGGGTCTACGGGTACGACACAACGCCAAGACTCGGCGGGGTGGAGAGGTCCAAGCTCCCGCATTGCGTCGTCAAGCTCCAGGTCCATCCAGGCTCCGGCTTGACTGTCCCAGTACAACACCGACACAACCTCAACGATCAACCTCCGCGCCGAATACCAATACCAACCTCTAGATCAAAGATGCCACCATGGCGCTGACGGTACGCCTCCGCCCTTTGTTTCCCATCACCAGCTAACCCACGCGCACCAGTGGAGGTCCTTTGACTTCTTCGACGCATCCCAGATCCAAATCCCCGACGAAGACACCCGCGCCTTCTTCACAAGCAACGACATCTCCTCCGTCTGCTCCGGCTCCGAGTCCCTCTTCTTTGGCAGCTACGATGGCACCGTGCGCATCGTGTCGCCCGCCTGGAAGGTGGTGCGCAGCTTCCAGGCCTACGACACGGGTCCCATCACGCACATGCGCCAGGTCGAGGGCACGAGCTTGCTGGTGACCGTAGCGGAGGAGCCGAGCGCCGTTGGAGATGGAGGTGTTCCGCAGCCGGTGTTGAAGGTGTGGGCGCTGGATAAGCCGGTGAAGAAGACGGGGATTCCGACGTGCTTGAGTACGGTGGTGGTGAATAATGGGAAGAAGCCGTTTCCGGTGGGTAACTCTGTGTGTGTGAGAGAGGGAGGGGGGATGGGGCTAACGGGGGGTAGATTTCGGCGTTTACGGCGACGGAGGACTTGTCGCAGGTTGCGGTCGGGTTTGCTAATGGCGCGGTTACGGTTATTCGCGGCGACTTGATACATGATTTGGGGACGAAGCAGCGGATTATTTACGAGTCTGACGAGCCGATCACGGGGGTTGAGCTGCATGTCGAGGGCACGCTCACGACGCTTTTCATTGCGACGACGGCGAGGATACTGAAGCTGGTTGTGTCGGGCAAGGGGCACGGGCAGCCGCCGAAGACGGTCGAGGATGAGGGGTGTGGTGTTGGGTGTATGGCGGTTGACAAGAAGACGGGGAACATTGTGGTTGCGCGGGACGATGCGGTTTATTCCTACACGCTTGATGGCAGGGGGCCCCCGACGGCGTACGAGGCGCCGAAGAAGCTGATTAGTGTCTATGAGGACTATATCGCTTTGGTGTCGCCGCCGACGCCGGCTGGGGAGTCGGATGGGTTGCGCCGGCGGTTTTGGGGCGTCACGGCCGACAGCATCTACACGTTCACGCTTCTTGATCCGGAGCTGAGGATTATTGCGCACAGCGAGTCGGTCTTGACGGACGTGCAGCATATATTTCAGATCTGGGGGGATCTCTACACTCTCACGCAGGACGGGAAGGTAAGTGGGTTTGTTCTTGGTGCCTTTTTGGTCAAGCTGACTCGTCTAGGTGTACCGATACCACGAGAAGACACCCCAGCAGCGGTTGGAAATGCTCTACCAGCGCAACCTCTACACCCTTGCCGCCGACTTGGCCCGGAAGTGCGGCATGGATAGCAAGCAGCAAAACATCATCTTCCGCAAGTACGGCGACTATCTCTACCAGAAGGGCAACTATGACGAGGCCATGGCTCAGTACATCAAGGCGATTGACAGCACTGAGCCGTCGCAGGTCATCAGGAAGTTCCTGGATACGCAGAGGATACACAACCTGATCGAGTACCTCGAAGAGCTCCACGAGCATCACAAGGCAACGTCGGATCATACGACGCTGCTGCTCAACTGTTATGCCAAGCTCAAGGATATTGATAAGCTAGAGAAGTTTATCAAGTCACCTGGGGATCTCAAATTCGACTTGGATACGGCCATCTCGATGTGTCGCCAGGGCGGGTACTACGAACAGGCTGCGTACCTTGCTAAGAAGCATGGGGAAACTGATCTGGTCGTGGATATCCTGATCGAGGATTCCAAGGCTTATGGGGATGCGCTTGAATTTGTGTGGCATTTGCACCCTGATGCGGTGAGTTGCCACGGTCTTGTCCGCAACGTCTATTCTTGCCACGATGCTGACTTCTTAGGCCTACCCCTGTCTCATGAAATACGCTCGAGTGCTTATTGAGCATTGCAAGAAGGACGCTACCCAACTCTTTATCGATTACTACACCGGCAAATACCGACCCCGGGTTGATCTCCCACCCGAAGCTGAAGTGGTCGTTCCCGCTGCGACAAACGGGGGCTTTGTCACAGGAGCTGCTAATGCAGTCCAAAACCTCAGCAACTTGATACCATTACCATATCTCGGTGCGCAAGCTGCAGCTCCACCGGCTGCACAAAACGCGAAGCCTGCGGCCGACGATGCCACCGTCACTGTCAAAGCAGAGGATCTCGTCCCCCCAACATACACACCGCCACGGCCGAGGACTGCATTCTCTTCCTTCATCGACCACCCCGATGAGTTTATTGTCTTCCTCGAGGCCTGCGCTCAAGCAGATACCCTCTCCGAGGCAAACAAGACCGACATCTACACCACACTCTTCGAGATGTACCTCCACAAAGCCAAAGAAGCCCGGGATGATGGCCAGAGCGAGGAATGGGGCAAGAAGGCCAAGGCTCTCATTGACGGTGGTAAGGCCAAGTCTCAAAGTTCGAGCCGGCCGAACATCGAGAACTCGAATGTTCTCCTGCTCTCACATCTCTCCAATTTCCGCGACGGAACCACCCTGGTGAAGGAGCAGTCAGGCTTGCTGTTCGACATCTTTCGCTCTTACACCTCTGCTCGCGACACCCGGGGCGCCGTCCGCGCGCTCCGAAAATACGGCCCCGAAGAGCCCCAGCTCTATCCGGCGGCCCTCTCTTATTTCACCTCGGACCCACGCATCCTGCAAGAAGCCGGCCCGGAAGAACTCGAGCGCGTTCTGGACCGCATCGACCGCGATGGCCTGATGGCACCCCTTCAGGTTGTTCAGACGCTCAGCAAGAACGCCGTGGCTACCATGGGAATGATCAAGCCGTATCTGGCTCGCCGTATAGAGCGCGAGCGTAAAGATATTGCCGAGAACCGGCGTGATGTAGCAGCTTTCCGTTCAGAAACGGAACAGCGGCGCCAGGAGATTGCCAGCCTCGGGACGCAGCCTTTCCTGTCAAAGGCTACCCGTTGCGGACAGTGCACTTTGCCCCTGGAGCTTCCAACAGTGCACTTCCTGTGCAAACACTCGTTCCACCAACGGTGTTTGCCAAATGGTGGCGCGGCCAGTGACGATGGCGTCGAGGTGGAGTGTCCGCTGTGCGCGAGGGATAATGCCACGATTAGGGCGCTGAAGAAGGGGCAAGCAGAGCACGCGGAGAGACATGAGCTGTTCAAGGCTGATTTGGAGGCCAGTGAGGATAGGTTTAGGACGGTGGCTGAGTGGTTTGGGAGGGGTGTGATGACTGCGCCGGTTATAGAGTGAAGCGTTAGTTGGTACAATAATGAGAAGATGGCTATTTGTAGCATTTATTTCTGCTCCCCTCGTTAATCCACGACATGAAATATGTTATGCCTTCTGGAAGTGACATGGTATCAGACGCAAAATCCATGTTTAACAGACGCGACCCAGATGGTAATTTTGCCAAGGCGCAAGACGATCAGGCTTCTGGGCAAAGAAGCCGAACCGAACTCATTTCTTCCAGCAGGCAGAGGGGTATCACGTCTATTCAAGCGCCCAGTCTACATGTTAAGTACAATATGATACAGTATTATTTTACATCCCCGACGGGCCAATGCCAAACATCTTATTCAGCCAGTCGCCCACCTTTCTCGTGTCGTTGAACAGCACGGGATCTTGCAGATCGAGGGGGTTGCTAAGGGACATGCCCCAGTCGGCGATCTCGTATAGCGTCTTCTTGTCTGCCTTGCCTTCTTCCACATTGTAGAGGTCGTTCTCGCCGATGCGGACGGCGCATTCTCCTTCGTCGCTTCGCAGGCCGGAGATGGAGCTCGAGGTGAGGTCGATTATTCCCTTGCGGATGTCGAGGTGGATGCGGAGCTGGAGATGTTAGTCCGAGAGCTAGGGTTGGGAAAAGCAGGGGAAGCTCACATTCGGCGGCAAGTCCTCCGGCAGCGGAGGTCTCGGCCGCGGATCCTCCTCGGTCGGATGCGTTGAAAAGGTAAACTGCGGTGTCTGTCCGAACCTCCAGTCGGGAGTCTGAATCGTCTCCACCTCCTCCGCGATCCAAGTCGCCTCGGACGCCGCCTCCGTATCCACGTCCACCACCGGTGCCTCCCCCTCATACATCTTCCTAAACTCCCCAATCACAGCGTCAATAAACTCCTCGTTCCCGAGCTCCACGTTGCGTATCGGCGACCGCACGCTACGCACGCCCTTACTCTGCATATACGCCTCCGCCGGCGACCTCAGCAGCTCCGACACCATAGGCAAATGCGGCGAGGAGAGCAGACACGTCCCATGGTGGAGCGCCCGCCCGGTGATAAGCTTATACGCCGACCCAGACACCTTGTACGTCTCCTTCTCGCTCGGCCCAATCACAATATCATGCCTCTCGTTGACACGGGCTTCCGCCACACCCAGCCGTCGCAGCGCGCGCGATACCATCTCCGCGTGGCGGTTTCGGTCAAAGTCGAAGGACGCGCTGGGGCAAATGACCGACCAATTGACGTTGCCGAGGTCGTGGAAGACGGTTCCGCCGCCGGAGCGCCGGCGCACGAGGTCAACGCGCGTGTGTCGCCCTGCGGCGGCGGGGCTGGGGATGCCGCGGCGGAGGCGGTCGAGGTTGACTTCCATCCAGGGGTTTTGGTTGCGGCCGATGACGACGCATGGTCGGTTGACGTAGAGGAAGAGGACGGCGGAGGATTTGTCGCAGTTGCGGAGGAGGTATTGCTCGATGGCGAGGTTGAGGTAGGGGTCGTGGGATGGGGAGGTGTAGACTTGGACGGGGCGGGAGAGGGTCGATGGGTTGAAGAGAGGGATCCTGCTTAGGAGACGTAGGCTGGGGCGGAAGGGTGTCATGGTGTGAGCGGCGCGTGTTTGCCCCCGATCCCGGCCCGTCCCCGTGCAGTGCCGGCCGTGATGGCCAAGGAGACCATCGACTTTGGATTTGCGATTGACGTTGGAATTGGCATTGGAATTGTGGGGCCTGCCGATGCTTGCAGGGTCCTCGCTTATCCCTGCAGATCCCGCCCCACAGGGCACCCCTTGATTGGGATACAGCGTCGAAGAGAACAACTCCAAATCGAAGGTCCTGGTCAAAATCAGCTGCTAGTTTCCGCTCATGATGGATCTTCCGTCTTATGGGCTCTTACGGCTCGGTCTCCATGAGAGCACTGCGCGTGGCTCTGGCCGATTCGGTCCCACGCAGGCGAAGATGATGTCAAAGAGACGGGGAAGCAGCGGCGGCAGCGGAGCTGCTGCCGCAGCATGGACAGGGCCATGCAGCATCGACCCTTGGACATCATCCTACAAACATCACCCCGGCACAGGAGGATGGGAACCCATCCTCTTGCAACCTTACGAACTCTAGGGTGCGTGCCCATTTCGCACCAAGGATCAACTTCAACTTCGCAAATTCTCGATGCGATGCGTCATGGGCTTGACTACATCCAGTATGGAGGGGGTTTGCTTAAACGAAGCTGAATAGAAGGGCGTGAGAGCAATACACATGGAAAACTGGAGGTTGCGAGAACACAGGAGAGCTGGATCAAGAAATGTCTGTGGAGACAACGGTAAACCCTAACCCTTGGAATGCTTTCTGACAAGGCGAACTCTTGCGCAGACTAGATTCGCAAGCATCCAGCTGTACGAGGACCACAGATATGGAAGACGGTGCTTCATCGCAAATTGGAACTTCCCAAATCTCCAAAAAAAAAGACAGGCATCCCAAAAACTTGTAGATCTCTGGAGATAGAAAGCCGGCCCGTCCCACTCCCTGGTGCCAAGCGGGATGCATTTTCCCAGAAGAACGTCTTTGGAAATGACATCCATGGAAGGCTGCAAGTTTGCACAAAATATAAAGCGAGATGACTGGGGGGCTCTGCCGCGAAATATCACGATTTACAGACATTGCTTGAGGGCGGGGCTGAAGGGCAGCATAGTCGGATGTAGTACCCGACGGGTACTACCCGCGGCGAAGAGACAACGTATGTGAGATGCCAGAAGTGCCCTCAAACCGCAATATTGGCTTCGTTGGGTGGGGAGATGGCCTCGGACATGACCGCGCAAGTTGCTCTGCTTTGCTGTTTCACTGAGCGTCGCTGGAAAGAAAGTGTGGATTTCCCCCAGCAGGAACCCCACCGCCCTGGCAACCGTGGAACGAGGCCGTCACAACAAGTCCATCCACCCACAGCCGCGCAGTAGGAGTGCCACGGTGGAAAATACACCATTCAAACCGCCGAATCTTGGCCTTTTCAATGTGCCAAATGGCGATCGCGCCTAATGCCACGCAGCCTGGATTTCATGGATTAACCCCCGTCAACTGCAGAGACTGGGTCAACAACAACATTGCTTGAGAGGCATCTTTTGCAGGCAAACAGGTATCGAAGGGATTATTTCCGTGCCTTCCTTCAAAGGTGGGAGACCTTTGAGGATTCCAAGACGGCATTTGGTGTCGGCTTGAGGACCTTTTCTACCACTCAACGATATCACCTCGCGCCTTCCTGTATTCTGTGAACGCCTTCTCGTGTTCTGATGACGCCTTGGTTTCTTCTAGGTATGCCTCTTTGCGCTCTCGGTATGCCTTCTCAAGTACCTGGTACGTCTTGACACTTGCCTTTTGCATTTTCAACATCCCTCTTCAGTTCCATGGTATTCCTTCTTATGTTTTCAACCTGCATTCCTGCACTCTGAATATGCATTGCTTCCCCGATTGAGGGCATCGAGTGATCTTTCTGATGCCTGTTTGCATTTCCCAAACGCCTTTGTTGCTTCCCCACAGAGCTCCACTGGCCGTGCGCTAATCCCTGTTTGGCTTGGCAGCTGCGGGGTGCCGATAACGGATAGCGCGTAGTGGGGCATTTGAAAGGCCTCTCAACCGCCAATTGACCCGTGCGTCAGAACATCACCACGCCTCACAAAAATCTCACTAACGCCTCAAAAATGTCGACCTTCGGCCAGTACTTCCGCGTAACAACTTCTGGCGAAAGCCATTGTGCCGCAATTAATGTCATCGTGGATGGCGTGATCCCGGGCCTAGAGCTGTCAGAGGACGATATCCAGCCGCAGATGACCAGAAGACGCCCCGGGCAGAATGCGCTTGTAACGCCGAGGAATGAGGAAGACCGGGTCATGATCATGTCCGGCACTGAATTTGGGGTTACGCTTGGAACCCCCATCTGTATGATGGTCAGGAACAAGGATCAACGTCCCAAAGGTTACCGCCTCTCCTCACCATTCACCCCTCACCCCACTGACATCTCACTCTAGACTACGGCAACTCAACCATGGACCGCTACCCCCGCCCCAGCCATGCCGATTGGACCTACCTGGAGAAGTACGGGGTCAAGGCCAGTTCCGGAGGCGGCCGAAGCAGTGCCCGCGAGACCATCGGCCGTGTGGCTGCAGGTGCCATCGCCGAGAAATATCTCCGCCTGGCCTACGGCGTGGAAATCGTTGCCTTCGTCACTGATGTTGGCCACATTTCTCTCTTCCCACCGACCCCTGAGCACCCTAGCGCAAGCACCAACCCAGCCTTCCTGGACCTCGTCAACACCATCGATCGGGCCACCGTTGACAAGTTCCTCCCCGTTCGCTGCCCCGATGCAGCGGTATCCGAGAAAATGGTCAACCTCATCACCGAGTTCAAGGAGCGCAACGACTCGATCGGCGGCGTCGTAACCTGCGTCATCCGCAACGTTCCCAGCGGCCTCGGTGAGCCCTGCTTCGACAAGCTGGAGGCCAAGCTCGCCCATGCCATGATGAGCATCCCCGCCACCAAAGGCTTCGATATCGGCTCTGGCTTTGGCGGCGTTCAGGTTCCCGGATCTACACACAACGACCCCTTCGTGCCCACTGCAGGCGAGCAGCTCCCCCCTGGCGTTGCTGAGAGCGGTGCCGCACGCAACAACCTTCCCAGACCGAAGCTCACCACCAAGACGAACTACTCCGGCGGTATCCAGGGCGGTATCTCAAATGGCGCCCCGATCTACTTCCGCATTGCGTTCAAGGCACCGGCTACCATCGGCGTGGACCAGGTTACCGCCACCTACGACGGCGACTCGGAGGGCGTCTTGGCAGCGAAGGGACGGCATGACCCCTGTGTGGTCCCCCGCGCAGTGCCCATCGTTGAGGCGATGGCTGCACTAGTTGTGATGGATGCGGTTCTCGCTCAGCAGGCCAGACACACAGCCAAGAGCCTGCTTCCACCTCTGAAGCAGACGTTGAACTCTCAGAAGCCGGCAGGCAATGGCGTTACAGAGGCATTGTAAATAAAAAGGCTAGACAAAAGTAGTTCGTTGGGAGGGGGTCTTCAGATGACGTTGGACCCCTAAAACAAATCGAAATAGGCATTGAGTTTTCTCCTCGAGGGCCTCGAGTTTTCCAGCTTAAGCGATCCAGTGACTTATCAAGGCCATCAAGTTACCCCGTTTAAGGCATCACAGTTCCCGGTCAAGGGCGTCAAGTTTCCCAGCCAAAGGCATCCAATTTTACAGTAAGGCCATCCAGTAACTCATCAAAGCGGTTAAGTTATCTATCAACGGCATCAATTTTCCCTTTCCAGGGTATTAAAGTTTACCAGTTATGGGCATTAAGTTGTCGGCAGGGGGTTAATTTTCCACTTTCAAGGTATCGTATTACCCAAACAAGGCGCTACATTCTCATGGCCAGGGCATCAAGCTTCCACATCTAAGGCATCACATTACCCAGCTAAAGCGCTGCTCTGGATAACACTAGGCCTCTAAAAATTTAACTAAGGCATTATATTCAGGCGTTGAGGGCATCAGGTTTCCCCAGTCAAGGCGCTGTATTCTCACATCCAGCGCATCATGTTTCTCAATCAAGGGCATCTACTCTCCCCGCCAAGGGCATCGAGCGTCCCCTTTGAGAGCATCAGGTTCCCCTATCAAGGGCGTTACACGTCCCTTTCAATAGCATCAAGCCTCCCCTTTAAAGGCATCACATCTCCCTATCGAAAACATCAAATATCCCCTTTGACGGTATTACACTTCCCCTTCAACGGTATCACATCTCCCCACCAAGGGCATCGCACTTTCCTATCGAAGGCATCGAACATCCCCTTCGACGGTATCACACTTCCCCTTTAACGGTATTACATCTCCCCACCAAGGGCATTAAGCCTCCCCTTTAAAGGCATTACATCTCCTTATCGAAGGCATCGAGCATCCCTTTCGACGGTATCACACTTCCCCTTCAATGGTATTACATTTCCCTACCCAGGGCATCGCATTTCCTCATCAGCGGCACCAAGTCTCCCCGCTAAGGGCATCAAGTCTCCCCATCAAAGGCATCACATCACGCAACCAAGGCACCACATCCTCACATCATACACAGTCAAGTAATCCCAACAATAGATATCTCCATTCTCAGTCTATGTATTGCACATCCCCTACATTATGTACCCCTCATGTCTCAAAATCTCATCCTTCACTCATATCCATCAAGTCCATTCCATACATACATACATCCCAAGCCATCCAGCCATTCCATGCCATGATCGTTCATCCGAATCGCAAGGTGGGGGGTAGTCGCTATGCAACAAGCAAGTGCAGTGACAGGGAAGCGCAAAATAACAAACTAAATGCAAATTCCAAGATCTCTTCTCCCAGGGGTGATGATGTATCGAGTGGTGTTCCTTGTGACCGGTCTCCAAAGTGAGATGACGCCGAGTATGTTGTCCTGTAAATGCAGCATTCGCAAAGATGAGAGTCGTTCAATCCAGCGCGGTGAGCTGTTGTCACCTCAAAGCTCGTCGTGTGCGGGAGTGGGAACAGCATCGACCGGGATCGAGACGGTGACGCGAAGAGTCTCGGTCTCGTAGACTGTCTCCTCGACCGTTTGCGGCACGGCCGTCTCAATGTAAGAGACCGTCTCGGTGGTGGTGATTCTCACCCGCACAGTCTTGGTGATGGTTTCGAAAACTTTGGTAGTGATGCGCTGGATGTCGGGGAAGACGAGGGGCGTTGGCGCGGCGTCAGCAGCCATCTGTGATCGCACATAACTCTCACAAGGGTGTGTAGCCTTTGCCGAGATCTCATCTGTCGTAGTGGTCGCGGTGTCCTCATCATCGGAGGCGGGGGAAAGCGGGGCCTCGGCGTTGAGAGATGCCTCAAAGTCAAAAGGCGCTTCGCTGAGCGGGGCCTCTTCCACAATGACCTCCGAACCGGCAGCAGCTTCAGGCTTTTCGACAGTCTCGGTCTCGACCTTAGTCTCAACGACCACAGGAACCTCAGCATCTAGAGCCCCCTCCCCAGCAGGCAGCGCCTCCTCAGCAGCATCAACAGGCGCCTCAACATCAACCGACTTCTCGTCTCCCTCAACTTCTGGAGCCGCAGCCACAAGGCTCTCCACTTCATCAGCCAACTCAGTCCCCTGTTCACCGCCAGACGCCTGGTTAGCAGCCACACCATCAACCACAGTCGCATCGCTGCTGGGAGGAATATCCGAGGCCTCAACGGAAGCCGGTTCCGCTGCCACCTCATCCGAAGGGACATCAGCAGTAGCCGGGGGAGCCATGAGGTCATCCTCCAGAGCTGCTGAATCTGTCTCGACGGGAATGTCAAGAGCCACGGATTCCTCCAAACCTGCAACGGGTGCATCGAACTCCGGGGGGGCATTGGTGTCAATCTCACTGGAAATAGAGTCGAGGACCGGTTCTGGCTCCTCGCTCGGGATACTCTGGAGCGCCTCGGGCTCCTCATTTGCGACACTTGACGGCTCCTCGGATTCCTCGGTCTGGGTCTCCTCTGGCGACACCGGCTCCTCGCTGGGGATGCTGAGCACCACTTCTGGCTCCTCGATCCGAGCCTTTTCAGATGCAACCTCCAGCACGATAGGCTCCTCGCTCGGCGACGGAGCCTCCAACAGGTTGCTAGCAATGGGTTGCTCGATGCTCGCGGAAGCCGCCGATGTCTCCATGATAATGTTGGAAACGCTCTCGACCAATGGCGTCTCCAATGTGGCCTCAGCTGCCTGTGAACTCGCTGGCGCATCAACCTGGGGACGGGCTTGGGTCTCCATCTTGACGGCCGGCGCTTGCATAACAGCCTCCTGCTTTGGCTGGGGTCGATATGTGGCAAGTTGGCCCTCCGGGAATACGGGAGCCTGAGGCGATGGCCGAACGATGACACAGGTGAGGAAGACGCAAAGAACAATGATGGCTACGTTCTTGGGGTCGCGAAGAAGAACCTTGAACGCTTCAAGAAGGAGATCGCTGAATGAGGCGTTTTCGAGCCCTCGCTTGTGAGCATCGCGATGCTGGCGTCTCTCGTATGCTTCCTCGGACGGCGATCTTGGCGACGGGGGCGGCACGTAGGAATCCGGATGTCGAGGTCTGGTGGACCCGTGCTCGCCACGAACAGACGAAGCCTTCTCAGAGTAGGGGGTTGGGCCGTCGCCGTAGATCTCCCGCATGCGCTCCTCGTCGCGGCGCATACGCTCTTCCGACACGTCGATGGAATCAGAACGCATCGATCGAGAGGAGTGAGTGACTCTCATCAAGGCTGGGGACTCGGCGCGGAGAGCCGAGCTGTAGGGTGGCTGGGGTGGCGAGGCGTGCATTGTGACCTGCATCGACGACGGCGGAGGCGAGGACACGACGAGTTCACGGGCCTGCCTCTCGGTCTCTGTCCTCTCTGCCTCGGCCCAAGCACGGTCGGGCTCTGGGACGACAGGGAGAGTCTGATCAACGCTGCAGTCTTCCCTGGCAGCGTCCTTGGCGAGCTCACGCTCGAGCTCTTCCTCCCGTCGGAGCTCTTCCTCGGCAGCTGCTTCGGCCTCGCGCTCCCGTTCTTCCTCTGCCCGTTGCCTCTCGTCTTCAACCTTCATTTGGATCTCTGCAAGACGTTCGAGTTCTGCTAGCATCGCAGGCTCAACAATCGGCTCGACCTCGACGTCAACCCGCTCCATGTCCTTCCAGCAGGCCTCCCAAGCGCCCGCCTTCATGAGCCCGTTGCTGGCGTAGACCTTGACGCGGAACACCTTGCCGGGGCCAAGAGACTCGTACTTGATATCGCCCTTGCACGTAGTACACCAATGTCTTCTCTCGTCCCTGGCGCGAGTGGACTCCGTCGTGTAACCATCGTCACTTTCGTCGTCCTCGTAATCTGCAATGTTCGAGGGGCCGAGGTAATGTCCGCATTCGAGAATCCTAGCCCGGCGTCGGAGGGGCAGCTCCAGGGCTTCCAGAAGCCTCTCTTCCAACACCTCGAAATCGTTCTGAGGATGAGGAAGCAAAACGCCGCGCTCAAGAACAGTCTCTCCAACGCAATCCTGCAACTCTCTCCAAGCGTCGCGGAGCGTCTTGAGTTGCTCTGATGCCTCGTAGACTTGCTTATTCTCGTCTAGGGCTTTGCCATTGACTGGGTCCAGCCCGTCCAAGACATCACCCCACATCCAGCGAAGGGGGAGAAGAGTGACATGAAGCAGCACAAGCGGAGGTGTGGCCTTGCGCACTTTGAGGCGAGTCGGTGTGGAGCGCCCCTTGGGGGAATATTGGGCGGAGCCGGTCGGGCTCTGGAAATGTGAGGCCCTGGGAATGCTGCCAACAGAGTGGCCAGTGTGTCGCTTTGCAGATCGCGGCGACGCACCACTGAAGACGGATGGCGTGGGCGATGTCATCTGCATAGCCCGGATATCTGAGGGTGTGCGGAAAGGGAGTCGGGTCTCGCGGCTTGTCGGCACAAAGTCCTCCTTGTCGTACTGAGAAAGTCCAGAGATGATTGACACCCCAGACATTCTGGGGGACCGTCCACGGGAGAGGAAGGATTGGTCGCCCGGCTGCTCGTTTGCTTTTGGCTTGTTGGCACCATCGCTGTGCCCGTCGAAGGAGCCAAGGGAGCTTCGAGCGCTGCGGTCGCTGAATACGTCGTCTTCGCCCTCGTGCTGCGAGCTGCTGTCACCCCCTTCATCACCAGATGCCGGCAACTCGTGGCGGATTTGGGAGTCTGTTGACTCGCGGCGGCTCTGGCTCGGGCTGTCCTGGTAAGAGGCCCTTCTCTCGTCCACCTCGTAGTGATCCTGGGAATCGGTGCTCAAGAGCGATGTGTCGACCTCTTCGTCAACTTGACTGACCGAGTCCCGATTGCTGCTCCGCTTCTCCAACTTGGCGACAACAGCTCGGGCGGCTGCTTGGATGAGAGCCTCGGTCCTTAGCGAAGCCTTCCTGTCGGTGGATGTGGAGGTAGCTGGTTTGGATTCTGTCTCGTCTTCCGCGCCAGGCAGACTATTGCGCATGGCCTTGGGCGTCTCTGCGTCGTCGCCAATGTAGCTCTCATCTACCGGTTCTTGTCCATCCTCAGTCATCAACGACCTGTCGTGGACTTCCTCGTCCTTGTGATAAGACATGTCTGATGCTTCTTCAGCGTCATCTTGCGCTATGCTGCGCTCGGACTCGAGCAACGACTCGTCTCCGACAGCGATCGGATCTTCGTTGTCGACAATTTCGGAGTCATCTTCGAGTGGTTGTTCCTCAATTGCGCCGCGATCCTCAATTATAGATTCTTCTTCCACGATCGAGCTATCGTGTTGCTCTGCAGCATCAACTTCTGCGTCAGGCTCTGTTGCGTCGGGTTCTGTCTCGTCCTGCGGCTGGTGGACCGCCTCGTCGAGTGGCTCATCTGCTGGCTCTTCGACTGCCTCTAGAGGTTGGTCGGCCGTCTCTGGAACTTGCGTCTCGGTTGTGGGTTCTTCAATGTCGGCCTTCTCCTGCCCATCGGAGTCATGCGGCTGCTCGGTCGCTTCGGTAGTGGCTGGTTCGGCAGCGACTGGAATGTCGGCAATCGGGGAGGCTGCCTCGGTGGGCATCTGGGTTGTGGTTGTTTCGTCGTCCATTGGATCGCTCAGACACGAAGGATCGACAAAGATCTTAAAGTCAAAATCTTCGTCCTTGCGCGGCATATCTGCAAAGGTCGCAAGTTCGAAAGTGATGGTTAAAGTTTATAGCAGCGGCCCGGCCTCCTGCATGGGAACTCTGGCAACCAAGCAGTGCCAATGGGGTGCTGTGTCGTGCAATGAGTCTATAGCCGCGATGCGCTAGCAGAATTCTGAGGAGACGATTGGGGGCCGATGTTTTGATCATGCAATCGTTCCACTGGTCGCTGCGGGCGTCAATCTGGAACGAGGCAAGCTCGACCTCTCATTTGGCCCGTTCTGTCAACAATCGCGTTGCTGGGACAATGGGTCCCCACACCTCGCTTGGCACGCACTTCGGATGCTTCCGCTGTCAAATCGTCTCCACACAACGGAATCTCGATCCACTTGGACAGGATGAAAGGCGTGAAATCTCGAGAAGAGACTGTTCAGTCTTTCTTTTTAGTTCCGAGGAGGTCCATTTTCTTGTTGCCGAAGAAGATGCCGCTCGTGGGGATTTTGAACGGATCGTGCCATTGCACCCAGCAACCGCCTTGCTGACGTCATTTCCCATCGGCTCAATCCAGACCCTCCCTGTCGTGCCTGCCAGATCAATGCGGGGCAGAACCGCCATCATGGGTCGCCCTGCCAAATCTAGCGCCGCTCCGGATTTCAGGGACCGGTGTCGCCACACTCTTTGCTGCTTCATGCCGTGCCACTGTCGATCAGTCTGACCCGAGATATAGTGATGCGGGTTTGAAGTGTGAAGTGTCTTGCTGTGGTGTTAAAGAGAGGCAAAAAGGGGCAAAAAAGGGCAAAAATAGGGGTTTGGGCGGGCTGGGGTTCGAATGCATCAAATAGAAACTGCCAGCCTACGTCCGCAACTGAATGTGGAAGAATGAACTGTGCTGCTGAGCGGCTGGATTCCTGGCATGGACAGGAACCGGCACCGGACAATGACACGGCCCAATCGTTACATGGGAGGGTGATTAACCTCCGTGGTCCGCTGTTGTTGGCTCAATAAGGCCACTAAAGTTGACTCCCTTTGCAAGCAGCGTTCAAAGCTATTAAATACAGCCTAACATACACTTCTGAAGCACCCGTGGACTTGATTTGAATTCGCGTGTGTCAACTTCTTTTATTGTGGAAGACTGCGATCTGAATTAATGAGCGATCTACTCCGTACTAAGTGACTTCACCTGACTCAAACCAAGTGTTCCCACGAATCTCGTTGGAAGCCGGGAGATGCTTTGTGAATGCCAATCGCAAGATATCACAAACTACAGGAGGAAACTGCCTCAACTTTGTGGCCAAAACCAAAACCCGCCAGTGTATTTGCGCGCGTTCTTGCTCCATTGGCCCGGGCCGGTTTTGGGGTGTGACGCGGTTGATGGCTCCTTCCCAGTTTCAATGGCATGACGCACCCCAATCACTCACCGCCAGTCCATCACCCGCAGCCGCTCTGTCGTCACCAGTTCTGCAAACTCCCATACTGCACGCCATTGTCTGTTGAGGCTGGCTGAGTTCATGCATGCGACCCAACAAGCGCGCGCCGGTAAAATCCCTCGAATCAGACCACCAGCTTATCATCGCCGTTAGATCCAGACCGACGGGGGCTACAACACTCCACCACTCGGCCAGCCCGCAGCTTCCCCTATTTAATATTCTCTATCAGACCACTCTTGTCACCCTATTTTAGGCCCTCGAGCATTTGTACTGCTACCTTTCCCTCAGATTCTCACTCGAACCGCCAAGATGGGTGAACACGTTCAAGACTCCACGCCCGAGAACATGACCATGTTTCAGGGCTTCGAATGGTATGTGCCGGCTGACCAAAAGCATTGGGTGCGCCTTGAGAAGCACGTCGCAGAGCTCAAGCGATGGGGGATTGACAACATTTGGGTCCCTCCAGGTAATTGATGATCAAAACTTCTCATGGCTTGGAAGATTCTGTTTTCTGAGCTATGACAATATACTGCGTTTGAATGTGAGCTGACACTTTGAACAGGGTAACTTCAACGTCCCGTCATCATCTCACCTTCACTTGACCAAGACTGACAGGCTCAGATGCAAGGGGTCCTCCAAGAACGGCAACGGGTACGACATCTACGATCTCTACGACCTTGGCGAGTTCGATCAAAAGGATGGAGTTGCCACCAAGTGGGGCACCAAAGAGGAACTCCTGAAGCTGGCCCAGACGGCAAAGAAGAACAGCGTTGGCTTGTACTGGGATGCTGTTCTCAACCACAAGTTCGCTGCCGACCACAGAGAGAAGTGTCAGGCCATCGAAGTTGATCCAGACAACCGTAACCAGCACGTTAGCGAGCAGTATGAAATCGACGCGTGGGTTGGATTCGACTTCCCCGGCCGAGGGGACAAGTATTCGAAGATGAAGTACCATTGGTATCACTTCAGTGGTGTCGATTACAATGCTGCGAACGGAAAGAAGGCCATTTACAAAATCATAGGAGAACAATCGCAGGGATGGGCACAGACACCTGATGTGGATGGAGAGAAGGGCAATTAGTGAGTGAACTAGGTCTTTTGTATAATCCCCGGCTTCTTTCAGGAAGTCTGAGACCTCTCTGCAGCAGCTGACGAGGCACAGTGATTACCTCATGGGCTCTGATCTCGACTACGCACACCCTGAAGTCGAGGAGGACGTACTTCACTGGGGAAGATGGCTCGCGAAGGAGATCCCGCTGCAAGGAATCCGGTTTGATGCCATCAAGCATTACGACCAAGACTTCCTCCGAAAGTTTGTGGTGCAGATGGACGAAGTCTACGGCAAGGGCTGGTTCTTTGTGGGCGAGTTCTGGAAGGATTCTCTTGAAGACTTGGTAAGTTCATTGTCACATGACTAATAACGATCGGGACGCTAACAGTTGGTACATAGAGGGGATATCTTAACCGCATGGGCCACAAGTTTTCGTTGTTTGACACCCCACTCGTGTACAATTTCAGCGAGATTAGCCGGGGAAATGGTGCGGATCTCCGGAATGTCTTTGATGGGACGTTGGTGCAGTCCGAGCCTATCTCTGCTGTGGTGAGTCCCCCCTTGCGCCACCCTGCAATGGCTGGCACTCTATCTTGCTTTGGATCTTAACTGCATTCCTGACATGACTCCTCTTCCACTACATATCGGTCGCGCTTTTCTTGAGGTCGCTAACGTTGCTAGACTCTGGTGATGAACCACGATACCCAGCCCTATCAAGCCTTGGAGGCACCCATTGAAGGCTGGTTCAAACCCCTCGCATATGCCCTGATCCTCCTTCGCAACAAGGGCTACCCCTGTGTTTGGTACGGAGATCTGTACGGGATCAAGGGAGAACATCCGTTCCCGCCTTCCTGTGGAGGGGCGCTCCCGAAGTTAATGCTGGCGCGGAAGCTGTACAGCTATGGCGAGCAGCGCGACTACTTCGACTGGGAGACCTGCATCGGCTGGGTTCGCTATGGCACCTGGGACCGTAGGTTTGGCTGCGCTGTGGTTTTGAGCAATGCAGGGCCCGGCTGGAAGAGAATGCATGTAGGCGAAATGCATGCGGGTGAGGTCTGGACCGACATCCTCGGCTGGCAGAGTAACGAGGTCACTATCGGAGGCGACGGATACGGCACGTTCACCTGTGGGCAGACTAGTGTGAGCATATGGGTCAACAAGCATGCTGAAGGCCGAGAGAGATTCTCAGAGGAGTTGTGAGTTGTTTTCGCCTGCTAAAAGGACTTGATGCTGACTTTCATGACACAGCGACAGCAACATCTACGAAGAGTGAGCCGGGAAGGAGCGATGGAGGTGGGCCACCTTTCTGTATCCCTGAATAAGAATCGACAGTGCCAGTATCAATAAGACACCGGAAGCACATGCGTAGCGCGTGACTTCAATCATTCATCAGGTAGTCCGTGAGACTCCAGTCAAGTTTTGTCGCTTTCGCTAGTCGTCGGGTCCCAATTCTTCCCGGCAGCGACCTGCCTGCGCCTTGTTGGACCCCTGTCTGTGCCGGAAAGAGATGTGCGCGGCGGCCGTGCAACCATGGCTTCGTGTGCCACCAGACTTAAAAAACACCACAGAAATCGATGACACGCCCCATCACCGGCAAACAAAAACTCCAACCTTCAACAAGCCACAAATTCGGCAAACCCAGTCATACGGCGACAATTTTCGAGGATGACTCCGCTGGCCGAGTTATCTCTTCTTGAGAGGATATGTTAAGCCGGCGCATGTTCTCAGCAAGGCTGTCCTCGGCTACCCGTCTGCCCTTCGCCTCGTGATCAACTCGAGTCTCAGAGCGAAGAGTGCGCTCCTAGAGATCAGTAATACGCTGGTTTAAGGCGCTCTTGTTTATCTCCTCGACGTAAATGTTGGTAACAGCGACCCCCAGCTGGCGACTGAATTCAGCAGCGCGGTCCTCGGCGTTCCGCCTGGCAGTGGTCTCAGGATTAAATGTGACCTGTCCTTGGAGTACCTTTTGCTCTAGCTCCGCGACGCGAGCCTTCAATAATATGTTCTCCAAGACCTCAGGAGTAGTCTGGTTATTATTTGGAGCGTATGATACGGCTGGGTTTGTCACACAGTTTCGGGACCCCTGTCTGTTATCGCGCTAACACCTTTGGCCTGGTGGTGGAGGAAGGGCAGTGGTCAAAAGGAGAGTTGTGGCGTTTGTCGAAATAATAATGGAGCGGATCTACTCGGGGGATTAGATAAAGGTGTATAGTTTTAATGTGGGACGTGAAATAACGAGTGTGATAACATGCGAAATTACAATGTTAACTTTTTAAATACATAGAAAACATATATTGTATTTTCAAATATCTCGGATTATCATGTGTGTAAGAACTTTATGGTTCGGGCTCACATTATAAAAGTGGTGCGTTTACGCAAATATAATGTTGCCGGGATGTTCATTTATGTTTAAACGTGAACACCGCATGGTATGATTTCATCCCATGTAATCCACGCCTCGGCCTTATCTCACATGAGAGTCCGAACGCAGAATCTGGTCACTACTCCAGTTCTCATCTGATTTAAAGAGTCACATCATGTGTGTCATGGGGCCGCTCTGCCTGGTAAGAAAGGCATCGATGGGGGCCACGCTGTGCACAAAAGGGGCACCAATAGCGGCACGGCGCTGAAGTTCATTCCGGCCATGCAGCTTCCTCATGCACGGCATTAACACTCGATCTCAACACGTTTCACCAAGAGTCTTTCTCCCCAACTATTGTTAGAGTCAAACCGTGACCCATCTCTTCATCATATCAGACCCCAACTCCCCAAAATGGTTCAAACTCCCCAGATATACGATGCCGCCAAATATCACCCGGCATCGAGGTTACCTGCACCGTCGCAAAGGGGCCAAGCTTTAGAGTCCTTGGGAGCGGAACGGGCGGTCGGGACCTTATTGACATGAAGTGCCCGAATTGTAGCTAATTTTGCCGACAAGATTACCGGGCGACGAGAGCTCTCCTGTGATCGGTACCCGGGAAGAATGGAATGCGCGCAATGCGTAAGAAAGGGCCTTTCGTGCCGGGGCTCCCCGAGCGGTGATGGCATCGACTCTTTGGGCGGTGGGGCTGGTTCGGGGTACAGGGGGCCGCTTCAGGGTGCGGCACAGGGTATGGGACGCGGCACAGGACATGGTCATACGGGAGCTCTGCCTATCCCTACAGTGAAGGCACTGGTGGGAACTCAGGAGGTGAAAGGGGAGGGGATATTAGGTGGGAATTTATAAAAAGGGGTTTTGAGGCTGATATTAAGCCGGGATTTACACACGTAGATCTTTACCATTCCGGATAGTGGTACACCATTTTGTTACAGCTATTGTCAGTGGAACTAGTGTCTTGCTTTATGTTTTGAAGTGTCCCAGCCACCACAGATATATCTGATTCGCTCACTACTGTGGCCATACGTTCAAGTCAGCATCACTTCTGCGACTTCCTCTCCCAATGGCGGGAGGCATGGTGGAGAGGTATGAAACTGGACTGCGATGGAACGGGGGGTGAAGTGTGCCAGGGCGTGTTGGTGGTTTAGTAGTTTCGGAAGGTAATGATAAGCCTTGAAGTGGGTGCTTGTAGATTGCGCTGCAGGCTGAGTTCGAGCCGCCCGGCGAAGGCTTGAAGAGGTTACCTAAAGGGCGGTAGGACCAGGGCGTCATAAGGGGGGAAACGTGTATAATTAGTTATAAGCTACTATCCACGCTGAAGCGAGCCTCGAGTACCTGATCTCATCATCCAACATACAGATCCAGTGCTTGTGTACTCTCATAAAAAAAAAACCCAAAGTAGCATCCAAAATTCCATTCAAGAGCCTTGCACATCGACCAGGAAATTACCATTGCCATACACCACAGAGAAGCCTTGACGATGGAGGGGATGCCCCGTGTTGCACCAGTTATACACGCGATACACAGCGCATGAAACGTGCTCACACCAACTCATGGCAAACGGATGTTGAGGCACCAGGTTGTACCCACGGATAAAGGCGTCAGGTTCCCCCAGACCGGACGCCCTGCACATCAACGAGCTCCCCGTCCACACCACGCACAGGGTGGTGCCAAGGCCCTTGAGGTACTCGGCACACGCCCAGGTGTGGTGCACGCCAGCAGGGTCATACGGAGGAGGGTGGCTGGGGAGATCGTAGATGCAACCACCGTTGCCGCCAACATAGATATTCGTGCCTGGATTGCAATAATCAGGCGGCTCGCGCCGACTAAGGTTTTGACCCGAGTCCCTGAGATGGGCCTGGTTGACGGCGAGATCGTAGAGTTTGGCTGGAGTGAGGCCAAGGGATTCGGCTGAGGGCATGCCAGGGCCCGGCTCAATGAAGATCTCGCCGAGGGTGCCGGGCGTGAAGGTTGAAGACGTCGGGGCCGGAGCCGGAGCGGCTGCAACGCGCCATTGTTCGTCCAGTCGATTTTTGGGATGGCGAGGACAAGAAAGGGGACTATTAGATGCCAGACGAGAAAGAGCGGCGTAATTGAGGTGAAAGAGCGGAGGTTGAGAAATCTGAAGATGCTGAGATGGTGCAGAGCAATCTAGGTACGGTAGGTCGACGGACAGGCGGCATTTTATACTCGAAGAGATGCCGAGCCCGACGTGACCCCGCGATCCTTGTGTGTTCAAGTTGCCTGCCCGTGTTGGACGCTTAGCTGATTGTGAGAGAGCCAACGCTTGAACCCCATCCGCGTGGGTGGTTACGGTGGCCTCGGCAGAACCTTGTGGCTTGAGTTGCCGGTCATTTCATTACGTTGTTGGTTGTTGACCTCCCCCAGCCTTGTTTCTTGGTATTGGATGATCGGTGTTGAGGGCTGCATCGTAAAATTGCAATCTCAGCATGTTGCTACCACTTGGCGACTGTGCCGCAAGCTGACATTTGTGTAACTAGCCAATTTTTGCCACACTGTGACAGGTCCGGCCTCAGAATGCGCTGTTATTGCTGGGTCGATCACAGTTCTGTGTAACCTCTCGCATAGGCATCCGGTTCGCACGTGACTCAGGGGTTCTCGAATCCCGTGGCAGTTCGTCACATATGGATGTGTCTGCTGCCAGTGGAGTTATTGGGGATTGCGACAAAAGAAAAAGGGGACAACCGATAAGAATCAGTCTCGGAAACAAGCACGTGCTTGGCAGACACACCACTTGACTGCTGCCTAGTCAAACTGAATCCGCCCAGACCACTTCTTCCCTTCTTCGACCGGAGCATCCCTCGCTTTGCAAAACTTCCAGCTAAAAACCACCCGCCACAGCGGTCCTCTGCAGATCGTGTGATCAATCACCCTCTCCGTCCGAAACGAAACAACCGCCCTCATGCCCTCTCGACTCGTGTCAAAGCAAACAGCCGACTGCCGCGGAATCTGGTAGTAGTCGAGATGCTGCAAGAGCTCCACCAAGCTCTGATCGTCTTCCTCCACGCGAGCGTTCAAGTCGTTGACAGCCGTGTCAAACCGCCGGCGGTCGATGACTGTGCACTGAAGAGGCTCGCCGCCCTCGAGGGACCAACCCACCACGGCGTAGAACACGCATGTCACCGGCGCAGAAACCACACCCTTTTTCCCAACCCATTGACTCAAGAGACCATCAATCCCTGCTGACGCGCAGCCGAACTCGGCGCGCTGGGGCGCAAAGAATATCTGACTCTCGTCGTCCCACTTGCTCCATGGCCTGATATCGCGAAATTTGAGCTCTTTGGGAAGTTGGATCTGGAGCACGTTGTGGCGAACGAGGTTGACCAACCAGACAGAGGTACTAGTGTACGGAGGCAGCTCTGTCAATAGACATAAAGACTTGAGGACGCTGAGATGGCTGAAGCCCCAGTCAATCTTTGCCAGATCAAAAGGATCTTCCCTGACTAGTTTGCCGGTATCCAATTTCCGTAGACGTATGCCATACTCGAAATTGTCATCTGATTCGTAAAGGGGGAGTATGTACCGGAATGCCTTTAGAGGCCGCATTTGTTCTAGAACGACCCGAGATTGAACCATGATGCCTTGATTTGAAGTGCGGAACTCTTTGAACAAGGTGGCTGGACGATGGTGGACGGAATCGAGACGACGGAAAGCAGAGGGAGACGCAGCAAGCACACTGCTGTATATCCGTTCGCCCGTCCTAGTTTGCGGCCCGTCCGTTCTGGGCCTCCTCCAAGCGAGGATGCTTACGTCAGGAATACTCTTGATGATTTCCTCCTGCAGCCGTCGAAATGCGTTCTCTGCCTCTCCGTAGAGCATGGGCATGTAGACCCCAAAAATACCAAGGAGGCAGTAGCTAATGTCTTCAACTCGCGTTGTTTGTCTGGTCGACGCCCACGACATTCTCTCGGCGACCGAGATAGCAGAGAGGGGCTCCTCGTGGCACAGAACGGATTCCCGAATCCCGGTGATGCTGCTCAGGTCGCGCAGAAGCAAAGACTTTTCCCCACGGCGATGCCACTCCTGATCGTAGAAGTCGATGTCCCTGGGGGCGATAAGCTCTTGGAGGGTCCAGCCCCGTGTAAACCACCGGCAACAGGATAGGCCAGCTTCCAGTGATGTGGCTGCAGGAAGATCCGAGAGGTAAACATAGCATATTGTTGACCGAGCATACCATCGATACATGGAGTTGATGCATTCCGTGAGTTCCGCGCTGCTGGACTTATCGATGCAACAGGTATCAACCCATGCGTAGTGTAATCCTGACTCGCGCGCCAAGCGACATGTTGCTTCAATTTTCCTGTATCCCTTCATCCCCTTGCAGGAGCCCGTCGTGAAGTCCTTGAATGTGACCTCTTCTTCCTCCCAAGTGTGGGAGAGAATGGCGTATTCCGGGATGTCTAAACCCACAAACTCCTCCAGGACCTCTGTAGACGTGTTGATAAGCTTCATGGCGGCAATTGTCGCGAGGGGCGCTGAAAATTATGCGGTGCAGGAGAAAAAGCGGTCATTGCGCGTCAGCAGAGTCGGAGGATAGGATGGAGGAAATGTCGGTTTCCCCTCACCTGGTGCGACGAAAAATGTGCTGAGATCAAAGCCCATTGGCCCAGCCACATCCAACAACGGGGATTGGTCGGGACTGACCGACCAACCAGCGATTTTCCTCCGAGCCTCGGGACCTCTGCCACTCTCCTGTGTCGACCTTCTGAAAGGAGTGAGCGTTCTGCCAGTTTCCGGCCGGCCCGCCTCACAAACCACCAAGCTCATTTCTCCTCCCCGTCGGGACCTCCGTTGCAGCCACCTCGTTCGCACTCATCTCCGAGTGTTCGTTCTCCCCCGCATACAGCTCCTGGGGCGATAGTCTCGGCATGCAGTTAGAATGCAACTGAGCCTTTGTAAACCCATTGCTCCCATCCTCTCCCCTTGATGAGATGACCATGGCTCGGCTGATGCGGCGGAGGACGAAAAGTCCGTAGAGGACAACAAGGCAAATGGCCACAACTGCGCCCACAATAGGCCCAATGATCCAGGCCTTGCTTGTCCAGTTGTCTTCCGCTGCTGCTCCTGGTCCAATGGTAGGGGTTGTTGACTTTTCGGCATTCGTGGTGGTGCTCGATGTGATTTCGGTGGTCGTTGTGGCTGCGGTGCTAGTGCTAGCAGCACTGGTGGTACTCGCAGTAATACTCGAAGTGCTTGGTGTGGTCGAGGTACTCGTATTGCTCAGACTTGCGAGCAGGTTGGTCGTGGAAAGGGCGCCGGGTTCCTGGAACTTGGTATTGGCAATCGTGTGTGTTTGAGCGAGCGGGACGACAGTAACTTGGCCGTCTGAAAACGTAGTCACAACGGATGTGGTTTCGACGGTCAGGGTGAAGTAATCGGTCGGCAAGACAATGTCACCCCCGGTTGAGGCGGCTTTGCCGATCGAAGACCATTTCGATATGACCGAAGCCGAGTCCACGATCGTGGTCTGAGGAACCGCGGGGGCGGCTTCGCAGTAGTCAATGTATTGCTTGAATTTGGGTTCGAGATAATTGTGCGTGACTTGGTTCAAGTCGGCCGAGCTGGCTGCGATGCAGGCCTGGCAACCATTGTAGTAATCGCGAAATGCTGACCTGGCGTCGCAGAGTGCAGGCGTCTTGCCGATGGATTGGGCTGATAAGTAGGCTTCGTCTGGTTGCGGGCGCGCGGTGAGCCAGAGCACCCAATGAACTCTCGATGGTTTGGGCGGTACTCACTGCAGATATCGTAGCAGACAGCAGGGATAATTGTGTCGTCCCGTTGGGACATTCGCCTACTAGCCGGCACTTTCATGTTTGTTCCGCGCGCGCCGAAGAGAGGGATTCTCGCAGGAGGATGCTGGAGGCGTAACACCGAAGAACATTGATGTGTGGGATAAAGAGATTCGAAGGCGGGGTCCGACACAAAAGGAGCTGCCCGACGTCGGTTCCGACAAAATAAGGGAAGGCACGCCCAGCGGTGGTGCCTGGAGACGTACGCTAGACGACGGGAGAGGATAGCAGCTGACACCAACCCAATCGGCCCGCTCATGGGATTGCTTTAAAATGGTAGTCTTCCATTAGATTATGATGAAGACAAGACTTTTAAGAGTGTCTTGTTGCCTGATGAGGAAATCCGCGATTGCCGTGCCGCAAATGTAGTCTCGGGCTGTTTCCTGAGTCGCCAGTTCGGACTGGGCCAATTAACCACGGGCTTTTTCGATGCATGTCTTTACCAAGCGAGTTCAAGTGTCAAAGGCCACCAATTGAAATGCCCTACCTATTCTATTACCTTGCCCCCTGGGCACCGATACTTTCAAAAGTGTCAAGGCGCATGTTGCTTCGATTTTCTGGTCGCCCTTCATGGCCTTGTACGAACTCCCCTCAATGTCCTTGAAGGTAACCTCTTTCCCCTCCCACATGTGGGAGAGGATTGTGTGATTGGCGATATTTCGGTCCACAAATTCCCCCCAGAGCCTCGGTGGACCTGTTGTTGATCATGAGTTTGATCGCGGGAATTTCCATATGTGCGGTACCGAACCGTCGCAGGCGTCGAGTGCGTCCCGAGGAGGAAGACAGTCTTTGCTTTTAAGACGTTGAGTAAGGAATAGTGTCTCAGCTTCCCCTCATCTGGTTCAACAGGTGATGTCTGACAGAGTACTGAAACAACATGTGCGTGGTGGCCAGTCGTGTAGCCACGGCTTCGCGTGTCACCAGAGCACAAAAAGGAAACCCACAAAGCTCAACAGCATCCCCTGTTTCCGGCAACAACAACAACGACGCGACCAGCCTCGGAACGGTGGAGTGGCCCTCTTCGCTATCCCTGTACTTGAAAAAGTGAGTTTTCTGTCGTCCTGTTTACCTCCCCGTCTGGTCCGGATCGTCTCATCCCCGCTAACATTGATTTCATTTCGTCCAAATCTCAACCTCGATCGGACCGCTCGTTCTCCCCACTCCCCCGAGCATGCATATCATGAGGGGATGCTCTCGACGCGGAGTCAGAATGTAGCTGGGCCTTCCCATTGAATTTGAATTTTCTGTTTTCCCGGTTGATGCCCCTTTTGTTTTGCAACCCCGGGGCTTGTGGCCTGTGTGTTTTTCGCCTTGTGTTCATTTGGTCATATGACGGCCAAGATCCATCAAATACCTAAATAAAGTCCTTCCCGAACATGTCCTCTTCGTCCTCATTCTTGTCGTTGCGACGGAAGCAGCTCCCATTAGACAAATGCGGTCGAATCGCCCTTCAAGTTTGCTTGGTGGCCGCATATTTCGGATAGCTTGGCATTACTCCCTGGAAATGAGAGGGACTTTAGACGATGGATATGTCATATTTCCTGAGCTGGTTGTCTCGGCGGCTTCTACAAGCAGCCTAGCCGTGAGGTAGACATGATGCCCCTCGCCCTCGACAAATTTGATCAGATGACTGTAGGTAGGCGTAGCTCAGGTCTATGCCTCGACGTGCTGAACCACAAAGTCCACAATCGGCTGAATAACCTCATCCCAACCGGGAACATCCACGCTCTGCTTCAAGTCAGTACATGAACAAAACCTCTCTTACGCTCCCGCTCAGCAATGGTGCCACTCACCGTATACTTCCGGTCAAAAACATGTGGCTCCCCCTCCGGATACCTCTCCACAACCGGCACCCCCATCCCCCTCAACACCTCCGCCATCGCCTGCGAATGCTCCCACGGCACCGCCTCATCCCCCGTCCCGTGCAAAAACGCCGTAGGCGGGTACTCCCTCCCCCCTTCCTCCGCATACCCCCTCAACGCCCACAGCGGACTCATCTCCCTCACCTTCCCCTCCAACTCCTCCCTCCCCCCGGGCAACTTCTCAGGATGCAACACCGCCCTCATCATCAACTCGGTCCCCCGCGGATGCAACGACCGCCAAATATGCAACTCCGCCTGCAGCCTCACCCGCTCCATATACCTCACCTCGCTCTTCCAGTACCCGCTCAGCTCCTCCTCGGTAAACTGCTCCATCTCATCCCACGACAGCGCATCCGTCATCACATTCTCCACCCTCCGATCCTCCAAAAACGCCTCCAACCTCCGCGCATCAAACTCCCCCTTCCACTCCGCCGGCGCCTCCTCCTTCCGATCCATCGCCAACATGGCCGGGAAATCCGCCGCCCCGTAAACATCCACAATCGCCCTCGGCGCCGGCACGGCGCCCATCGGAAGCCTCAACCCCAACAGCGTAACCAGCACCCCGCCCGCTGAGTCCCCCGCTAGCACGTACCTATCCACATCAACCCTATCCTCCCCCAAAATCCCGGGTAAATTATCGCGAAGCCACCCCAAAATATGCAAACAGTCAGCCAGCTGGTCCTCGAGCGACACCTGCGGCGCAAGCCGGTAGTTGTGCGAGATGAGGTGGTACCCGCGCGTGCGGCGAAAGGCAATGTCGAGCCAGTAGAGGGGCATGAAGTGGCTTCCAGCGAGGAAGCCGCCGCCGTGGGTCCAGAGGATGAAGGGGAGGGCGGCTAGGGCGAGGCTGGAGGAGGAGGAGAGGTTGCCCGGAGGGGAGTCGGCGGGCCAGATGCGGACGGAGAGGTTGGTGCCGCTTCCGGGGAGGGGGACGATGTGGTCGGTGTGTGGGGGGTATTCGTAGACGGACATGGTGGAAGGGGGGTTTAGGGGTTGGTATTGTGTGGTGAAGGTTATCGCGTGTTAGGGTGTTATGTTTGTGTCTGGTTGCGGCTGGGAGTTGTTTTTAAGTCGAGGTGATGGCTTGGCCCTCGGGTTGGAGTGGGGCGAGACCGAGGGGTGGTATTGCAGGAGAGTCGGAGATATGGGCCGTCACGCCGGGCCGGGAATCCGGCACGGGTAAAAGAAGCCGGGCCGGAGTCGGCTTGAGCAGCGTCACGTGTGAAGGCTCAAGAAGGGACAGCTGCATGCCGGATTCGTCTGATATAACAAGAGATGGACGTTTGCATGTGACCGGGGCACCGATGACTGTTTGTGCGTAAGTGGAGATACTGGGGGCGAAATGGAAATATAAGCTCCTTGGGATGAATATGCTGGGCGATGGCGAGCTTCTTCCATCTGGTGACCTCACGATGCCTTGCCTGACGGTGTCCGAGGCTCAGGAGTTGTCACATGGCCTCTCCTTCCATCCCAATCGGTCGCCCGGTTGGAAACTCACAAGTTTCCTAGAAATCGAAATTCCGCAAGGTTGGTCATCCTGTTCAACTGTACACCAAGTCAGAGCTCCGCCCCTTTCTCGCTACCTGCCTGGCAACCCCTGACCATGATCCGCTGGCAGCTCAACCGCAGGTCTCTCGTTCACAAACACATCGGAATGCTCAGTTTTCCCCCCAGGCAGTTCTTGTGGCGGCGCGCGGGGGACGCTGTCGGAATGCAGCTGTGCCTTCTCCGGTGTGTCCTTTTCTTCCCCTGCCTGCTGTTCTTCTGTTGCTGATATCGCAGTCGCTTTTCTCCATGGACGAACGTGGAGGAAGAAGAATCCGGCAAAAGCAAGAAGCAAAACGCCTACTACCGCGCCCACCACAGGTCCCGCAATCCAAGCGTTGCTTGTTGACTGTTGGTCTGCCGCTGTTTCGGCCGGGAGGGTAGGAGGTGGGGTCGAAATCAGCGTAACGGTCGTGGTTGCAGTTCCGAAGAACTTGGAATTTGGGGCCATCCAGGCACGGGTGATTGGCACCGTCGTGACAGACCCATCGGGGAAAGTTGCCGCCACCGCGGTTGTCTCGGTGGTCGGGGTGAAGTAATCGGTCGGTATAGTAGCGTTGCCTTTGATGGTCTCGATGGCCTTCGAGATGGACGATGAAATCGATGCGAGCAGAGCAGAGTCTATGCTAGTGCTGGTTATGGTAGGGGCCGAGGCGCAGTATTCGAGGAACTGGCCGAACATGGGGTCGAGGTAGGTTTGCGTCACCAGCTTCACATCGGCGACATTTGCGCCGATGCAGGCTTGACAACCATCGTAGTAATTCCGAAATCCAAACCTGGGGTCGCATAGCGCAGGAGTCTTTCCAATCGACTGGGCTTCGAGGTAAGCGTTTTCTAGTCACGGTCGTCGGGGTTAGCCATGTCAATTCCATGGTTGGGTGAGGGACATTGGGCGACAACGTGAGATGCGACGGATGATTGCAGTGAAGTTGGAGACGCGGACGCTCACCGCATATGTCGACACAGGCAGCTGGCAGAACTGTGTCGTCCCGTCGGACCCTTCCTGGCAGCTCGGGTAGACCTAGTCGTATCCTCATTGTAGCGGGACTGAAGCTCGAGAAGGCTCTGAGGGCGGTGACTCGTGTCAAAGGACGCGAGATTTCCAGGAGGAGGAGGAGTCGGGCAGCTGCAGAAATGGAAAAACTGTTCGGCTCTGCGCCATCAATCCGCGCTCTTCCTGTTCTCTGGCGAGGCTGCACGAAGGTGCGCCACAGCGTCTTGGCAAGCAAATATGCATGGGAGTTGATAGGTCAATTTTGGCGACCGACTTCAGCGATTGGTGTGATTCAGACATGCTGCCGAGCTATTGACGCCGGCGAACTGTTCTTTTTTGGCTTCCTGGGGTCGGCTTGGAATGCGGGGCGGGATCTCGGATGTGGCGGGAGCGGGATTTGTTGTTGCATCTTCGGTGGTTGGCGGTTGGCGGAGCTGCGAGAAAGAGTTTCGCCTGTCATGGAGATGTGCTTCTCGGACATGCGAATTTAGAAGCGAAAAAATCCACGGACAAGAAGTTGCATGGGGCTACTCCAGGTTTGGCTTTCAAAAAATTTGCCCAGGGTAGAGAGCAGGTGAAAGGAAGGTCCGCTCAACGGGTGCAGCATTCCCAGGTGGCCGCGCCTTCCCGATTACAACCAGTTTTCTGCCGACGAATCCAACGACCACGCAAGAATTGGCAATCAGTGCGACAATGTCGCGAACTTTGAATACTCTTTGAGAGCAACACTCCATCCTTCTTTGAGGTGGCAGCGTCGCCTGCATTTGCGTTCTTGCTGATCGGAAGCAGCCCATGTCGGAAGTACTGCGGTGCGCACGGCAGGACAAGCTTCGGGGGCTCGAGAGGATCCCCTCTCAAGGGTGACGCCGTGCAGGCGGAAGAAGCTTACCAATGTGCGCGCCGGCAATTGTGGAGCGACCGGATCCGGGGATGAAAGCCACCGGCCCGGCTCCTAGCCCGGCCAGCATCTGCCAAGGCTGTTACCTCCGGTTCCTGGATTACTATTTTCGGGTTCGACCAAATGAATTGTTGGAGCCGTGCTTCAGGGGAGCTCTGTGCCAGCTTTGGACAGCGTTTATTGGTTCAGCTGGCGGCTCCGATCCTTCGCCAGCGGCGCATTGCGGCCCGCATTGGACGCCCCAAGATCTCGAACCAGCGGCTGCCTTGAAGGATTCTATCTGTGCCGCAACTCAGATCGATCCCTGCAGGGGAGAGTTTTATCAACAATAACGATGGACCCGACTCCAAGTCCACCTCTGCCTTTTTATCATCGCTCAAGACCAACACCTCCGCCGATTTGCAACTACGGCCTCGGCAGTGCCACCTCAGGAGCACGGCAATCTCTCGGTGTCGCCCGGTGAGCCTGGTCAGAACGTCGCGCTGATCGCCATAGTCTCCCAGACAAGCCTTTCCGACCAGCACGAGAAGGACAATGGCTACGAGGAAAGGGCAGATATGACTGGGCCAGGATCAGTCTACCTTGGGAGACGGCTACTGCTGGGCATGGCGGCCATCTTCGCATCGTGTTTGCTTCTCATCGAGGTTCTGAACCACGTCTCGACTCGCGACGGCGGCTTTGCCTCTGCCGAGAGAGGGAACTACTATCTTTGGACCTTTGGCCCGGTGTTTGGTAAGAAACTCTCGGGTACTGATACTTCGCTATACTGACTGGCTAGTGTTGAGCATGGTGGCCGCCTTTTGGGGCCAAGTCGAGAGTCAAGTCCAACACTCTATGCCGTGGCTAGAGCTCAAGAAGGGCTATAAGCCAGCCGACAGGAACCTTTTGGTCAACTACGTCACCCCCTGGAGCGTGGTATCGCTGTTTAAGTCCCTGTTAGCGGGCCATTTTCCGGTATCTGCGGCTGTGATGGCTGGCCTTCTCCTGAAGATTCTGATCGTCGTGTCAACGGGCCTCTTTGTCCTGCAGGAAGAAGTCGTCACTTCGCCTATTCAGGCTCGGATGGTGGATCGATTCAGTTTCGTCATGGCCGAAGACGTGCAAAAGAACCCCGTTGATCCCGGGTTCGCATTTGTGGCAATCAATGAAGCTCAAGCTGCTTTGCCACCTGGTGTTACTTCTCAATACGCTTCATCTTCGTTTTTTCCAGATGTTGCAGGTGAGCCAGCTCCTGTTGACAGCCCCCTTTGAACCCCGTCCATAGACCTAACTTCGCCAAGGGCTTCCCTCAAACACACTGCTTTCGGCCAACGTGCCTGTCTTCGCGGTGGAGCAAAATTGCACCGAATTTTCGTGGGAACTTAACAAAGTCACTGCAGAGAGAGAAGGGTTCAAACTCGCCGACATCATGGCACCGAACGAGGTTGCTCTACTTTCGCCATTCGTCTTGCTCAATGGAGATGACCTCGACATCACCAGCTTGCCCGAAAGCAACAAGCTCCACTATCTCAACAAGACGAAGCTTCTCGATACTTCCTGGGAGAATCGTCAGAATCTCCACATATTCACAAGTATCGTCCGGGATCTCCCAGGAGACACGTCCTCGATTTCTGCCCTTCTGTGCGGGTTCAACTACTCCATCACGCGACGGCAGGTGACAACCACACTGAGGGATGGGTCCGGCGGGGACGTAATCTCCATATCAGACGACATCATCGAATACGAAAATCTTGGCATCTCTCCTTCAGAGCTGATGTACTACATCATCTACGACTCGCTGTACAATCTTCGAGAGTTTTACTTCCCCGACCTCAACACCGAGAACTGGATGACGAGATTCATGAACTTTTCGACGCCACAGCCCAGCTGGGAGGCTTTTACCAACACGACACTGCTGTCTGCCTCGTTTCAGCACGCGTTTAGCGAGCTGGCCATGCTTGTGGCCAAGTATTGGAGAACAGAAGCTGCCCCGAAAGGTCAGCTCGTAACGGCCATCGCTACAACGAACCGCCCCCGCCTTGTGGTCTCCCCTGTCGCATTACGAATTGCAGATGCGTTGCTTGGACTCTTGATCATCCTGGCATTGTTCTTGTCGTTCTCCAAGCTCGACCGACTGGGCCGGCATCGTGGGTCGTTGATGCAGACGGCTGAGATACTTGCGCGAAGCAGCCGACTGGCCGAGATTCTCTCCGCGAGCAAGTTTCAGGGCATGCGAGAACTCGAGGCGAGTTTAAGAGGGTACCTATTCTCCTCAAAATGTGGTGGATACACGACAATCCGGGTGCAAGAACACGCGGTGGGTTATGAGAACGACAAGCGCGGTGCTACAGAGCTCCCAGAAACGCCGGGACTTTGGGTACCAGCTGCCGCAACAACATCATTCCGAGCCACCATAGTGGTCATCACCGTTGCCATTTTCGCGGCCTTGGACGCGGTCTACCAGAGGTCAAGAAGGGACAACGGTCTGGCAGAGGTTTCACTGGACGGCTACACCCGCTACGCTTGGTTGTTTCTCCCCACGCTCATCATGTCGAGCATTGGACTGTCCTACCAAGCCATGGATAGCGCATCGCGAACTCTTCATCCATATCTGACCCTGTCACGACAGAGGCACCCGCACCTTACCCTGTCGCAACACAGGAAAGACACAGTCAACGCGATGGAAGCAAATCACCGTGCTCACATCTCGGTGGTGGAGCTCGTTCACGCTCTTAGCCGTCGAGCCTTTGGTCTATCAGTCATAGTGCTGACATCTATCCTGGGAACTCTCATCACCGTGGCATCGAGCGGACTTTACACCACCCAAGAGGTCGTGGTAACTCAAAGCTTCAGGGCCGCGGCTTCTACATGGATAGATGTTGGCGAGTTCACTGCAACGCTGCCTGAGCCAGCTCTCAAGATACAATACGACACCAGCGAACTGGGGCCCCCCCTGGACGACGTTTTCTCCCAGGCCATTCAGTACCAAAACATGTCGTATCCGGTGGGCACCTACCAGGGCTTTGCATTCGCCACGGTCGACTTGGACTCGCCGGGCGTTCGAGCGCAGATACCCGGTTCTTCCGGCAAACTTACCGCCCGTGTTCCCGCTGTTCGTGGTCGCGTCAACTGCTCCGTCCATGAAGAGCGTGCTCTCGAGCGCAACAGCACAGGCTCCGGCACCCTGTCCTTCAACATCACCATGCGTCAGGGATGCTCTAGGGATCACCCAGGCTTGGACCCGACGCTGGGACTCGACATGCCAACCCCATTCGGCTCGTTCGGCTTCAGGCCCGGCCCATTCGGCTACATGGTGTGGCAGCTCATCCGGCCCGGCACCAACAACAGCGCCGGCAGTTTCTTTCTCCCTCGCGCAGACCGGGTCTGCGATGACGACAACGGCGCCTACCATGTCTTCTTTGTGTACGGCGACCTCCTCGAGAACGGCGACAGCAAAGACGTCGTGATCCTCCACTGCATGCCTTACATGGAAGCAGTCGACGTCGAGGCGACCTTTTTGCTGCCCAGCTTCGAAGTTGACACCACACGTCCCGTAATGATGCCTGGGAGCCCCAACCGCACCATCGCTCCGGACCCCAGCTTTGATGGCCTACTCCCCAACCGCACCATTGCTACAAATACCAGCTTCAGCAACCTTCTCCCCCACCCCTGGCCTGCCCCGAACAACAGCATCCCGCTCGAAGTCTTTCGTCCGCGCTTCGTAACCACCGACCCGGAAAAAGGTAACCAGGGCACATTGCTCAACCTCGACGCATTCTTTACGACCCTTACACAAGGTGTACGTGCCCCCATTCCCCACCTCCCTTGTCGGATCCAAGATCTAACTCAACTAGAAACTCGCCACCGAACTCGACCTCCCCCCTTTCAGGGAACTCATCCAACCAAACAACACCAATCTCATGATCAACAGCATCAACGCCCTCAGCGGAGAACTCTTCGCCCAAACTCTCAACGCCAAGCTCCGCCGTCCATTCCCGGCCACTAACCCTGCCGCGTTTGCTGTGGGGCCACGTCCCTTTGCGATGGAAGGGAGGGTGGAGGCCACAAAGCTGGTTCTCGTTCAGAGCGAACTGTCAACGCGGTTGTTGGAGGTGCTGTTGTTGCTGATGGCTGTGTGTGCGGTTGTGTCGTTTTGGTTGGACGGGATGGGGGAGCGGGTGAGGGTTTTGCCTGTTGATCCCGGAAGTGTGGCGGCAAGGATGGCGTTGCTCGGGGGAAGTGAGCTGGTGGAGAGATTACAAAGGGGCCAGGAGGTGGAAGGGGAGAGGTTTGGGATGGGATGGTGGGGCGATGGCGAGGGGAAAAGGTACGGGATTGACGTCTTGAGTGAGGCGTCGAGCTGTACCGGGATGCCCAGACCCGGGCGTATGGAACGGCATTTAGCCTCGACATCCCGTCCCTGGCGACGAACCCCCTCTGACATATCAGCCTTTGGATGACCCACTATACAGCCGCACACTACTAAAATCTCGGAGCTTATTTAAATTCCCCTACGTAGTACTATATCTACACTTACAAAGAATCATCCAACCGCAAATCCCCACCCGCTCACCTCCAACCGCCCCAATCCCCTCCCTGGAAAGACATCCCCCCACCGCAGCCATGCACCTCCTCCCCCTCCTCCTCACCCTATCCACCGCCCTCCTCGTCACATCCCAGCTAGACAAACTCGCCAAAGCCGCCGGCCTCCAATACTTCGGCACAGCAATCGACAACCCCGCCCTCTCCAACACGCAGTACATGCGCATCGCCCGCGACACCAACGAATTCGGCAGCATCACACCCGCCAACGGCCAAAAGTGGAGCAACACGGAGCCGAGCCAGGGCCGGTTTACATATGCGAGCGGGGATGCGATTGTGAATGTTGCGCGGCAGACGGGGCAGAAGGTGAGGTGTCATACGTTGGTTTGGTATACTCAGTTGCCGGGGTATGTTGGGGGGGTGTATGGGAGGGAGGAGATGAGGAGGTTGATTGAGGTGCATGTGGGGAATGTGGCGGGGCATTATAAGGGTTTGTGTGCGGCATGGGATGTGGTCAATGAGGCGTTTGAGGATGATGGGAAGTTTAGGGGGAGTGCAAGTGAGTGTTTTCCTTTTTTTTTTTGCTTTTTGGTTTTCTTTGCGGTGTTGGTTGCGGTGTTGGTTGCGGTGTTGGTTGCTGTGGGCTTGGTACCCCTTTCATGGACCCGCTTTTTAACCCCCTTTTTGGACCCCCTTTGCAACCCCCTTTTTGGGTCCCTTTTTGCGTCTCCTCTTTCTCCGGTTTGGTAGAGACTCATATTGACGAGCACAGTGTACCGCGCAATGGGCATAGACTACATAACCCACTCGTTCAAAATCGCCGCGCAAACCGACCCCTCTGCAAAGCTCTACTACAACGACTTCAACATCGAGCGCTGCTGCAACGCCAAAATCAACGCCACCATCGCCATGGTCAAGGCCGTGCAAGCCGCCGGCGCCCGCATCGACGGCATCGGCATGCAGGGGCACAGCCGCGTCGGCAAGTCCCCCTCCAAGCGCGAGCTCATGGACACGATGGCGCGCTTCTCGGAGCTCGTGGAGGAAGTGGCGTTCACCGAGGTGGATATAAGGCATACCAAGCTGCCGACTTCGGCGGCGGACAGGGAGCAGCAGGCGAGGGATTATGTGGATGTGGTGGGGGCGTGCTTGGAGACGCCCAAGTGTGTGGGGGTGACGGTGTGGGATTTTGCGGATCAGTATTCGTGGATTCCGGGGCAGTATCCGGGGGAGGGGGAGGCGTGTTTGTGGGATAGGGGGTATGTGAAGAAGCCGGCGTATGCGAGTGTGGTTGGTTTGTTGCAGAGTGCGGCGGAGGCGGGGGTGAGGGGGAGGGCGACGCCGGCGGTTGTTGAACAGGTGGCGGTGACGGTGGCGACGGTGGTTGCGGAGGCGACGGGGGTGAGGTGAGTTGGGGACTCCTTTGGGGTCAAGGGGTGCGGCCTCGTTACTAGATTATTGCTAGGGCTTTGTCCGGGATTATGTCATCAAGGGGGTGTTATTCATCCCTTGACTCGACAATGTTGGTTGATTTCCAGTCCCAGCGCGGAGTACAATGCCCTTATGCTATCTCAATATAATCGCTTTGTTGAGATAAAGACCTTCTCCGAAACCCCGAAGCAAATGCCACTCTGGACGGGGAGGCAAGGCGCGCCGCTCAGGCATTGGTATCCATGGTCCCTCCCGATCCACTCTTTGGCGGTGCATGGTGTCTCTGGGAGTTCATCATTTGCTTTTTCGTGCCCAGGATCCCCCACACCGATGACGACAAGCACACGTTTATCGTCAGGACCATGCAAGTCATCAAGGAGGCCAGGTGGAACTGTCCGGATAAGGAAGCAGCTGATCACCGAGTCGCCGTCGCATGCGAGTGGTTGATCCAGGCTGCGCCGTCTCTTTTCGAGCTGTGCCAAGCCGACGGTGAACTCGACGAGGATGAACAAAGACTGTACGCGGCCGCCACCCCCACCCTCCACATCCCAGACTCGACACCCACCGACAGCACAGGCGTCAACCTCGCGCGCTACTCCTGCGCAGCAGACACAGACACGCTCACCAACTAAAAACACATCACAACGGAATTTACTCAACTTATTAAACCACAGCGGACGATTCCCAAGCGAGTGTAACCATGCGCGGCCCAACTGGAGCAAAGGAGGGCTGAGGGGTTCTGCGACCTTTCGAACATGACGACCCGACAACGACGTTTTTGTTTGAGTGGGTTGTGTTTCGGGACTCGGAGTCGATCATTGCAGGCCTGCCGTGGGTAGCGGCGAGCGTGAAGGCGTGCGTGGAAGCGGCTGGCGGCGGCGGATGCGGGGGCGGTGGTGGATTTGGCGTCGGGGTTGGAGGCCGTGAGGTTTAATTACCCATGATCCTTTGGTGTATTACGGGGTAAAGGGGGTGGGAAACGGGGGTTTGGGAAGAGGGGAGGTTTGGAGGGGGGGCGGTTAAGTCTAAATGGATTTTTGACGATGAGGTCATACTTAGCTTTGGTTTTGTGACAAGACTGGAGGGCATGTGTGTCAGCGTGATGGTGGTACTCCCTATTTGCAGCTCAGTATACTCAGCCTGTCGCCCTGTGATATCCTCCGGGTACTTTGCACGGTGAGAAGTGTTGACCCTACGGACCAGGTACTGGCAGTGGAACTCGCCGGAAATCCAGGTATCTAAATTAGCAAGCAGGTCCACAACGTCCTTGACCAGCAGGCTGAGGCTGACGCTTATATTGTCGTCGACGGCACCAAAAGTGATACTCATCGTTTCCTGCAGCGTTTGCAGGAGGGGAGCGGAATTGGCTTGGAGAAGAGCTGCATTTCGTCTGCGGTGAAGCTCTTGCCGCGATTCCTGGCAGCTGTGTCGTCTCACCGCTCGTTCTTCAATCTGCCCGGAATTCAGCTGGCGCTAGCTCACGTGGATAAGTTGAAGGAAGGAACGACTCCAAAACAATGACTCCTTGGCCACTTTGCCTGCCCGGTGAGGCCAAACATTTTGAACTCGGGTCATTTCTCCTAATAACGCTCAGTGACGTTTATCTGCTGTTCTCATTCTCAACAATACTTAACAACGCTGCCCGAAGCCAAATGCTTTTTGATCGTAACACTTCCAAGGTTCCTTGCAGAATCCACCAGCAAACACCCAGGCCCAACCACAACCGCGTGCCACCAACACACAAACATCGAAACATCTCACCGCCTGCTCTGCCTCCTATCCCTCTCCCTAGCCTTGACCAAAAACCCCCAAGTCATCGGCCGGACACTGAACGGGAATGTTTTTTTATCATTCTCAATCACGACGTTCGCCCAGTCGCCCGCAGCCAACACCACGGCCATCACGTCCGTCGTCAAGCTACACCCACCCGAAACCCGCGTCCAAATCGGATTCCAGAGATCCTGCACCAGCTCAGTCACCAAATCGCTGCTCCTGTGATGCTCCCAAAAGATGAACTTGCCTCCCGGCTTCAAAACGCGATACATTGCCCTCATCGTCGCTTCCGGGTCCGGCACCGAACAGAGGCAGTGGATAGACAATACGGTGTCCACGCTGTCGGGCCCGAGACCCGCACTTTCCAGATAATCCAGGTCATCGCATGATGTCGGGAGTACCTGGTAGATGTCGCCAAGTTGGTATTGGTCGATATGGCGGCCGAGGTCGTGTGCAAAGCGCCACATGGGTTCTACCCCAACGATACGCGTGATTCTGGACGTGTCAAACAAATGGAACTCGAACCCTGCCCTGGGATGGAGTTGGAGAACAGTGCCCCAGCAATGCAGCATGAGGTCGGGGACGGGGGTGTCGTCCATGAATGCGCGAATGTTTTCGACTAGGTGGCGTCAGTGAGGAGATGAGAGCGAATGGGTTCGAAAATGGGAAGAAGTTTCAAGGTTGGGTCGAGCATGAACGGGGTCACAGCCCGGAGCACTGGCATGGCGAGCTGAGTGATGGTGTTGGGTGACTTACCGACATCTCGGTTGAAGATGAAAAAGCCCTCGTCGAGGACGTCGGAGAGGTTGAGGAGAGCCTCGAGGAAATTGTTTTTGCCAGTGAAAGCCCTCCAACTGGCTGGGTGGGGGGCCCGGGAGTCAGTGAGGATCGGTCTGAGACTGGTGACAGAGGAAGGGACGTACCCTTTACGTATTCCCATGTTGCGCGCCCGAGGATTGTGTAATGGAAATACCGGTCTTCCTAGTCCCACGGCATTGTGGAGATTTTTACCTGGCGTTTGGGTCTTTCAAGTGTGGTGACGAAAAGAGTGATTGAGTGGCGAAGCGAGTGGGGTCGAGGTGTCTTGACGACTGGGATAGCTCATGTGGGAGATGGGGTCTGGTTTTGTCAATCGGCGGAAGACGGGAGAATCATGCCTATTTATGCGCACACACGAAAACCAGGAGAGGGAATGCGGGGTGCAAAAGATGGACGAAACTGGCAGGAAGTCGGGCACGCAGCGCTCCAGTGAGACAAGACGTGGGGAGCGGTGGGTCGCTCCGTCTCGTGGGCTCCTGCCATGTCAATGTTCTATCGTCGTAAGGGAAACCCTTGTACATGTACTACTTTGGGAGGAACGCAGGATCAGCAAAATGCTTGTGTAACGTAATGGCAACATCATCCAAACTGTTGAACATCCAGCCGTACCTTCTTAAATCTTCCACCTGGCGCGGCCGTATCCGTGCCTACCTTTAGCGATTATCTCAATGCAGTGGCGATTCCAAGCTCCGCGGGAAGTCATGGACAAATCCGTTTTCTTCGCTGCAGTGCTGCTGCCCTACCCCACGTCACCATAAAGCTGCCTCGCGCACAATGACATGACCTCAACAAACGAATTGCGTCAGCGATATCTTGCGTTTTTGCTAGTCCTCAGCTGGTCTGGTGGGCGGATGCTATTTGTCGAGGTCTTGGCGAACCCACTGCGCAAAGGCTGAGAAGAGCGTCCCGAAATGTCGCGGATTGGCCTGAAGTCAGGGGGCGGGAAAGATCAACTCGATCACAAACATCTAGATGCTGGAGAGGGAAAATCGGGCCGCCGCTGCCACGGCTCGACACACGTGATTTTGCCCAGACTCACTTCGTTGCCAGTGGAAATTCTCGACTGCAAGAGGGACCATCAGGCTCTGGATATTGGGCGCTGTGCGTTGTTCCTTCTCGGTAAAAGTGTTGGTGTGGGTGGCCATCCCAGTGATTGGTGTAACTCCAACACCTGACCGCACGGCCGGCGCTCTGGTGGTTTTTCTGCCCGAAATTTACCCCCGCACGGGTTGGAAAGAGCCTCATCAGCTCATTCAATCGTCTTCCGAACACGGCCAATTTTTTGGGCTCCCTCGGGGCCGGCGTTCACCCGATCAATGCCCTCCGACCGCAAGCGCCATCGCAAGCCGAAGGCGGCGCGCTCTGTGCGAGGTGTTGATCCTGAGTCAGTCGGTTATCATGCCGATTATTCGACCGACATACCACAGGGACATGACCCCTGGGCGCCGCGAGACACCCTTATCAGTGAACCTCACCCCGCTTATAACTCTTATGGATACGATTACGCCAACTCGACGGGACTTGGGGGTTCGACAAGTCACGACTGCATCAACTCGACAGGCAGCTACAGCTATGGGAACTCAACTGGCCGCAATGGACAGTACACAAATGACGCAGACCGGGATGCGCCTGCCGATAATGGAGACGCAGACCTGAACTCGAGTGTGGCGGAGAATGACGCTACCCCTGAGCAACATCCCTCCCACGATCCCCTTTTTCAGTCCCATGATCAACAACTCCACCCAATTGATGATCAAGAGCAGGACACTGAAGGTCATGTTGGCCATAGTGGCCATTCGATTGATGTCGGTGATGGCGATCACAGCGAACGATACGCAACGTCCCCTGGGGGCTCGAACAAACACTCGACTTCTCAGTCCAACAGACGCCACAAACATTCCTCCAAGTCCAAGAGGCGGCATCGTAATTCTGATAGAGGGAGTGATGAAATCGACTCAGTGGTCGACTCCCTGGACTCTATGGCTTTGAACAACTCCAACTACACACACACACCATACTACGGCGGGTACTCTCAACAGGGGTACAGGGACGACTACGACCAAGGTCATGAGACTGTGGACTCCCCTCTCCCTCTCCCGAACGACACAACATCCCGCGGGTACAGCTCTCACATTATCCCATACGATGCTCAGCGCGAAATAAGCGAACAGCTCCACATAGGAGATTACCCACACACGCCGGACGACGCTCAGGATGCAAATGAGCAATACAGTAACACCACAGCCGACCCAGGAGACGATTATCCTGACGGTTCGGCTGGCGGCGCTGTGAACACCCAGCGTGGTGTCTGCATTGTGTGTGGCGACACAGTCGAAGAGCAGCCTTATTTTTCTTCAAGAAGGTAATAGTAGTACAAGTAGTACAAGCGGCGAAGTCCGCTCTCAAGCCACACAGAGCTAACCAAACTTTTCATTAGCATCTTTACGCTCATCACCGTTCAAGGAGATAGCGATCATGAGCGGCGTCTATCACGCGACCGCAAGCGTCTCGGTCGGGGGCAGGATAAGCAGCGCGACGTGGTCAAGAATGGGCGCTCCTTGAAACAGCAGGCCTACAGGGAGGCCGTTGAGAGTTGGATAAGTGAGGCCGATGAGCTGGTTTGTTGTGCATGCATGAAAGCGGCAGCGACAGGTAGGGTCGGACAAGAAGATGCAGAATTTGCGAGCATTGATCATTGCTACCGAGACCTCGGGAGGACCTATGATGCATTTCTTTTAGGACTTAGCAGTCGATGAGTGGATGGGTGAAACCGATTGAGAGACGAGCATTGCGCGCGTGGAATCTTGTTTGAGGTCTGGTGGTTCAGTTCGCTGGCACAGCATGACATGTGTGCGACAGGGACCAGAACTGTGAAGTGGGAATCGCTTACATGGAGGAAAGTGAAAAACTACCTGGTACGTCTGGAATATGCTACGGGATCAAGGCACTTCATTTTTCTTCGATCGACGTAATGATCGATATCCGATAATAGTTATTTGACTCGACGTCGCTGGCGATCCGCCTCATCGGCAGCCTGTGCTTTCATGACTGCTCTGTGAGTGGCTGGCGACCCCCACGTTGCAGTGCGCATCGCAGAAATCGGGGCGACGTGGCGGGGCAGGCCTGGACGGACCAAATTTTGGGGCTGCAGCCTGGAACAATCAAGTCACGTTCCGACACGGAGTCGCACTTTCCCTGTTGGCTGCAGCCTGCCGCGTCGTTTTCTTCCGAAACCGCCGATCGCGTTTCCGCTCAACCAGACTGATCAAATACAACTTCGACCCCATGCCATCTCCGCGCAACCATCAATACCATCAAACACCACACGGAAAACGCCTTTCCCATTCAGGCAGATACATGTACCCGAACGCGGCACAGCGAGATGGTGGCCAGTCTCGGCAACGACGGCCCCGGGGAGAGCGTTAGCTGGGGCACGTGGACCGATCATTCCACAGGAGGTAAAGTCCAGCTCGAAACTGGGCACCCAGGCCACAGTAGCGAAGGATGCCATCAAGTCTTGGTTCTACTAACGCTATGCAGAAACCCAGATTGCCGTCAGCGACCACTACGCTGATGTCTTGAAGGCTCTCGTCGCCGTTTGGCTTGGTCTCATTGCACCATACATGCTACGTCTGCTACAGTACCCGTTCTATCACATTCTCCGCTTTTACGAAAGAGGGGACGTAATCCCAACGCAAGAGGAGACCCAGCCAATCAACCAGAATGGCCATGCGGCAGGCCCCGCTCAGCAGTCCACGCCGCTTCGATGGCAGAGAGCTTCGAGGGTTCTTGTCGAAGCCAACTCCAGCCGCGACCTTTTTGCCAAGACGGTCGCATACGCGCGGATCCCCACCAACCGTCACAAGCTCTCACTTGCGCTCATCGGGACCGTTGTGTTCCTCTCTTTTCTTGCTCGGACACTGATCGGCTTCTTCTCCGTCCTGGTGGCAACGAACAAAGCGGCGCTCTGGGCCTCGGAGCACTGTGGTCCCTACGTATTCGATAGTATCGGTGCTGGTGACGACATTGCGGCTCGAGCGGACGTCTACGACCGCGAAAAGGAGTCGAGAGCGGGGGCATACGCCGAGAACTGCTACCGGAACGAGTCGAGCTCGATACGGCCGCTTCACTGCAACTTTTTCTACAGGCAGAATATACCGTTCGAGACCACGTACACCTACCGATGCCCATTTCCCAAACAAGATATCTGTGCGCGTGGGGCACAGGCCGTGACCTTCGATACGGGGCTGGTAGATGCAAACAGCGTCGGCATCAATGACAAACACGGATACCATTTTCGGCGAAGCACGACCTGCGTCCCTCTGAACACCGACGCCCCGTATGTTCGGAACGAGACCGCTGACGGGATACCTGCCTTCTCCTATCGATACGGAGAAAGGATCGGCAGGAAGGACACTTTCAGCAGCAGCGGGGATCCGTTCAACTGGCTGGCTCCAACGTACGATGTCATGTGGGTGAACCCAGACCTAATCCGCCTTAATCCTACCCCTGAAATCCAGCTGACTCCCTTATGCCCTCGCACAGTGTACAATCCACAGTTCTTCAAGAGGAAGACGATGATGAACCATACTGGACGCCGATCGCAGCCTTGACCCCCCCGCAAAACACCACCCTCACAATCATGTTCATCAATCCGCTCCACATCCTCTACCTCAAACCGAGCGCCGATCCCATCTTTGTGGCCGACAAGGCCTACACTTACCCCGGCGACCCGGTGCCCGTCTACTACAAGAATGACGCAAAGTACCGCGTCCTCTCCTGCCTTGACACTCAACAGATCTGTCTTGGCAAAGATGGACCTTGTAGACCGCTCAAGGGCGACAGGCGCGACCTCGACGACGACCTTCCGCCTGAGTACTGGATTCTCAAGTGGTCGCTCGAACATTCAGACACATATTACTCCATCGCTAAGCGGCTCGGCACAGCGCTGGTAGCACAAGAGATGATCTCGCAGTATACGTCCGTTCCCCTCAGCGACCGGCACTGGGTTGTCGAGGCCGAGCGGCTGTTTGCAACGTCGCTGGCACGCATCCAGTATGACGTCTGGAGCGTGGGCAGCGGAGAAGACAGGATTCACGTCGGCGAGGACGGCTATCGGGATGATGCGCCGAAAAGAGTGAGAGCGAAAGGTCTATGCGGCCATGTGAAGTTTCAGAGCGCGGGATATACAAACATCAGTTGGTTACGATTCATTTTATTGATGTCGATCACGCCGCTGTTGTGGCTCCTCAATCTCGAGAAAAGGACCGTTGTGCAGGCGTGGAGCGACACTGCGCGGGTGTGGAGATGGCTCGCAAGACGGCGGCCTGCGAGTTGGTTGCCCGCTAGCTGGCTGCCGGTTGACGTTATCACAGCAGAAGGTCAGGGTGGCGGCAATCCTGAGCATCAAGCGAATGATAACACCATCGAAATTCCTATATTTTGGCTACCTTTCCAATGGGTCTGGTCTTGGATTACATTACCCAGAGGGAGAGCTTGAAGCTGCGGTCCGAATCATGGAGATGAGTACTGGAAAGAAAAGATGTGAATGGCGGACAGGCAGTCACGGCTTTGTGTCCGACCAAACGTCTAGGAGAGGAGAACCTCCGGTTGCCGCAGGAACAAGAAGTTCGTGAGCAACAAGGAACCGGCGGGAATAACTTGATATAGAGCCAAGAGATTGATAAGTTGAGCACAAATACATTCTGCGACCCGAGCCTGCGTCTCCAATCTATCTGGATTTTCATCATCCACCCCTTGCATTTCACTTGCCTTGATGTGGTGGCCAGATCGTCGACGAGTTCCTGGAGAATGTGTCAAAGGACCTCACTTAGGGTATCGAAACGTGGCTGGGTATTGTGTAGCAAGAGTAACGTCATGCCTATTTAAGAATCGAAGATAAACCGGCCAAACAACGAGCCCGCCCAACGCACCAAACAATAACATTTGGAACGATACACCAACGCCCTCACAATCCCACAACACAGCCTACAACACAACCCCCTATTCCCCCACATCACCCGGGCCCTTCCCCTCCCCAACCCCCCTCTCCGCAACCCTCATCCACATATCCCTAAACATAAAAACGCTATACTGCCTCCTATCCCACGGCACCGCCGGATCCACAATCTGCCAATCAAACTCCCGCAACAGCTCAAACACGACCTTGGAAATCTCCATAAACGCAATCATCTTCCCCGGACATATCCACCGTCCGTAGCCAAACAACATGCCCACCGTCCGCTCCATCTCGACCCTCTTTGCGTCTTCGGCGAGCAGGAAGCGTTCCGGCCGGAAGGACTCTACGTCCTCCCCAAAGATATCCGTGTTGCGGAGGAGAGACCAGCTGTTTTGTGCGATTTCCGTCCCGCCGGGGATGAATTTGCCGTGGAGGGTGTCGCCTTCGGGGGGAACGCGTTTGCTTGCTAGGGCGAACGTGGGGGGGTGCAGGCGGAGGGATTCGTAGATTACGGATTGGAGGTAGGGGAGGGACTTGGTCTGGGCAAAGGTTACGGGGGTGGATGCGTCGCCGGAGGAGACGGCGGTGTCGATTTCGGACTGGAGACGGGTGTAGATGCGCGGGGAGGTGGAAATGTAGAGCATGGTGGAGCGGATGACGTTGGAGGTCATGTCGGTGCCGGCGATGATTTGGAGGGTGACTTCGGCTTCGGCTTGGTGGCGCGTGATGCCGTGGCGGAGGAAGGAGCCGAGCATGTCGGGGTGGTCTTTGAGGCAGCCGCCGTTTTCGAAGCGGGCGGCGACGGTCTCCTTGGCCATGCCCATGATGCGGCCGGGGCCGTGCGGGTCGGTGGGTTTGGGGCCGATTTTGGAGAAGAGGAAGTCGTTGAGGAAGAGGTTGCGCATGAAGGGGACGTCGGCGAGGAGGGAGGACATGGGGGAGAAGACGTTCATGGCTTGGATGTAGCCCGTGACGTCGGAGTCGGCTTCGAGGTAGCCGAAGGCTTTGCCGAGGCCGATGGTGCTGATGGTGTCGAGGGCGAAGTACTGGGCGGTGGCCGCGAAGTCCATTGGGCGGGTTGTTTTTTCGTCCGAGATGTACTTTGAACAGATGGCCTTCTTCAGAGAGGCAATCTGGCCGTCGACGTCGCGCTCAAGAGTGGGGATCTCGCGGCCTGAGTAGCCGAATGAGGCTTTGGCTTTGATGTCGTCGTGCCATTCGGTATCGGTGGTTCCAAACATGGAGGGATTCGTGGCGTCGATGCGGAATGCCTCGTACCATCCTCCACGGCCGTACTTTGACCGCGCAGATGACATGCGGCGGAGAATGTCGGGGTCATCTGTGATCAAAAGATTGGGACCAATGCGGATGAGTGGCGACTTGTATTTGGCGCGCACCCGCATCTGTGTCTTCCATGCCGCTCCGCTCACGTCGATTGAGGCAAGCCAGAGGTAAGAAAACGCAGCGAAAAAAGGGCCGGGGAACTGTCGGAGCCGGTACCATGACCATGCTGATGATGCGATAAAGTACAGAAGGATACCAGCTACACCGGCGGTGAGCCAGCCCTCCGGGAGAAGCGTCATCGTGCGTCGTGCTCAGCTTTCGCTGATGCGGTGGAGATGCGGCTTTGGCGGGAGAAAGGACAGTTGCACTGGAATTGTCGGTGAAAGGTGAAGGCCGCGACGTTCCTTCCATTTCCTCCTTTACCCCGCCCGCACTGTGATGGGTTCCACCAGCTCTAACTAGCTTCAGGATAGCAGGTCACATCGTGTTGCGGGTCTCGTTAGCCCTCGGTAGCGAGTCTGGGCTGGGAATAGTTGACAGGTGCTTTACTGCTTTGAGCTTGGCCGTTCCATGGCATTGGGATTGCTAGTGTGGAGCAAAGCATGTGAAGAACAACGACATTGTCGTCTTGTATCGAATTTGTCACGAAACACACACAACAAAGGGGTTGTCTTGTGTCACTGCATTCAGAGCGTTTGTGATTGGTCGCAGAACTTGTTGGAAAGCAAAAGGGGCTTTGTTGTCGAAGTGTCTCTCCTGCCCCCTTCTTGGTATATGCCACAAACAAAGGGGCATTGTTAACTTCCATGACAACAACTGTTGCTCTGCATATTTAAACACAATCCCGATATAGATAGGCCCTAGTTAATCACATCTGTTGACACTCAGCACTCCCATTATCTCCAAATTCCCAGACCTTCACAAACCCACGCAGCATCAAAAATGTCCCCCACAACCGGAGAAACCACCCTCTGGCGCGACGTCAAGGCCCTAATCCTCAGCAACTCCTCAGCCCCACCCCCAAAGATCGCATGCGGAATCTGCAACGACTCCGAAATCGTCATCCCGGGTCTGCATTCCGAAGACCACATCCATTCCGCGCACTTTGACCGCCGAGCAGAAGACTGCATCATCCTCCCCTGCGGCCACATGTTCGGCGAGCGGTGCTGGAAGGCCCACGCAGCTTTCAAGCGGGAGCTACGCGAGGAGACGCTCACCCCGCAACCTCTGCACTGTCCGTCGTGTCGGTTCGAACTGGAGTTCAAGCCGTGCGGCCACAAGATCAAGACGTACCAGCTTGCGCGGGCGCTTCGGAATAGGGAGTGGATCGGTATGTCGGCGAATGAGACGCTAAAGGAGGTTGCTCAGCAGATGCCGCTTACCGCGACGGAGTTTCCGGTGGATTCGTTTGTCTATCGGGATCCATTTGCAAGTCAGAGGAGTAGAGGTAGGATCCTGACTTGTGGAACCTGTTTCTTTGCCAACTCTGGGGAGAGAATGAGTGAAGTTGTTGAGAGGGCTCTGCTTGATCTTTTGGACGGCTGCCCTGAGGGAAAGGACTTTTTGGGGCGAATTGGCACCTATGAGTTTGAGGCGTTGTATAAGAAACTCGAGACCAAACTTCGTGGCACGCCGTGGGCTGCCGACCTTGATGATGACGACCTGCCAGACAGGAACGAGTAGCCATATGTCGCTGTGTTGTAGGGTACGGGGAAGCCGCATCTGTATTGTAATAGCAGCAGAGCCATGACCCCCAGTACGCCTTGGAGACACCCCGAGAAATCCCTCTACTGCTACTGTGATCACCAATAAGAAATTGAACCGCCAATCACGTCATTGCTTCGACACCAGAATAGCATCATGCACGTTTTTCGCTGCTGCCCTCGTAACCCATCAGGGCACCCCAACTTGACCTGAATCCAACCATCTCCTAACCTCTTTCCAACTCCCTTTCTACTTACCCTCACATCTCCAAATCCTCATGAACTTTTCCTCATCATCCACGCTAAGCGACCCACAATCCAAACCTAGGTATCAATGCAAATCAACCCTCACCCTCTAACTAACCCCCGCCGTACCCAAAAAATTATTCCCCCTCGCCGCACAGTTCTCCTAATCACACCGATAACACGCATTACGCAGCTCCAACCCGGCATGCACCACAACCGAACACAGCGTCGAGATTGCAACACCGCCAAACGTCGCACCGTTAATCTGCGCGCCGCCCATCGCCAACACCTTTGCAACCAATGGCCGGGGTCCATCAACTCAGGCCAAGCATCGCAACATACGATACACAGGGTTGAAACGCGTCAGAGTTCGACTTCTCGCAGTATGGGCCGCATAGTTATTGGCTGAAGGACTGGAGCGTTGCACTCAAGCCGGCAGCGGCTGCTGTTGATATCGGAGCATTCCGTTTTCGGCACCCTGTGTTTGGCTGGTTCCGAGTCTGACACCTTGATCAGGTGGAAGCCTCAAGGAAGTTTTCAAGTTGTTCGGACCAAGTCCGGACTGGGTTAGGTAAGATACGGGATGCCAAGCCCGGCTCGGCTCAGGCGATGCCGCTCAACCCTTCTAGCCATCGGCCGGGTGCATCAAGTCCGTCATCGGAGATGCCGTTGCTTGCACGTGCTGCGCTGGGAGTGCGCCAATGTAGCGGCCTTTCGGCGCAATGTCGTCTCGCTGGCATTTCGCCGTGTACCTGCCCGTAGTTGCGATAATTATGTTTCGGTGACAGACAGTCTTGGCAATCCCTTGCCGTACGGTTCTGTGAGATGGAGATCAAAGATGTCGCATTCCAACCACTCGGAACTGACGGGAGCGCTGCAACTGCAGGAACACGTCGACTGCATGAGCTAGCATTGGAAATCTCGGGTCTCGAGCTCGCTGGGCCAAATGCATTGTCGTGAGCAAGTTGAATATGAGAACTCTCGGCTTCCGGCACGCACCTTCCATCCGCTCACCCAATTACAGAATTGGCGGCACGCCTCACGAGTCGCGACTTCTCTTCCAAACCCTCGGGCGCTGCGATTTCTGACTCCAGAGCGGGTCCCCGGAGGAAAAGTTCCTCTGTCGCGCTGATGCAGCGCTGACGACGTCCATTTTTGTTGCCCATGTCGAGTTTTGGCTCCGCTGAATGGATCAAAAATATTGATCTGGAACAAATCCAGACTGCAGGGTCAGGCACTAGCAAACGTTAGTTTATCCTACGGTGATTGGAACAAGAGTTTTTAGGGCAAAGCTTACTTCCAATCGCGTCGACCAGTGGACGCCACAATCCATTGTCTCGGTTGGCGAGAGCTGAAGGCGTTCCACGCGCTGCAGGGGTGGGGGTCCAGGCCGTGCCGCGGGATCTCACCCATGGCATCAGCTCGCCACCAGGAAGGTGCTGCCGCTGCGCAACTTCATGTTTGTGTCGGCTTCAGGGGAAGGGGCAGCGCTACTGCCTTGGCACATTGAAAAGAAAGATGATGGAAGAGCGGAGCAAACAATGACGGATGTCTATTTATCCCGTCTGCCCTTAGGCCCTATTATTTTCGTGATTGTTGACTTGCGCTGCACTCCTGTCACTCTTTCCAGGTTCGGAGGTCAAGCAACAATGGCGAAAATTCGATCTGGGCTTGCTGCCCTGCTGGCGCTCCCCGCAGCGGTCCAAGGAAGGGGCGGTCCAGACCTCGCTTCGGCGGACGTCAAGACCGGTTTTCAAGTCGTCTTCGAGTACGTGACGGCAACGGACTGCGGGCCACGAGCCTGCGGGATCGAGCCCTTCAAGGCGCCCGATGTCACGACTTACAAGACGGTGCTTCCCGAGATCTGCGAGACGGGCTGGCGGGATGTAACGTACACCATCACCGAGACCCTGACCCGCGGTGTCAGCAAGCCAACCGGAGGTCCAAAAGGTCCTGGAGGCGGCAAGGGCGGTCAAAGTGGAGGAGCGCCACCCGGCTTCACCGTCACCACGACACAGTGTCGCCGTGGATGCGCAGCCGGCCCAACCATCGTCACCGTCACCGTCCCGTGTGAGACGACGACGACGCCAACCACGGTGAGATTTTCTTTTTCAATTTTTCTTCCGTTACAATCCGTGGTCTAACATTTCAACTCGCAGCCCTCGACAATCGACTGCTCGCTGGGCGACCACACCCCGACCGTGTTCCCTCCTCGTCCGACCTACACTCCGACTTTCCATCCCACGACTACATGCACATCTGAGTCCTCGGTAGCCTCGTCTTCATCTATCAGCTCGTCGTACTACAGCCACGTTTACTCTTCCTCGGTTGCATCTTCTTCATCGGTTGCATCGTCGTCTTCGATCATTTCTTCGTCGTCGATCGTCTCGTCATCCTCGATTATCTCGTCGTCGTCGTTGGTGTCGAGCGCAAGCCCCAGCTCCTCGGCTGCATCGTCGTCAATCGCTTCGTCTTCCTCATCGGCAGCGCCTTCGTCTTCCTCGGTCGCGCCGTCTTCTTCCTCGATTGCATCTTCGTCCTCAATCGCGTCGTCGTCCATCGCACCCTCGTCATCGAGCGTGATTTCCTTGTCGGCCCCTTACTCGTCGTCTGCTATCCCATCTTCGACCGTCTTCAGCTCTTCCGTTCCCAGCTCGTCTGCACCCGCGAGCTCGACCTCGTCCGAGGAAGAGTGGGAATGGTGTGAAGATGAAGAAGAGGAGACTTCAAGCGTCTTCTCGAGTTCCGTGGCCCCCTCATCGTCTTCCATGATCATCTCCTCCTCCATCGCTTCTTCTTCGGCAGCCTCATCTTCCATCATCTCATCCTCGGTGTCCTCTGCTCCTCCCGCCGAGTCATCGCTACCGCCCCCATCCCCGCCAAACTGCTTCGAGGTCACGGGCGTGTCCCAGGGCACTTTCAACCCACAGGGCGCCCAGTTCAAACTCGAGTACATCTGCCCCGTCGGACTGAATCCCGACACCTACTCCATCTACAGCAACTGGGCTCCCGTCACGGGCACCACGGTCGAGGGCAACTCCATCACCCTGGGCAACCTCCCTGGTGGCCTCAACCTGGTCACCATCTTTGCCTTTGACACGGACGGCAAGGCCCTCGTGCAAACCATTCCGCTCGTGTTTGGCGACAAGTCAGTCCAAGTCATCGCCAGAGACCCCTCAGGCAATCTCTTCCCCGGCGCCACTGTGACCCTCACTTCCGTCTTTGCCGTTGGATACAGCGCCACTGTCACGACGGATGGAAACGGTCTGGCTGTTTTCAACAACATCAACCCTTCAACTCCCTACCACATTCAAGTTACTGGACCCGACGGCTCCGTCGGCGATGGTACTATCGTGGCTTTCGAGGGCAGCAGGGAGGTGCGGACGCGGTCCATCCCACCAATCGACGCTGCCAACGACAATTTCGGGATGACTGGCTTCGATGGTCCAGGCTGGTATCAGGGCGACGGAACTCGCAAGGTTGGCAGCGGGGACGGCACGCAAGCCAGCCAGAATACCGGCAAGACGGTCACCATTCCCGGTGGCAGAACCGGCACGACGTCCTTCTTCATGGAGTATCAGTTCTACTCGAGCGAGATTTTGTCTACCGAGACTTTCACCGATCCCTTCACCATAACCATGCGCACCGACGCCGGGCAGCTTGAATGGTTCACGTCCAACAGCTGGGGATTGGGTGCCGACGCCTTCGACGGCCAGGCCGCCGGTTGGTTCACCAAGGAGCTGCACGTCCCCGCCGAGTCGGATGCCACCTTGGTCCGTTTCGATGCCGCTGTGGCCAACATGTGGGATGACATCGTCGAGGGGTTCGTTACCGTCCGCAACATCGGCATGTGCGACAAGTGCGCTACCTGCGCCGAGTGCCCTGGCCTCGCCAAGTGCCAGGACAAGTGCATCACGCCCCGCAAGCGCACCTGCGCCTTCTACAAGACGTGCGCCGAGGAGTCGCTCAAGTGCGGCCCCGAAGGCTACCTGCTGGCCCAGGCCGAGAAGACATGCGAGACCCTCCGCCACGTCGTGCGCAAGGGCGGCGTTTCACAGGCAGCCAACGAATTCATCGACAACGCCGAGCAGTGCGTGCAGACCTCCATTGCCGGCCACCTCAACTGCGGAACCACCTGCACCAACCTCGCCGTTGTTGCCATGAAGGCCCAGGGAACCTGCTACGTCGACAACGGCTTCTGCTCTCTCTCCGGTATCGAGGCGGCTCATCTGTTGGCCATCCTCGGCCACGACCAACGCCACTATGTCGGCCAGGCGGTCGCCGCCAAGGACGGATGCTTGGATACCCTGCTGACCAAGATCACGGCTGAGCGTGAAGACCCTAATGTCTCGGCCAGTAATGCTTGGGCGCTGTATGCCGCCGAGACGTATTTGGAGAGCTTTGCGACGCCGACGCTGCCAAACGAGCCTGAGCTCTCTTGAGGCTCGCAGCGTCAGTTGGGATAATGTTGGTTATTAATGATGTCTTTCCTTTGTTCGATTCTCTTGTGAGATATTCATGTTAGCATGTAATATACCGTCACCATTTAAACATCACTTTAGGAACTTGTGGTATTTATCAAATACACCGACAAGTTGGATCGCCTCGTGGGGTTCCTCTGACATGCACTTGTGTGAGGTTTTCAAGGTACTGGCCCTGGGCGCGCAACATCAGGCTGTGGCGTCTTGGCGAGAGAGCAGTGTTCTCTTAACTGTGTTCCTGCGGCCTCGCTGAAGGACATGCAACAAGACTGGAGTCTCTCCCAGCTTTGCTCAGCTTCTGCAGAGAGACACAAAAAGTTCTAGTACAAAAAGGATTTCCCGCAGTTGGAAATTCAACCCCCCGACATTTGTTGACTTTGTCAAGGGTCGGAGCGAAGCCGACCTAAGCACAGATTACACTGGCTACTTCCTCTCGCGCACCTTAACGACCAGATTCCTATTATACGCCACACCGCCTGCGACAATATATTCTCCCTCGTCTACCAACTCCATCTCGAACCGTCGAAGAATCTGTCACAAATCAACATTAGCTTTCAACATCGACAACGTAGCTAGGAAAAAATCGCAACCGACCTCAGGAAGCAACTTGTACATCTCAAACATCGCAACGTCCTTCCCAAGACACACCCTCGCCCCAGCACCCCACGCAAACGAAGCTGCATCCATCTTCGCACAGCGCTCCTCGCTCTCCAGCCACCGCTCCGGACGAAAAGCCTCGGGATCCGGCGCAAACACCTCCGGATCTCGCTGCACCACATACGCATAAGTCGTCATCTCCGCTCCCTCAGGCATAACGGTACTCCCAACCCTCGTCGCTCCATCCCGCGACACCCTCGCGAACAGATTCGTCGCCGGCGGGTGCAGCCTGATCCCCTCCTTGATGCAAGTAACCACAAACGGGAGATGCGCCCGCGTCTCTTCGTACTGCACCGGCGAGGAGAGATATCCCGCCTTGCGCGCGGCGTCGATTTCAGACACGGCTTTTGCGAGATATGTCGGATCTTTTAGTAAAAACCGTAGCATACATCCGATGGCCGTACCAACGGTATCAGTCCCCGCCTGGAACAGCAACGTGACGTGCGCGCGCTTTTGCGCAGGGGTGAGTGGGTTCCCGTTGATTTTGGCTGAGAGCGCGTGGTGCAGGTAATCCTTCCTCTCGGGGGCGAAGGCTTGCGACATCTGGGCTTCTCGCTCGGTGACTAGTTTGTTGGCTTGTCCCAGGAGGAAGCCGTACCCGGTTGGGTCGGTCTCGCTGGGGAGGAGGTAGCCCGCTAGCGGGGACTCGAGGACGGTATCGCGGATGAAGCGGAAGCGCATGGCGAAGCCGAGGAAGTCGAGGACGTCGCGGAGGGATTTGAGGATGGAGTGCTCGTCGCGGGAGTTGGCGACGTAGCCCCAGGGGGAGCCGAAGGAGAGGAGGGTCATGATGTCGGCGGTGAAGTAGGAGATGCGGTCCGAGAGGACGAGGGGTTGGTCGTCTTGGCGGCTGGCGGTGAGGAGTTTGGAGGTGAAGAGGTTGATGTGTTCGTCGATGCGGGCCTCCCAGACGGTTTTGAGGGCGCCGAAGGACCACTGAGGTCCGCCTAGGGCTTTGCGGAGGGCTTTGTGGTCGGGGCCTTTGAGGGTGCTGAAGAGGTGCGGGGGGCCGAGGAGGCCGGCGCCGTAGAGGTTGGCTTTGGTGTTGTTGCGGGGGTCGGTGTAGATGTCTTTGATGGAGGCGGGTTTGGGGAAGAAGAGGAGGATGGGCGCGATGCGGATGGGTTCGTCGCTGTTGTGTGAGTATTGTTTGGTGAGGTTGAGGAGCCACTGGGGTTCGCGTCGGCGGAGGGAGATTATGGCGAGGGGGAAGGAAGAGGCGGCGCAGTACCAGGGCCCGCGGAATCGAGAGAGGGGGTGGAAGTAGAGGTTGGAGAGAACTCGGTAGCTGATGAGAAAGGTGACTGTCACTATTGACAAGACGATTGGTGATGGGAAAGCCATCATTAAGCGGCGGGAGGTCGTGTAACACACCTTGCGCTGGAAGCAGCGGAAGAAGGGAGGGAGGAGCGAGTTCCCATACCCGAGGTTTTCTTTCATTCTCGCATCGTGGCGTATGCACCCGTCTCTCAGTTTGGTGGGAGCATCGTCAAGGTGTGAGCTGGAATTAAGCTCACTGGCTAGAGCGAGGCCTGGTTCCGGGGAGGAAAGGTGCATCCCGAGGAGCATGGCCAGGGGCAAACTTGGCGAGCTTGTGATCCCCGGCCAATGAGGTGCTTGGTAACTGGGACATGCGTGACGCCTGCATGCTGGCCAAGACTCGGTGGAGGGCCGAACGAACATCAGATCTCAAACGAAAGTCGGCGTTCGACCGCAACTTCAATTCGCTGGTCATCAGATGTGTTGACAGACACTGGGTGTGAAGCCCCTCAGCCGACTCCTTTCCGGGAAGAGTTGCCGCCCCTGGTCAGCGCCTGTCCGGGTAACCGGGAAAACTTGGCAATGTCGCTCCTCGGGCCGCTCGATACTGCAAAATCCGTCGGCAATGCGCCACGGGAAGGTCTATCAAATGCCAGGCGGGGCGGGGTTCCATCGATGTTTGCATATAACCTGAAGACAAACCGAGAAGCAGACAGGGTGCTTGTTCCTACCTAACCAGCCGGACATCTCAACATGTGCATGCAAGGCGCCAACCATGGCCTTCCGCTTGACTCTGCTGCTGTCAATGCTTACCATCGACTCTCCGTACGCCAAATACCTCCCGTTCTAACATTGTGTTGGTGACTGACCCCGACTCCGGCTGCAGCGCCTTCGCGTCCACCCCCTCGGTGCAGCCAGATGCATGCGGTCCAGACCGTTCGTCGACGCAAACGCGTGAGTTGCGATGTAATCGGTATCTCGATTGCACGTTCCCGACTGCTACTTGCGAGGCGAAACCTGCCCCTCTGACCGCAGTGATGCGAACAACGGTGACGAGAGTCGATGGTTGCAAGACGTATCTCAGCGTTGGGACTCCCTGTCCGACGTGTCCGAGCTGTCGGGTGCCACTGGAGTCGGTGACGTATGGATTGGGAGGGCCGGGGTGTGAGCGGTGTTGACAGGGTTTTGGGTCTGGGTTTTCGGGTTGCAGTGATTGAGGGCCCGTGTTGGGGATCTCAGGTGCGTTGGAAAACGAGAGAGAGTTGTTTTGCATTCGCACCTGGTTTGGTCGATCGATCATCGTCGTGTTGAGGCTCGTGGGGAAATGACGTGAGGTGTTGGTTTCGGGCCCGCAGACACACAGGACCCTGCCGAACGCGTTTCGGGGATATGACCTGTCAAGCGAGACCGCGACGAAAACATCCGCAGCACCTCTGCTTTCCGCAGATTCACAGCCGAAAAAAAAAAACCGAAAAGAAATGGGCGATCTGAATGAACATTACCTAGTCTCCAAATGGCAACGGTCGTCTAGCTTCCTGCCATTGATGGTTAGGCTACCACAATTCGACCATTCGGAACGATTACCTACCCTCGTGGTTCTGATCGCGCCAGCAACGCCATGTCTGGGTATCTTAATCTGGGAGAGCGCAGGGCGTTGCCCCTCCAATTGCCCTCCCAAGGTTGTGAGCTGTCCAACACTGGCTCATTCGCACCTTCCCTCTTCCGCCGCTCCTTCCTCTCGTCTTCAGATTGTGGGTCACAATGGGGTCGGATTGCGCTTGCGACGGACTCGGAGACAGTTCTCTCTCCGACACCTCCGAGCCATGCGACCACAATGGAACCGACCTGTACCCTCTGACCCGATCGCTTGGCCTGTCGACAAACTATGTCCCCTGCTGGACTTGTGCCGACGCCTTCCGCGAATTCTACCAAAACTGGAAAGATGGCATGGTCGCATCATTTTCACTCAACCCCCGCGACCCTCAATCCTTTGCGCCCAAATGGAACGAGACAAAAGATCGAATCGAAATCACGGTCCGCCGAGGCGGATCATCCGACGGACAGCTGCTCGGTTTCATTCGGCTCGACAAGAAAAGCGGTCGTTTGGAGCTCGCCAACTTCAATGCGCGGCTGGAACTGAAGCATCTGGACGTCGGAGGCACAAGCAAACGCGGAGAGAGCGGCGGCGGCAAGTTAGCGGGCACCCACGGCGAGGGATTCAAGATCGCGGCCCTCGTCATGCGACGCAATGGCTATGGCGTCCGCATCAGCGCTAGTTCTTACTACTGGAACTTCAGTCTTCGCGGGGTCTACAAGGACATGCTCCACTGCAAGCTCTCAAAGCCAGCGGCCAGTACGCTGGACAAGGAAAACATCGGCAAGGCAGAGGAGGAGTTGATGGTCACCCAGAGGACCAAGCTGAATTCCTACATTGCGCATGATGTGCTGGTCAGAATCTCCCCCGCCAGCGGGGTCGACCGGTGCAAGATCTCGGCGCACGACTTTCGTGCCTGGGCGGCCGTCGCTTTGGATCTTGACGGCCCGTCGCGCCCCAGAGACCTGATACAGACGACGGCAGGGGACCTCATCTTGGATCCAAAGTTTGCTGGCACGCTATATCTCAAGGGACTCAGAGTGGGGGATGGGCGACCGGCCGGTGGTGTCTACGAATTCGCCTACAACTTTGCCGAGGGCTACATCAACCGCGACCGCGAGTTCCTGCCGCATCGGAATGAAGCAGCCAAGACGGTGGCACACATCTGGGCGGAATCAATGGTCAAAGGCGGCGAAGCCATCGTTCGACACTATATACGCCTGTTCCAAGACCATCCAGAAAGCCTGGATATATATTCATCGCCCCGGTTTGTCTCAAGGGAGACTGCGTGCTTGATTTGGGAGCAGCTGCTCAAGGATTCGCGGAAATCCGATGTCTTCTATTACTCAGAGGGAGATGGCGCCTCGCAAAGCAATGTCTCGCTTGACGACCAACGACACCAGGAGATCATCGAGACTTCGCTAAAGAAGAAGTCCAAGAAGATTGACGCGGCGCTTTGGAAGGTGCTCAGGTGGTACAAGCTTGTCAGGACCCCGGACGAAGAGCGACGCAGTATCTTTCAACGATCCGAGGAGATCACCGTCGATGGAAATTTCGCCAAGAACGTGCTGAGGGTATTACGCGCAGCGTTCCAACTGCATGACATTGTCGTTAGCATCTGTGTCGTCAGTGGAGGTGATAGTGCTGGAATCGACCTTCTCTGCGAAGGAGGCGGAGGAACTGGACTTCCCCTCCGTCTTCTCATCCACAAGAATTGGTTCAGCTTTACCAAAGCGCACGAGGGGTCTGATTGCGACCTGTCCAACTTTTCTGGATTGGATGGCGAAGGAGACCAGATGTCAGGGCCGGTGGACGGCTTCTACTGCGACCACGTTGTGTTTGATCTTTTTGAGATGGCTATCCGCGAGACGCGCGTTTCGCTACAGCTGGATCACCAGCAGATTGCCGCCATTCGCCGAAAGGTCTTCACAGCTGTACGACAAATGCCTAGGCGCGTTAAAGTATCGACCTCCGAAAAGGAGACCGAGCTGGTGGTCACCTGGGCGCCTGACGAGATTGCCAAGATTGCAGCAGGAGGCGGGTTGAACATTCGCTACCACATCCGGCTACACAAAGCCAGCTCCTGTCTGGAGAGAAGAGAAGACTTAATCTATACGGAGTTCGTCGAAAACCTTTACGATGCGGAGGATGTCAGCAAGCAAGACTGCGGTTGCCCTGCACAAACCGTTGGGCCGGACGGCTATAATGGGGTGGTGTTCAAGCGACTAGATCCAGAGGAGAGTTATTTTCCCATGGTTGCCAGGGCTGGTGGCAAGGCCTTGTTCACCACGCCACCCATACCGATTTCAGCAGAGCAAGAGGTATGGTGGCGCGAGAATCTGGGTAGCCCGACCCGTGCAGCCTCCTCTTCTAATCTCCCACGTGTGGTCCGGGTCAATTCCGGATCGAGCAACTCTACGTGTGCCTACTCAGACGCGGCAATGTTGGATTCTCCTGACACGCCATTCGACCGGGCCCACAGCCCAGTATTCGAGTCAGATTCAGCCCCGGTCCAAATGTACGAAGATTATGTTTTGGAGTCGGGGATGGATGAGGATGAGTGGAGAGAATGGTTCGGGCAGGAGGCGTCAAAACGCATCTCACAGCTCTTTAGCGCGTCGGAGCAGGCAAAGAAACACGGGGTAAGCCCATCGTGGGAGACCCTGCCTGAAAGAAACTAACTGCTGACATCATGACAGAAGTGCGAGCAGGGACCTTCGCCCTTTTTCCCTGACTCAGAGCTCACTTGCGACCGTCTGGGCTTTGACTTTGAGGAAGGAAGCTTTGTCGACGTCCGTCTCAAGGACCCAACTGTTGCTTCCGGGCGACCCTATGTCCTGTTCATCCACGGCATCCATCTGGGCGACGACGGGGACAGCGGTTGCTCGTTTCCAGGCCCACACCTCTCCGTCACACGGTACACGCATTCATCTGGGAATGTTAGCACTGTCCTGGACGACAACTTTCCCGGGTCTCCCGCTGTGGCAGGCTTGATGGAAAACTCGGAAACACCACTGGACTTGATGGAGTTCTTCTTGCATTACATCAAGCCCGAGCGCATGGGCACACGGGATGACGCCGAGCTGGTTGCTGTCGACGATATCCTGGCTGTGACACCGGTGCCACCAGACTTTGACATCCTTCACTGTGTTCATCCACCAGCTCCACCGGAGGCGAAAGGAAAGGGGTTCTGTCGTTTTGCGTGCTCGGTGACCGATCGCAGAGCTGTATTCACTCCTCTTGCTCACCAGGCTCTTCCGCGACTGGAAGTCAGGAAGCGGCATAAGCGCGGTGGCTTTGCAACTGGCGCAGTTCCATATCTCGTCGACGTCTCCCCGAGCGTACTCGGTGCGAGTGAGGGCTTCCTGGATGAAGGATATGAGTTTTTAGCCGGTGTTGGATTCGATGGGCAGAAACACCACACATGGAGAGTATGTCCATGGCTGCATTGGTCCTCGCTGACATGGCTAACACGCTTTAGGTGCGAAACCCTACATGCCAAGTATTCGATGGAGACGTCAAGAGCGTAGTGGATGAAATTGGCCGTGGAGAGCTCCCGTGTCCCATTCCCGAAGCCCCTGGTCAGCCCCTTGTTGCCTCTTTGGCTTCCAAGTACACGGCGTTTCGGTTGAGGGATGGAAACACAGCGATGCCGTCCTTGGAAGACTTTCTGCAGCCATTCAACGACATGATCTCACTCGTGTCTTGTCCGTCGCTTACCTTTCATTTCACAGCCTTGCAAATGCCCGTCGCTGTTTTGCGGAACGACGATGACGACGCGTCATGCGATGCACTCTTCGACTACATGAACCAGTTTCTCGTCAAGCTGGGACACTCGGTGTCCCTCCAGGTCCTGTCGCTTTCGGAATACGGGCTCCCCCAGGATCGCCAGGTCGTCGTTGTGACGACCTCATTGTACCCCGGGATGAACCTGGTCGATCTGGATACTGACGAAAGAAATGAAACCGCGCCTGTCGATGAGAATCTTTGCTATGGGCTAGAGGACCTCAGCATCGACAATACCCGCCCTAGGTACCAGGAAAGCAACGGGTCCAACTCGTTGGCCATGTGCTCGGTTGGCAACAAGGTCTACTACAACCATGGCACGGGGAGAAAGCCTCGGAACATTAACGAATGTATTGTGGTTGATGCTACTGGAAACCCGCCCGGCGCGATACGTCTCTTTCACTCTGCGTCGAGACCGCATGTCCATCAAGGTTGGTTGGGATGTCGTCCTGGCATAGCTTGAAGAGTTCCCGCTAATGATATGGGCGGTTTTGCAGTTCGAGGAGATTTGCTTACGGTTCGGGAGCTGGCTAGGCTCCAAGGCTTCGATGACGACTTTATCTTTTACGGGTCGCCCGAGGCGCAGTATAGGGAAGTTCTCGCTGCGCAGCCTCCGATGGTGTCGCAGATGATTGGGAGGATGCTGCGTCGCGTTATTGAGCTCAACACGTCGAGGCATGGTGCGAGGATCACGGGGGCGGCGAGTGGAATTCAGAGTGTAAGTGGGAGGCCTAATAAGAGGGCGCGTGTGGAGGAGGCAGACGAGGAGGGTTGAGGTCGTGTTTTTGGATACGGGCGTTGTTCTCTCAGGAGGTTGCTGTTGGATATGGCTTGGTTTGACGGCAAGGGTGAGCTACCGTCCTTGACCCAAGCCGAGACCTACCAAGCGAGGCGCAATTCTTGGGAAATATGTAATTAGCTGCCAAAGTAGATCGGCAGCACATCCTCAATACTCATCTGACGAGACCGGCAACTCTGAATCAGACGAATCCACCCTTTTCCTCCGCCTCTTTCTCTTCCCACCCACCGTCGGGAGTTTCCAGTCTGACGTTCCTCCCTCTCCTTCCACCACCAGCGTGTCGTAAAGCAGCCTCGTGTCGTAGCCCTCTGCTTCAAACTCCGCCAGCGAATGCCGCAACGCCTTCTTCCTGGAACGATATGATATTGCCGCCCCAGCTTGAACCAAAATCGTGCACATGTCGTACCGCCGTTTGCAATCCCATGTCCCGCGTCTTCTCATGTAAGATGGAAATTCCAGCACCCAGTCCAGCGCAGTCAGGCCCAACTCGTCCACCTTGTTGGGGTTCCCGCCGTGCTGAATGATGCGCTCAGCGAGGGCTGGCAGACAGACGTGTAGCCCACCAGCCTTGACGAATTTTGCTCCGAGATTGTCGTTACGACCGTCAAAGATCTCTAGATGTACCTCCGCATTCGCGTCTTGGCCGTGCTGGAGAGCCAAGGTTGCTGCCTCGAGCAGGGTGGACTGATCGATAACTCTAGAACCTTTGCGGAACTCGGAGTCCCACAACGCTGCGCAGACGAGGGGAAAGAAGTAGCGATCGGCACCGATTTGAAAGCCGTTGTCGAGAAGCAAGGGGAAGATCTTGAGGTATCCGGTGTGAAATCCAGGCAAGATCGGGGCAAAGAATGTTGAGCTGAACAAGGGGAACTCTGCTTCGTCATTTTCGGACGACCCGTGTGTCAGTCGCTCAAGGTCCCCAGGATTCTTCGCGATCCAGTCCCGGGTGCCCAACGTGAGGCCGCACGAAACAATGGCAAAGAGGAACGTCTTTGCCCAGCTGTCGACGCTAGCGGCTTTTTGCTGGAGGATCGAGAGACTGTCGAAGAAGTCGAATTGGCTCCTTCCCGTCGTGGCTTCGGCTCGCTCGCTGTGATAGGCAAGGTGCTGGAACTCCCCAAAGCCGTGAATCCCCTTGTCGACGTCAAAGTACAAGTGCTTGGAGCCGTAGGTCTTGACCGAGAGGTGCCTTCGCACAAAAGACCAGCTGAGATTTTCCCAGTTCTTTCTCGAGGCCCAGTACCTGACGTGGAACAAATGTCCATTCTCGCTGACGAAATCGGCCAAGTGGTCGCCGAGCACGACCTTTTTGAAATCTAGCCCCATGACGAACTCCAAAACGGTCTGGTGCATCAGCTGAGGGCGGTCTCGCTTGATCTCGACCAGACCTCCGCCCCAAGTGGCTAGATCGATTCTTGCTCGATCCGCCTTGTCACATGCACGCGCTGCCGCGATAACTTCTTCTGCGTCCTGGAAGTCGGTGCAGTCGGAGACGAGGACGGCCTCTCGGGCTTCCGCCGCGGTAAGCTGCGGACCGTCTGGGTTGTGCCGAGCGAGCAGCTCCAGTAAAGCGAATGTACGGCGACGGTTCAGCCGGCCGATGCGCTCGACGATTAGTCGGTAGAATTCAAACAGGTCTTCCGGGAGCTCCCGCAGCCTTGCTTCCAACTGCTCAAGCGTCGCAGGCCTGCCGTCAACAGTGAGAGCCTCGGACAAGACCCGAACGGCGAGTCTGACCCACAGGAACACTCCGTTGGCCCTTGTCAAAATTGTTGAAATCAGCCGGTGCGCAAAAGATTCCGTGCTGCTCCAGCGCCTCACTGACCGTGTCACGTAATCTTCAATGTCGTACTTGGTGTGCATTTCGAGCGCGAGTTGAGGGTACGCTGAAAAATGGTCCTGGAGAGCTTTCCACGGCCGGCTGGACAGGCAGATTTTCACTCTCGTCTTTGATTGTGGTGAGCCCTGAGCCAAGTCCTTCATGAACTGACTGATCACATCAGGGTGCCCGTCAAACTCGTCCAGTGCGTCGAAGAACAGGATGATGTCCATTTCCAGCGCCTCTTGGTTGAGAATTCGACGAACTATTTTCTCAAGCTTCGGGATCAATCGCGAGTCCCGCTTCTCAAACTCGGTGACGACTTGCGCGAGAAACGTCCTCGTGGGGATATCGTCTTCGTCAAGGCATCGTTGATCGAGATACTGAATTTCCCGCATCTTGCTCCGCAATTGCTCGTCCAACTCGGGCAACTCAGTTTTGCAACTGGCATGTCGCTTTCTCTGCGTCTTCAACTCGTTGTGGAGACTTTCCAAAGTATGGCGTGTCTTTTTGAGATCCTTCTGGATAGGGTCTTCGTCGAAGTCATCGTGATCGTCTTCGCCATTGTCCTCAAGGTTGGCCCTCAGCTGGTCGTCCATGAGCTGTTTCATCTTATCTTGCTCCGTCTCAATCTCTTTCTTGATATCATTGATGCGCTTCGCGGTGCTTTTCATCGTCTCATGTTCCGTAGCAATACGGCTCTTGAGATTCTGGCACTGTCTCTTCGCTCGTTGGTATAGCTCCCACGTCTCATTGTGTCTCTCTCGATAGCTGGCGCTGTGTGGCGAAAGGACCTGCGCGATGAGGCTCCTCAAAACACCCTCGAAGGACTTTTGGATTGCGCTGCCTCGATAATGGAAGAAGAAACCTGCACGAATCTCACGGCCTTCGCTTTTCCAGTCATGGAGGAGCTCCCAAGTTTTGTCGCTCTGGAATAGGAATTTCATAAAGGTCGATTTTCCCGAACCAGGCTTGCCGTAAATCCAGAAGACCTTGGAGTTAAACCTTTGCTGTAGCCAGTCGGTCAAGATGGGCAAATGAAAAGCCCATTCAAAAGTATCTTGAAACGGATCTTCAATCTGTTGGAAACGGAGGTCTAATTCTGATGACTGTAGTTGACGAAGTGCATCTGAAATCAGGTCAGCCCTGAGTTGCCTCGTTTGGGTGCTAATCAATGGCCCGGGGGTCCCCACATGGCACGTACCCTCAGTCGAGTGCAACAACTTTCCCAACTCCTCGAGTCGCTCTGGGCTCTCCGGCTCCTGGAGCGTTTTCGTTTCCTCCGGCTGTTTGTTTACCTCGGTCAAGTCTGCTGCTTGAGCTTGGGCAGAGATACTGGCTGTCGGCCCAGAGCGACCATGAATGGAAGGTCTCGGGCGAGTCTCAAGATCCATCAGCGTGCTGCTTCTGGAGAACCTTTCAGGCGTGTAATCCAGTTCTCCTCTGATTAGTTGCGTGACCACGAGCAAGTTTTGGTCCCCCCTAGAGAATTTCACCATCTTGGAATGGTCCTCGTTGATTGGAAACGTCTCGGCCTTGTTCTTCCGATGTCTGTTGCATGTGGCTGAGTCAGGGCTTACTAGAACCGCAGGCGGCCCTGTTCTTGCCCATGTATTGTCATCTTGTCTCTGATGAACGACAAAGTTAGTGAGAGACGTAACCACAGTCTAGGGCGTGCGTATACCTCGACAGTCGGGGATTCACGGGTTTCGTATGCCCAAAACACTTTTGCCCGTTGTAGAAATGACAACCCGTCGAACTTTGCGCTCAAGTCCCGTAGGTACACCCCGGTCTGTCGTGAAAGATCCTCAATGAGAAACTCGTTCGGCTGGCCCTCCACCATGGCCATCAGGTGACACTGCTGCATGCCCAGTGAGGGAACACCGAACATAACGGCCCCCGATATGTTGTTGAGAATACCGGAAAAACTCTTGTCCCGATCAGCCATTTGGACTATGGCTTCTTTCAAGACTAATCCGCCCAAACTGTGGGCGAGCAAAATGATGGGTTTCGATGATGGAAGAGTCCAGCCATTTCCCTTCAATTCGAGGGCCAATGTTTTCGCAATGTCGCTAATGGACTGAAACGAGCTGCTGTGGACAAGCAAAGAATCGTAGCCGTAGATTAGGGTTCGCATCCCCGGTATGGAAAGGGGGAGAGCATCCCTGATCCACATAAAGGACTTGTCATCGTGGGGTTGCCAGGTTCCAAATGGATGAGCTCCCAAGCCCGAGACAGCGATACAACTGTGAAGCAAATCAGTATTAGCAGGACTGATGGAACATTCTGTGAAGTTTGGGTTTTACTCGGTGTGGTGTTTGTGCGATGGAGGGCTACAGAGAACCGTCATGCCTCGAAAATGAGTGTCAAGAAGCATCACCTCGTTGGGCGCGCCGCCAGGAACCGGGATGGACCATTCCGACTTGCCGCTGGGTTTCGGGTCGCCAAGGCACGGTGGCCTGCTCTTCAATTGAAGAGTGGCCACTTTCGATGGTGGGTTTTCCCATCTATCTGAAGTCTCTGCAACCGAGAAGACGACAATGTCGTCCGTCGGGATGGAGAGGGCCTGGCTGAGGAGAGCAGCAGCATCAGCCAGCTCCGAAATGCGGGCCGGCAGCTTGCGCAGCCGGAAGACGACCTTGCTGCTCCACTTTTCGGGCATGGCTGTCGAGGATACGGGTGGCATCGAGGGCCGACCGACTGGCGTCGGAGATCAGCGGACAGGCAAGGCGAGCGAGCGGGCAACGCGTTGTTGCTCCGCGAGAAAACGCTGGGTATCTCAGGCGACAGGGATATTACCCCGCGTCGTCGTTTGGCTGATGATTGGGCGAGAGTCGCGCACTCGTTGTTTTAAGCGCCAAGGCGTGGGGGTCCTGGCGAACTGCACTCCGAGTGACGGACGTTATTCACTTGGAGCGCCTCCACCTCGTACGGTCGCTGGCAGCGCTGTCGCAGCCTCTTCAATCGATGCATGGTGATGCTGTCGCACCCAGGAGTCAGAGAGGCGGGGCGGGAAGGATCTGGCAAAATGTTGCTGCGGAGCGTGCTGTTCGTCGCCGGCGTTTTGTTTCGTGATGCAGCTTGAACGAGATGCGCGAAGATTTTGGTTGAACGTTGGTGTTTCTGGTTTCTGGGCAAGTCCTGGAACTCGCTTGTTGGGGCGTGCAAAGTGGTGGATCCATAGGTAGGTAGTTTAGGGGTAGTCACACCTCCCTGGAGCAAAGGAACTTCGTGTTCAGCACCGAAAGTCTGGAAAACTTGATCAGCACGAAAAGAGGGCTCGTGTGGAGGACGTGGATGAGGAGGGTTGAGGCCGCGGAGTTCAAGTTGCTGTTGGATGGATATTTGACCTCGCTTCCTCTCCACCAGCCTTGAAGCTAGTGGGGCCTTACTTTCCTGAGGCCCCTCTTTCCATCAAAGTTCCTCCTTGATTCGTGTTTGGGCAGGGGCAGTGGTCAGCAAATAGGAAAAGTGCGCGGAGAAATGATGGAATTTCTGAAGCCAACAGTTGCGGAATTTCCCCCTGGACGACGTCAAGCATTTCGAGACAATTGCCCAAGTCCATGTCTAGTGGGTGTGGTCGCCGACCTTGACCGAGAAAGGAAGGTGCGTCGGGGTCGGGACTTCAGTTATGGCGGCTTATTACGCGGTAGCTCCGCACCCCAGCGAGCTGTTTCCTCCCGTCCCGCGTTTGTGGGGAACAAAGCTGGGGATAGTTACATCGGTCAATGCAACAAGAACACAGCCTCCCAACTGCGCCGCCTTTGACTTTGAGCCTTAAAGCCATCTTCATGGCCCGAATTTTGAACTGGCTCTGGTGGATGCTACTAGGTGGATATGACCCTGCACCATGACGACCGAAGCAGACGCCCTGAGGCCGACGGGACCGACCCAAGGCAAGAACGACGCGCCCGACGATGCAGATGCAGATGCAGCCACTCGCCCTGCGCGGCATGGCAGACGCGCCTTCCTCGAGACGCAAGCACTGAGCGCGCCAGCGATTGTCGTGTTAGTGCTCGGCACCGCGCTTGTGGCAGGAGCAGTGGCCGTCCTCGCCTTCCTCTGGCGAGGGTCGATGTTGGCGACGAACTTGGACGAACCCGGCCAAGTCTGGCGCGACATCGTTTTGTCAGGTTGGGCACCGAGGGCGGTTACCATTTGCGCCGCGGCGCTTCGAGTTGCCATTACCGCGCAGGCAGCGTTGGTGGCCTCCATGGTCGCGGCGCTGTTGCTCGAGAAATACGGTGTGCCGCTCTACAGCGCGCCCTTTCTCTCCATGACGCGCGCTGTGAGCATCCAGCCCGTTCAGCTGCTGTACGCCCAAGGCCCGGCGCTTGTCCGCGCCTCGAACAGCTTCGCCTTACCCGTCCTGCTCGTGATTGGCCTCATCGCCATGGCCACAACCTTCACTTCAACCATCTTGCTCTCCGACTTCGACACCGTCACCATGCTTGCTGGCCCCAACACGTCGACTCTCGCTTTTAGCCTTGTAACAATGGCCTCCGGCATCTACAAGAACATTTGGTCCGTGGCCCCAACGGCGTATCCGAGATTCGCAGAGTACAGCGAGCCGCCCGCTTCAGGCGAAGCCTTTGTCGACACCGGCGTCACCATGAGGGCCCTGCTGCCCTTCCAAGATCGAGACCAACGAACGGCCCTTCGCCAATACTCCGGGCCAGCCAGCGTCTTTGATGCTCGTGCCATCTGCGTGCGGCCTACTCTCCGCGTCTTCAACGTCACGGCCTACGAAGAGCTCTTCATGACGGGCGCTGTGCGCTTTGACGGGCAGTACCCCCCCGGACTACGCGTTCCTGAGCCCAACCTCGAGTTGGCCTTCTCCTGCGCGCTGGCCGGGTACGACTACAACACTTTGACGCCATGGGACACGTCTATCTGCAAGCTGCTCTATATCACAAACCAGTTTGGCAATGCCGACCAGCCATTGGAAGGCTGGCCGTACCTGGTGTCCCCGCTTCCTGGCGGAACGAGGCTAGATCTAATCCTCAACATGACAAGGCCAAGGCTTGGGTGGCGCATCATGACCCAGTATAACGCCACCCTCGACACCAAAATATCCGACACCGGTGTCCCTAGCATCACACCCGATGGCCCATGGGCCAAAGCAACCTTCGCCGACGCCGAAGGTGCCGAGATCGCCATCACGGCCTGCTTCACCGGCCTCGAGGGATACGAGTACCAAGTCAATGCATCTAGCTCCGCCAACGGTCCCGAACCTGTCCTCGCCTGGGCCGGCGAAAACGAGTTTTTCCCTTCCAATTGGGACCCCGACGCCCCATCCTCCAATACGACCGCTATCTCCGAAACCCCATTCGTTCCCCCATCATACGCAACCCTTCCTATCCGCGCCCAACTCGGCGCCGCCCTGACCCCGCTCTCCCCGTTGTCGCGCGGAATCCTCTCACTCTCACCAAACATCACCTGGGCTCACCGCTTCCCCGGTAACGCTGGTGGTAACTACCGTGTTCTGTTCGGACGCTTTCCCTTCCCTACCTTCGCCATGACTCAGAACTCCAACTCCTCGCAGCGCCAGCTCAAGACTCGCGACTCCCTTCTCATGGTGTACAAACAGGCCCTCGGCTCCGACGAGTTGCCTCATCACGCCCATGTTGCCTTGTTTCTTGACACACTAATCGCCACCAAGAACCCAGCCTTGGCTCTGCAGGCTTGGTATACCAGTCTATATCAACTGCAGTACATGGATGCGGTATCACGGTTTAGTACCGTGTCAGAGGCAACGTATGAACTCTCTACCGCCGTCCTTGCACCGGCAAGGTGGGCGGGCTTGGTGGCGGTATGCGTGATGGTTGGGGTGCATTTGGCCATAATGCTCTTGGTGGTGGCATGGTATTTGGCGTTTACGGACCACTCCATGTTGGGAAACAGTTGGCAGGCGGTGGCGCAAGTTATATCGGAAGAAACGATGCCAGTCTTGTGGCAAGGGACCGAATTGCACGATCAAGAGGTGAAGAGGAGGATGGAGGAAAGGGGCACGGTCCGATACAGAATCGGGAAGAGCTGGCACTCTGGTAGGAGAGAGTTGCAACAGGTTCGATAACTGCGACCGGCCGTGTATTGTGACCAGCAGCGAACCATGGGAATCGTTACCAGCAACGCCCAGGGAATCAGATACCCTCTTCACCAACTACCTCGTCCCTATGTCTTCACCTTCAGCTGACTGTCAGTCAGGAGCTCAGGGAAGGCAGCTGCAGCACGCTCCGGTAACGACTCCGAGTACTTCACGTACGCATTGGTGCATTCCCTGCAGAGCTTCACGCCGCCAAACTCGTTGATGTACGTTGCGCCGTACGTGTCTTGGTAAATGCACTTGTCGCAGTGCCGTACGTCGTTCTCGAGCTCTTCGGCGAGACCCGAATACAGCAGAGTATGCTTGTTCGCCAAGACATGCTGGTATCTCTCCTCGTTTGGGTCATAGTCGTCTCTGTGGTCGACGCGGTGCCCTGATCGGTCAGCCGTCACCCACACCCCAACAAGCATATGGGTACTTACACAACTTATACTTCTGGCGAGTCTGCTCCACCACCTCTTCATCTTCGAGCTTGCCGATGATCATGCCGTCCTCAACATAGCGATACCGCCGCATCATCATGTGCACCGGCCCCCCAAACGGTCTGATGAAGTTCAACACCACAATCTTCTTCAACGAGCCACCCCACGCGGCATCCAACGCCCACAGCACCTCTCTCGTCCGCTTGTACGTTTCTCCCCTGACGGCCGGATCCACATACGCAAACGTATTGTTCGTCTCCCCCTCCCCACGATGCTTAAAGAACGCCACCGCATCGTACAGCGTCACTCCAATCTCCCCCAGAACCTGCAGCTGCTCCTCGTTGAACCACAAGTCATCAATATCATTGCAGCACAACGCCGCCGCAATCGAGAACCTCGCCAGCGCATCACACTCCCTTGCGCGGAACCACACCTTGGGACCTCTCGCCAAGTGGTTCACATACCGTCGAAACAGCGTCCCGCCCCGGCGATCGCAGCACTTTTCGGCGCCCATGAGCATGAACGCCCGGAACTCCCGCTTCATGTCCTCGGCGCCGGGCCGATCCTGCAGCATTGTGTCGAGCAGCTCGCCGAGGTCGTAGCCTAGGACTTTGTCGCCCTGCGCGATGTCGACTACGTCGCCTTCGTATTCGGCGATGATGCAGATGATCATGAAGCGCACCCAGCAGGCGAAGCGGGTGAAGTTTGTATAGTGGGGGATGATTACGCGGGAGTATTCCCAGGCGGTGGTGAGGACTTCTTCTGTGGTCACGGTGGGTGTTAGCTGAGGTCATTGATTGGGGGGTGTTGCTATGGTTGAGGGGGTGATTGTGTGTGTGTTTTGGAAAGGGGGAGAAAACAGTGAAGGGGGGAGGGGGTTGGAAAAGGGGAGGTAAACGGGGTGAAGGGGGTTGGAAAGGGAAGAGTGCTTGGACGTACCGCGTGCGGAAGGGGTGAGGCCGGGGACGTTGAGCAGGTCGTTCTCGAAGAACTTGTGATACAGCCAGGTGTCCTTTTCGCCGGCGACGGCGGCGGAGCCCGAGATGATTTTGGGGGGCTTGGATTCGGTAGGGACGGGGGCCAGGGCGGCTGTCGGTTTAGCGGCAGCGATCGGAGTGGGCGTGTCGGATTCGGGGTGGACTGGGAGCCCCTGGGCTGCCAAGGCGGTGCCAGGGGCGGCGTCCGTGGCTGCTGATACGAAATTCTCTGGAATGGCCATGGTGGTTGCGCTATTGCTCGGATCGTCAAGCGCAGTGGACTGGCGCTCGGAGATAAGGGCAGGGGTATCTGCCTGGACTGAGGCTGTCGCCGTGGCTGAGACCGGCTTCTGAGGGCCTTTCATGATTGTTGGTGCTGGGAGGTCAGGAACTGTTTCGGTTGATGAAGGAGGAGGAATATCGGCGGTCGCAGCTGCTGTGCCGAGTTTAAATGCAGCTGGAGGGGACACCTCGCCTGGAACTTTGTGGTGAATCTCGCCAGCGGCCTCGGCGGTTATGGTCATGGGAGCAAAAGTAGGATTTGCGGTTGGCCCCGTGGCCTCAGGGTCGTCCGAAACTTGCTCTGCTGGTGCCGCCTCGGGAGTAACCGGGGCCGAGGCATTTGTTGGGACGGCGGTCCGAATTTCGACAGCAGCTTCACTGGCGACGCCAGCGGTAGCGGGAACCTCGACGAGTTCTACAACGGCTGGGATATCGAATGGCCTTGGAGCACCATCGAAAATGGGGATCTCCTGGATTGATACCACGGCATTCTTCATGGCCTGGCCCGGGACTTGAAGCTGGATCTCCTCCGGGGTCATGCTGACAGATGCTCTTCGGACGAAGTTTTGAGACGGAGATGGGTTGTGGAATTTGACGAAGGCCACGTTTCGTCCTCAACGACCTGTTTCCTGAAGAGGACCGCACCTCTTATGTTTCACTCGCCCATATACTTTTCATCCCGAGGACCTCCCCAAACTCAGCGCAGTCACTGAATCGTCTAGAGCCAAGCCAACTTTGCGTTAGCCCCTAACGCGCTGTGCGGCTGACCACGGCTGACCGCCTCGCACTTGTTCTTGGCGGCATAATCGCCCGCGTGTCGACGTCGGGGAGATCGGAAGCCAAAAGTCAACGCGTCTACCAACACCAACACTATTCCTGAACGGTCGCACGAACATGAATCGCAACCCCTGGATCGAGACTCTATTGGTCGAATGGACGTAGATTATGCGCTCCGCACTGGGCTTGACTAACACCATTCGGATCACGCCGGATTCGGCATGAAGCAACGTCGAACGCCTTCACGTGCTGCTTGCCAAGGCGAAGGACCAGCTTGGCAGGTGAATTGAGGCTAGGGGGACGAGATGGCACGATAAGGAGTGAGGGGCATACGGTATCTATTCGACGTTGACGCGCCGGGTATCAGGCGCCATCGCTTGTCGTGGAGCGGCTTCTAGTTAGACAAAAGGAATGCAGCTGTGAATGAGGGCATGCAATATCGGAATCAACGCCGGTGGAGGCTAGCGACAGACGCTACAGGAGGATGTCGGTTTCGGGTATGGCGCCCGTTGCCTTACAGACGGGACACCTGGGATACTATGGAAGAGCCTCGTGTTGCCGCGCCGGTTGGAACGGCTACCACAACCGGCGTCACACAAATACTACCTAGTATCCCGAGCCCCTGACCCCCTTCTGGTACCATACGCGGCCTTTGATGCTTAGTAGTAGACATGCAGGACAGCATAGCCCGCACTTGGCGCGCAAAGGGACCGGAGAAGAATCCCCTCCCGATGCGTTATCCCCCTCGAGCATTCTTGTTGCCAAAAGGGAAGCTGTCTTGGCTGTTGATAAGAGAGTCCGGGTTGGTGGTTATCCTGTATCGTACTGCCGCTCACGGCAGGGTCTGGTCACTCCCCCCTTGATAGGTACTCGACACAATATCTTTGGTCACTCGAGAGACAGAAAGACAACTCCCACCACTGACCGCTGCTGGTAGGGCGTTGGAAGCCCACGAAGAAAAAAGATACAGCGTGTTTAGATGATCTGCACTTCCCCAGTCCAATAACCATCTACCACCTCAACTCACACCAACCTACAAACTCTCCACCACCCCAACCCATCATCAAAGACCACACGGCTAAAACTAAAACAAATTCTCACAAACCCCAAATCCCACGCTCTCCACCCCAAGCGTAACATCCGGTCCCCTCAGGTGATCCCACCCCGCCAGCCCTCTTCCGCAGCGGTACGTGATGCTCGCCAGCGCGATGCCGAGGTCCACGGGCGTGATGAGGTAGACGCCCTCGCGGTGGTAGTTGCAGGCGTACCAGAAGGTCATGTCCTGGACTACGACAAAGATGGAGCGCGAGGGCAGGATCGCGGTTTGGGTGAGGGTTGATTGCTGTAAGTGGGGGTGGGGGGTTAGAATAGGGGGTGGAAAGGGGGAAGGGGAGTACCTTGAAATTGTTATAGGCCACGTCCGAGGCATCGGCGTTGATATGGCGGGTTCCGTCCCAGGGGCACCCAGTTTGGTCGCCTCGTTTGGGGTGCTTGGGAGGGTGAGGAAGGGCTTGAGGGTTAGTACCGCTTGGAGGGAGGGATCCGTTTGGTCCTAGGAAGGGGAGCCCTTCAAAGGCGATGTTGCCGGTGTGGGAGAGGGATGCGTGGTAGGCTCCGTTGGGAAGATCAGGGGGGACGGTGAGGGCGAGGGTGGCGGCGATGAGACTGACGATGAAGAAAAGTGAGTTCATTGTTGCGGTTGCATTCGGCATTGGTAAGCTGATGGAACTATAGAGGATCTGCTTGGTAGGGAAGTGAGATGGAAAGACTTGGACTTATGTCGTCGGGACGCCATAGCCCGAGCCATGATACTCGGCCGTTATCTCGACCGAGAGAGGGCTACACAGCTCAGTCCACGGCATTGAGTTCTGTAATCCACAGATCAGGGCGTCTTGTCGGATATTGTCGACAAGGCTCTCGGCCGCTGGTCAGTCTAGGGTATGACCAGTCTCGTAGAAATGGTGTGTACACCTCAAAGCCCACTTGGGGCGTCGGAGATAGAGCCCGTTGCAAACGTCAACGTCGATTCGAAAATCTATGATCACTTTGAGGTTTGAATCCCACCATCGCAGATCCTCCCTGTGGTGCCGCCATGTGTGAACTCTCCGCTCGTCCGTGTTCAACCCCAACTTGAATCTCCCCATCATACCTATAATCCATACTGGTACAAATCTTCACAATTGCCAAACCCAATAAAGTCAACACCGATTATGACATTGATGTAATCGTGCCATGCCCACCCAGCAGTAAAATTCCCACACGTGTCCGTGATCTTCCGACTGGCTATCTCTATGTCTTGAGTGAGAATTATGCGGCGGTAAGGCTCGTAGTTGCAGATGTACCAGAAAGTCGTTTCCCAGGCACGGTAAACGAGGCTACCGGGGGCGACGAAAGAGTTTCTCCCCTCGTCGGTATGATTCTGAAAGTAACTGAGCACCTAGATATCTCTGCCTTTGTGTATGGAGATGCTATCGTACCTTCATGATGTTGTAGGCAACTTCACGGTATAAATGGTCGATTCGGCGGGTGTTATTCCAGGGACAACCCACTACGGCCTCGACACCTGCCTGAGAGTTTTGGGCATGGTTGTAGGCCGCGGAGTTATCTCGCACGCGTCTGAGCGAGGGGTTTGGGAAGACTGCAGCGAGGACGGCCGAGATGACGGCGAAGATGAAATAAAGGTGCATCATCGCGGAGTTTAGTCGCAGGAGGACCTGGATGGACAACGGCCGATAGCTTACTCGCCTGCCGACAAGGAGCACGATGATCAATACTTATACAGTGAGACTTCATCGTGTGCCGTCGTTCAGTGTCCCTGTCCTCCATCGGGTCCTTTCTCGAGCAAGCTGTTACCCTCCGCAACCATAGCACGGACAGACCAACCCCTCTTTTTGTAACGTGCAGTCTTTTATTTCACTGGAGGAGCTCCCTGACAACTCCCGAGACCACGGCTACACAGTGCGACCAGGAGGCTGTTGTTGAAGGGTCGCCACATCCTCGGTCACCAGTGGTCCCACCCACCTTTGACCTCCTCTATCATTTCCAGAGCCTCGTCTGCAAATTTCGTTTCACTCTCGAAGGAGGAAATGGACATCATGCCCCCGATGCATCGAGAACTGCACCAACTCGGAGCATCGGGGAGCAGGCCAAGCTCCCCCCTTTTTCTAACCCCTTTTCGGTCCGGCCCCTCACCACAACGCCAGCCACATTTTGATCGCCGTAGTCAAACAATGCGGTCGCCAATGAATGGTTATTGATGACGCATAATGGATGGTTTCACAAACATAAGCCGCAGCTGTGGCGTTAGCTGAATCTGCGGGGTAGCTTGTCTTCGGTGTTGTCTCAGTGCCGGTGCTGCTTCAGGGTGCAGCGTTACATCCGGAGCTTATTGTCCTCTCGAATTCCCATTGGCAAATTCCATGTCAACGTGTTAGTTGAAGGCGCAACAAACACGGAACTGTCCGCTTTTGTCGTCCACTTCCGGAACTCAGCCAGCCTCTTCCGTGGCGGATTGTGGTCTGGACTGGTCCATGCAACATATCCGAATGTCGGACACTGGAGCCTTATGATTTTGTTCCATCCTACAAAGCGGCTCATATTGGACGATTGGCGTCGGTAGGGCTGATGTTGTTCGGAATCAGCCACTTCCGACACAACGTCGTGGACTAAGGTGTTGATTTGCATGCAGGAATGCTCCGTCATATCACCTGGTGCATAGGTAGACTTATCTACACCAAATAGAAGGGAGAGCTGGCCCACCACGACGTCAAGCTGAACAACAGCGTACAGCATGAGCGCATTTTGCTTCAAGCATTCAGCGACATCACTGAACGCCTCCGACTTGGAAGGGGTGTCCGAGACGGACCGAGGACTTGAGCTGCAACAGAGTGTCTGCTGAGGGAGAAGGAGAAGTCCGAGATGTTGCAACTGTGGGTATAAAGTCCACCCACTTCTTAGCTCGAATTTCCTCATGTCTTCCATCACTGCCTCCCACTCGAACTCATCAACACCTCCGGTCAGATTAGAATCTCGTTCTACTTGAGCATTTCCTCAATCATCGGTTCAAAGCCCTCCGCAATCATGTCTCTGGAGACAGCCTTTGCCCCTATCATCATGAAAGTCGCTCCGACTCAAGCCGGAGGTAACGACTTTCAAGTCACCGTCATCACTCAGGCAGAGCCCGGTTTCATTCCCGAAGGTGGCTATGGAATGGCCTATCACAGGGACTCCCAGCCCGTGGTCCCGGCTGCTCCTCCGGCTAAAGCTGGCAGCGGTTCCCGCAACCCGGCCGAGGCCGAGGCTGCGGCCAAAGCAGCGGCCAAAGCAGCAAAAGACTCACTGGCACGCAAGATCACGGTAAGCATATTATGGACTCCCCCATCCAGCCTTTGACGTCAACTGAACCCGTCCTCAGTGCAGAGTCTTCGTCACGGACAAACCGGTTGCTGTCGGTGGTGGGAAGCCCGACGCACACAAGGTTGGCCTTGCCATCGACGTGGCGAATGGAAAAGCAAAAATCGGCCCCATCTTCGGATACGTCAGCGACAAGACAGAGGACTCAAAGGTCATGAAGGTCAAGGTCAACGCCGGGGAATTCCTCGATGGATTTGTTGATATTACCTTTGTGAAGCTGGGCCCGAGCAAGGAAGGTCTCAACGACAAGGTGCCTTCGCTTTCCATCAAGGGGAACTTCAACGGGATATTGTCGGGCTTCACTGAGTTTGACACTGTTGTTCCTAACCCCAAGACTGGACTGTAAAAGGGGCACAGCTTCAGGGATCAGGGTCTCGGTTGATAGGTCATCACATTCCTTGAATCCACGAAATCTAAGTCCTTAACATGGAAAACTTCCAATCCAGATGTTCCTCAACCCCTGACCAACTCCCTAAACACCTCCTCCGCCGTCCTCTTGGGCGGCGCAATCTCCAACACCTCCTTGCTCGTCGTATCCGCCGTACACTCCCCATCCCACGCCGTCTGCCCACTATACACAAACGAACTAATGACATTCCTCAACTCCCTCGGATACCCCTCCACAAACGCCTCCACCATGGACGTATCCCGAAACACCACCTCCCGCACCTCCTCCCCAATCTCTTCCTCCACCATCCTCACAATATCCCTCCCACTGACATCCCCTGGCCCATTAATCACATACTTCCTCCCCTTATGCAACTTTACCTCCTCCTCCCCCATCGCCAACAACCTCGCCGCCAGCACCCCCACCTCCTTCGGATCCACCACCCCCACCCCCGCCTCCTCATCCGCAATCAACCTCAACACCCCCCCCTTTTCCCCCTTTTCCCTCCACCCCTTAACAAAATCAACCGCCCCCCCCAACCAAAACCCCGCAAAAACATTCGCCCTCAGCGAAGTCCACCCCATCCCCTTGAGCTTAAACTCCTCACTCTCCAGCATCTTCTCCACCGCCCAGTGCGACCTCGGATAAAACGCCCGACAATCAGCCTTCACATTCGCATCCGTCGTGGACATGCGCACGACGTACTCGACGCCGGCTTCGAGGCACGCGATTAGGAATGTGGATTCCTCTGCGAATTGGGAGGGGGTTGTCTGCGAGGCGATGAATGCGCGGACGACGTTGTGAGTGCGGAGGAAGGAGGGGGTGATGTCGAGGTAGGAGTGTTGGAGGAGGGTTATGCCGGGGAGGGTGGTGAGGTATTTAGAGGTGGGGGAGGTGAGGGTGCGGGTGAGGGCGAGGATGCGGTGGGTGGCGAGGAAGGGGTTGGTTTGGGAGGTGTGGATGTGGGAAAGGGTTTGGACGAGGGGGAGGGCGGTGTTGCCTGTGGCGCCGGTGATGAGGATTGTTGGGGGGGTCATGGTGGTGAAGGTATTGGGTTTGTTGGGTTTGTTGAAGTTGTGATGGAGCTGAGAGGTGTGCTATCTGGAAGGGGATGGAGGATTGAATCTCTTTAAATACTCAGAAGGTTGAGCCTGAGATGCTTGTCTTCCGGTATCACATCGACGGCGTGTTTAGTCAAGTTGAAACTGGATTTGTCAGTTGCTCTGTCAGATATCTATCTTCGGATACAGCACGTGCTCTGTTCGAGTTGAACCAAAGAGCACCCCTGTAGCCTTGTAAGTCGTCTCCGTCTGTTGCTCCGAACCCGGGCCGAGATGCGGTAAAGTCTCCGGTGCAGCGTATCCGGGCCGTCTCGGAGCAATGTTGGGCCGAGTGTGTAGACACAACACGACACGCCGAAGCGTATCACTTTACTAACTATACGCTGCCGAATAAACATATTTTGTCCCCGGGCTTGAGATGACGTAGGTAGCTTGTTGGTGAATCAGGGAATCTCCGGTCGAGAGACGCATCGCGGCGGAGCGTCGAACTGTTTACGCGTAGACTTGCAACCAGGGAAATACACACTTCTCATTATCTTCTACCATTAGAGAATATCGATGAGTGGAATCAACACTTTTCAGTTCCTCATTCCATTTCCAATCCCAGAAATCGCGTCGTGGGCCTTCCGAAACCCATGAACCCTTTTTCAGGGGCAGGGTTAGGGTTACCGACAGGGAGTGTCTCCTGACCCCTGATCACCCCACCATCCCCTCACCACATCCACAGGATCTTTGCCCTACGCTCGCCACCGCTAGTAATCGGACCAGTTGGAGTGGGCGTAGGTACCGTCGACGAGCTTCGCGGCGGAGGTGGAGGCGGAGGGGGAGGGGGGGTCGGAGTTGGTGGCGGCGGAGGTCTCGAGCATGGCGTGCAGGTTGGCTTGTCGATGCAAGGGACGCAAGTTCTGCCGACACTTGAGCTCGAGGAGGTGGAAGACCAGCTCTGCGAACTTGAGGAACTGGAGCTCTTGCTGCTGCTGCTGCTGCTAGAGGAGGAGGAGGAGCTGGAACTGGAACTAGACTTGGAGCTCGAACTCGAGCTCGAACTTGAGCTAGACTTTGACGAGGAACTAGAAGTCGGGCCCGCGCAATTCGTGACGCGAGTGATCGTGTAGAGAGTCGCGCATGGTCGTCGGTCTGCACAACCGTTGGGGCATGAAAAGGTTGTTGTCGTTGTTGCCGGGGGGTCGGTGCAGCCGCAGCCAACTGTCAGAGTTGACAGAATGGCGCACGGAGGGTATGTGCACGTCGCCGTGCAGGCATTGGCGCTTGAGGTGACTGTTGGGCAGATGAGAGTTGTGGAGGAGATGGGAGTTCCCGAGCCCGGGGCGATGCTTGAAGCCTTGTTAGTGAACGTCCCACCAGTTAGGAATTGATGACGTACACAAGCCCCAAGACAGCGAGGAGATTGAGCTGCTTCATGACGCAAAATGGATATGGATAGTCTGCAGTTTGAATAAATGGACTTGCATCGAAACAAGGTCGCGAGTAGTGCGTTGGGAATGCGCCGATATAAGCTTCTCCCGAGCTGTTGGTCGTCACCTGACGATCATCAAATAGATTCTCTCAGCCGCTCCGGCCGTTGCATTCGGGGATCATTGTCCAACTGGCGACCGCCGAATCCGCGCCGAAATGCATGACAAACATCCCACTTGGCAACAACAGCAGATTGCATCGTCCAATCAGCGCGCTTTCATTTTGTTGGCCGCGCCGGACACTCCTTTTTGGGCGACGAATCTGCGCATCCAACGTCATGTCAATACATGCATCCTAGTTCATCCGTCCCATCACACTGTCTTCTCGACATTAAACGTTGCCCGCAGGCTCAATCATGATGAAGAGCTCGGTTTGGGAGGACATCGATATGGCGACAAGGAGATGCGGACAGCGAGTCGAGGTAGCATTTAAACTTACAATTTATTGAATTCGGACTCCGATCCATTCGCGCTAGTAATTAGGGCAGAAAAAGACGAAATGCAGAACTAAACCCTCCCAACGCCAGATTACAACAAACGCCAATAATGCATTATTACTCCACTCAGCCCGATCCCTTCATTGATATCCCGCCCAGTGAGCCAGGTAGGTAGAGGAGTGGTGAGCTCAAGTATAATTGGAACATCACATCTCAAGCCCTTACCTCACCCTCACCCTTGAGGTATACCTGGCCTCTGTAAAGTTCGTCAGACGACCCGGGGCCTGCGAGATGCGTCGAAGCTGTGAGCCGGGAATGTTATACAAGTGCAAGCTGCCGCGATCCCGCAGAGCAGTCATGAGAAGGGCACCTGGGAGAGTGTCAGCTGAGTCGTTTACAATTCAGTCTAAGCAACATGAACGCTTCGTGTCGTCATCTCTCTTGAAAACTTACCTGCAGGTGGGGCTGGAGCCCCTTGGGTTGATCCGAGACTTTGGAGGTTGCGGTTACGGCGGTCTTGGTGGGTATATCTTGATCCAGTTGTTCGGAAGGGGAAGTTGGCTGAGAGGTCTAGTCTTGTTAGTGCCTCATTGTGGAAAAGTAGCTAGTGAAGGAAGTTAAGACATACTCTCATTGGCCGCAATGTCTTGGATGCAGCTGTCGTGAACGCGACGAGCAACAGCCTCGCCGTCAAGCAGGTATGCAACTCCGGCCTGAAGCGGTAGAGTCAGTGCTGTGAAGCTTGTTATGACAATGGGGGTTGAGGTGGTACCTGATTGCCGTCGTCATTTGGGTCTCTATAGAACTCGAGAGAGCCGCCGAACAGGGAGTTTTCAAACCATCGACCTGATTCCCCCATCACTGCATTGCCCTCCCTTCTGCCGTAGTTGAGATGGCTGAGCTGTGGGGGGGTGTAGCTACCATCCGAGTCGGAGCCTTGGGCGAGGTAGCTGGTGAAGAGATGCACGAGTTCGTGAGCCGTGGCGACGCTGAACTTGAACAAATAGCTATGGAACCGCCGTCGCATATGCGGGGAAGACGCTTGGCTTGCCGTCTCGGTCATTGCAGCGACCCCCTGAACTCTGAATTAACAAAGGCCGTCCAGACGGTGGAGGGCGGATTAACATACATGATGATTGAAATTCAGGCTGCCCGCCCCCTTTGGCAAATAGGAGTCGAGACGCCCATCCCATAGGACGTTCCCTGGTATGCGTTGCGCATAGGCAATAGTGTCCAGGTTGCAACGCATCACAAAGACGAGTGGGAAATCGCTCCTGACTCTGGCCAGGAAATGGTCAACATAGGCGCCCATTTGGCGAACGTCGCCACCAAAGACATGGGATCCGTTGTCTTGCCATAGACGAACTACCTCCCGGCCAATGGCTCGTAGAGTCTGGCGGCCGGCCGGTGTTTCGAGGATGGAGAGGCCAATGTTGATGGATGCTGCTAACTTGGTGTGCGTCAGTAGTTGTTTTCGGAGTAATGGTGTGAAGCTCTTACTGTGCTGTAGGTATAAGAGTTGGCCTCTTTTGGGATAGTTGGGGGGTTGCCACTGGGGTTCTCTTGGTTGATGGAAAGACCCTGAATTCCGCCCAGGTCAATGGCTTCGGACGCTGCTCGACCGGCCATGTTGGATCAGGGACAAAAATGATAGTTGTGATGATGCAAAGCCGGGAAAAAGAAAAAACCACAGACGAGGCAAAGATCCAGCTTTAACCTTGGGTTATTTTGTTTCTTCGGTCTCGCGGGATGATGTTGCATGCTGCTCAGGTCACAGGACAAAAGGAAGGAAATCTCTCGTAAATATATCCAATTTACATCATTCACCTACCCTTGTTTGCTTGTCTTGACCCCCGAACTGTGGCTGGCACTAGTTCGGTGACCGGTCTTGATCCAAGGCTACGATGGTCGTGGATTTCACGCCTATTCGATAACAGCCAATCATTTTATGGTTGCAACCCTGGTTCCTCTCAATATGTGTTAGCCAAGCTATTCGAGGGACTGCCCCTCACAAGCGCGCTACCAACAACTCTGGCGCGCGACAAATGGCTGGCTGTCACAGGACAGCCAATCCCAACGGTTTGGTTCCGACCCACTTTCCAGTGGCAGGATCAAATTCATGGCCACCAAGTGCGGCTATGTTGCGCTTGCGCACAGCAATTAAAGGCGCTTGGACTTCAGTGCAACCAAAAGGCCCCCCCGCCAAGCGTGCGACCAACCGACAAGACTTCCCCGCAACATCAACATCTCTTCACTCCTCACATCAACCCAACAGTGTCTGCTACATCTCACGATGCGCGCGCGCCGTGAATCATTTGACGATGACATACCCTCGCCGGCGACGGTTTTTGAGCCCAAAGAGATGAGCAATCTCGATTCACTGGATGACGAACACGCCAGCATTTTTAGGGCCGCCCTGACTCGACTCCTCGGGACCGAACTTGCCGAGCACACGTTTGCAGAAATTGTCGATGGTCTTCCGACCAAGGCATCATTTTCGGCCTTTCACCGTTATTTCAACACGACAAACCATCCGGTATTTGCGCTCGACCACACCGAACTCTGTCCAGGTGTCATCGAAAAGACGAGGCAGATCCGAGATGAGTTCGATCCCATGTCGTTGACATTCAAGACCGAGGTGAGATTCGGCGGTAGCCTCGCCTTCGCCAGAGACTGACAATGTACAGCTCCTTTCAGCTTTCCAGCGCGCCTTGCCCAGTACCCAGAGGTTCGAACTGAGGCTGCTCGAAATGCTGGCCGATGCTTGCCACCAAATCGCTAGTTATTTGTACAGTCTCGATAACGGCGTGCACAAGCATAGCCTCTACTACGCCTGGCGGGACTCGACGGAGCCTGCATCGCCCGACCCACGTCTTGTTCTGCATCGGGCCCCCGCCGCGTTTAATCACACGGCCTATCAAGATTTTGATCAGTATCCCAACGGCATCTCGGATGTTGCAGGCTACTGGGCCGAGGCCAAGATTTTCGGCGGTGTGATGGTCTTTGACCGTGGGGAGTCAGGAACCGAGGTGAGCGTCGGCGAGGAACATGGCATTGGAAGAGATCCGTGGTTGACAAGATCTGACAGTGTCGAGATGTTTACCTGCACAGTTGTTCCGTAAACGGGCCGGCAACTCTCTACCCACCCACTCCACAGCAGAGCGACGCCCTCATCAGTTTTCTGCTTGGAACGGCTACGCAGGACGCACCATGCCCACTCCCCATCCCCGCGACCAGTGAAAACCGGTGGCGATGGGATCCCTTCGACTCCATGACCAAATACAACATTTTCCGAGATCGCTACGAGCGGAGGCCGCCTCGATCATCCATTAAGGATGCCTGCCGCCGCAGGGCTACAGACTGGCCTGAGATTGGCGACGAAATGGTCTACGCCGTGAAGCAGTATCGCGAGGCACAAGGGGAAGAGCCATTTGACCAAGCTGAGAAGGACCGGTTGGAAGAAAATATGAAGAAGATTACCCCTTCGTCGCCGTTATGGCGGGGGTAATGTGATTGTCAGGAATATAGAGGAGGATGGATAATTCCCCCCCGTTGACTCTCGCTCAGTGCAGGATGGTGTGCTTCTGCAACTCCATACTTGTCTCTTCTGAACGTCCGACCTCGGTTCACGAATTTACATCGCCCATCATTCCCATCGCCCTTGGCTTCCCCGCCCTTGACCTCATCGCCATGCTCAAACTCAGCCCCCCACGGTACCGAGCCACCGCCCTTGATCGTCCCCTTGGGAACAGCCACAGGAACCCACCCCTTCCCGACAATCGTCTTCAACACCACCTTCTCCGGCTCAGCCCTCACCTTCACCGCCTCACACGTGGTCGTCGAGTTATTCCATCCCCAACGGTTTATCACATTCCCCAAAGGGCCCGGCTTCGGGACCCTCACCGGTTCGTCTTTTACCAGCGTGCAGCTCTTGTCCCCAACCACAGACGACGCCCTAGCACGAAACTCAACACTACCCCACCGTCAGCACATCCCCCACCCATCACACATATACCCCAAACCGCAACAAACTCACCTCTTATCCGCCTCCAAAAAGCAATGCCAATTCTGCTCAACATGAACGACATCCTCCTCCCAATCATACCGCCACTGCGTCCTGACGACGTGCGTGTCCACCACCTCGTTCAACACCTCCCCGCACGAATGCCATATCCCCAGGCCCAGCTTGCCCGACAGCACGGGCTTGCAGGCTACCGAGGAGTCGGTCGCGGGGTTGTAGACGGTCAGCGAGATGTTGGCCTTGTGCTTTTCCGTGGCCGAGTCGCTGCCGGGCCAGAGGCCCGGGACGGGGGGGTAGCGGTGGGTTTTGGAGAAGTAGGCGTCGTGTTGGCGGTAGGTGAGGGTGATGGTGAAGAGGAATTTGGAGGTGGGGGAGGAGTTTAGGGAGTAGTCGAGGCAGGGGGTTTTGTATAGGGCTCCGGCTGCCGGGGGGGTGAAGGGGGTGGGGTTGGAGGACGAGGAGAGGGGGGGTTTGGTGTTGAGGGCGGCGAGGGCTATGGCGGAGGAGGACGGCAGGGGGACGGTGAGGCTTGGGGGCGAGGCCAAGGCCAGCGGGAGGGCGAGGAGTCCTGGGAGGAGTAGGGACAGCATTTTGGGATGGTTCCGTTGGGTGTGTGTGGAAGTGTGACAGGAAAGGAAAAAGAAGGGCTGGCTGCAGGGGGAGGTTGGGGTTTTGTTACACTGGCATGTGTGTGACAGTTGGACGGTGTGACCGGCACGCCATGAACGTTATTTCTCGATGAGATGCCGAGAGGGCTGGACTTGGCTGGACTTTGGTGGAGCGCCATGCGGGGGATTTACGGGGGCATCGGCTTGTTGTTGAACTTAATTGTCAACGGCGTGTCACAATCGTTCGTATCGCTCGAGCTGACTGGAGCAGTGTCACGCGGCTGGCGACGCCAGTGGCTTGATTGGCGGCCAAACGCGGAGATATAATCGAGATCGAGTGTCACTGCGCCGTGTCATGTTACTCTGATGTTGAACGACGTCAAAAGTGGTGACATCAACGGCGTGGTCGATAGAGTTCACTCGATGGAGAGACTCCAGGAAACAGCCGGAACCACAGCGGCCAGCAACGCTCCTCGAGCAGAGCTGAAGGACGAGAGAAAGCGTGAGGTTCTGTTGGAGCGTGAGAGATTTTACACAGTAAAAGGGGGACAATGTATTTGTCTCCTGATGTTCAGGGGCGCCCTAAGGTATGCGGTGTATTGATCTAGCTGCATAGACCTCGCATCATCGCGCCCCTAGAAAGCATCCTACCTCGATTCAGGGAGCCTGTGTCGGCAGCTCCATGGTCTCAACGCTGCTTGGGTTGACTACGACCTTAGAAATGGACAAGCTCTCCTCCTGCGTCAAGTACACCTCTCCAAACTGCCAATCTGAATTCTGCTGGGTCGAAGCCGTGTACGGAACATTGAAAGAGGTCTCATAACTGGCGAAGAACGTGGTGCTGGAAGGAAATGTCAGTGGAGGACCACGCATCTCTGAGAGTTGAACGGGGCCGTACGGGGTACCGGTCTGGTCATCACAGACCCAAGACTGCGCCACAGACACGGTTGATGTTTCGGACGTATTATACCATGGGTAATTACGTGACAGCGCGAAGTAGGTCATTCCCGGGTATGTCGGGAGGGACGGCAAGGCATAACACTCGATCGCTTGGTAGCCGACAAGAGTTGTGAACTGGGTGTCGTTAAACGTACAGGCTGTCGTGGTGCCCGTGGCTGAGTTGAGCGCGGTGAAGGTGATGTTTGCTTGGGACGGGAAGGTGTTGTTGCTCGGGCTGGCGATCTGGACGATACCAGAGTAGTCGATGCTCATGAGCCAGTAGAAGTCCTTGAGGGAGCGGTCGACGCAGGTTTGGGATTGGCGAGGTTTGAGCGAGGAAGGCATCTTGTCTCCATGGCAAGCGGGATCAGCGGGAGGACCACCGTCATGATGAGGGGCAGCTGCCACTAAGGACAGGAGGGCAGCGAGGATGCTGAGGACGAGCATGGTGGTGGCGGTGTATGTCAAGGGTGGTGATGAGGGAGTAGAGGGGGGGTGATGAGACAAAGAGGAGGATGAAGAGGGGATCGAGAGTCCTTTTATCTGCCCTCGAATGCCCGAACCTCTATTTTCTTTGGGATTTTTGCGGCTGAGATATTCCGTGGAACATGACGTTCAGGGGTTGCCCGGTGTACTCTGTGAGTTTGCAAACATGACGACGACCCTTATTGTGTGTTACCTCCCATTAATGTATGCACAAAGTCCCGTCTGCTGTGCTATGATGTCGAAGTTGAGTTTGCTCCTGTCGAAATGATGCCAGCAGCCATGTTCGCGGGAAAAGGCTCAGTTGGCCATGACAATTTAGTCCGCAAATACAAGACTTGCCGCCCAAGCTCCATGCAGTAACACGGTGAGAAACTCTATGAGTTTGGAGACTAGGCAAAGGTCGAAATCTGTGTAAGTATTCTAAATACAGTGTACTCTTGAAGATGCCTCTTGCACGTTGACATCGACGCCAATTCTCTGACGCCCTACGGCCTGGGTTCATTCAAGAGCTACAAAAGCGCTGTCTATCAATCACTCCACTGTCTGAACAGTATCCGTGCCCCAGAACATACGTCCAGATGACATGGTCTCTTTTTACTGATGTACACCTCGCCCACTTGCCAGTCTGTGTTCCTCTCAATCTGTGCAGTATACGGAATTTTTATGGGGAAGGTAGAAGTGGTGGCTTCAAATGTAAGTCTGAAGCAGATGGGAGTGTTAGTTGTGCCATCGAACTATTGGATGATCAAGTGAATCAGTTGAATGCAGATATACCTCGTGCTATTTGTCTCATCACAAACCCAAGTCTGGGATAGGGAAACATATGATGTAGCATTCAATTCGTCCCACGGCCCGTCCCGAGATAGGCTAAACGTGGTGACAGCGGGCTACGTTGGGGGCTCTGGTGAAACAAAGCAGTAGGTTGTCTCGTAGACAAGACTCCGGAACTGGGTGTTATTGAACTCGCAGTAGACGCCTGTGCGTGTGGCCGAGTTCAAGGCGCTGAAAGTGAAGTTTGCAGTGGAAGGAAGAGTGGTGTTGTTTGAGTCGGCAATCTGAACGAGTCCGAAGTATTGCAAGTAGACGATCCAGTATGGGTTGCCGACTGAACGGTCGATGCAAGTTTCTGTTGATTGACGTGACGAGATGGGTAAGGGGGCTTGTAAAGAAGATGATGGATTTCCCTCGCAGGGGTATTCAGCGGGAGAGTGTCCCAGGGGTGATAGGGCATTGCTCGAAGGGGCTGCTGCCACTGAAGACAGGAGAGCGAGGAGAAGGCAGATGACTAGCATTGTGGTGGTGTTTGAGTCTCCGGTTGGGGGTGGTTATGGCAGGAGAGAATGGAGAACGTGTAAGGGTTGGGTTGGAAAGCAATGGCCTGTGTCGCTTTACACGGTTCATGATATCGGGAGCAACAATCCCGAGTCTTGGGTTTGCCTTCTTCAAAGCTCAGAGATCAAAGTCAAGCAAACCATGTCCAAGTCCCAACCCCACTGACCGGCGGGAGCCTCATCGCGTACGACATCATGACTATGGGAGCCGGTCTGAAGTGTTGGTGGCGCAATGCCATCCATGTTGGACCATGTGTAACACGGATATGGATATTGAACTGGCAAAGGGGGTCCACTGTAGTAACAGAGCACTCAAGGTGTGTAACAGCAAACGCAATGCTGGCAATCTTAAATCTGCCATGCAACCATCATGTCAGTGAATAAGGTACTCGATGCAAGTGCTACACAGCATAGGTAATCTTACCTGCTGCTCTTATCATCAGCCTGACAGCCCCACTCCAGTCCTGTTTGAATTCTGTGCTTAAAGGCGACGCCGGCCAGAGAATGTCCAAACGGAACCAGAGACAGTCCTGCGGGAAAGCTTCATAGTCTACCCAGTATCTACAATTGATCCATTCTTGCGGAGGGACGAGTATAAACATTTGAACCAGTGCCGCGGGCGTGTGCTCTGCCCATAGCAGTTGAATATGTTATAAGTAAAGTGGTTTGTAATTAGTTGGATTTTGCTTAGCCAGAGGGTTACCGTGGGGTATACCTATTGGTTTGGCCGCGCACAAAGGGTCTGATCTTGCTGAGTTAAGTGTAGATAGAGACCGCCCTCCCGAGTCACACATCCAACGGCGGCGGAAATCGTATTATCACGTGATGAACAGTGCATGATGATTGGGAATTGTTGATTGGAACTGGCCCCCGGAGTGGCTTGCAGGAGCGGATTTCCTATTATGACCGTAAAAAGTGGGGATTTTTGGCCAGAATTTTCGGGGTCAAGTCGGCACCCGCCCAGGGGTGCCCTCCTTTCCTTCCCGGTTCCACAGATGCAATACAACACTCTTCACGCCTCTAATCAACCTTGGGTTTCAACAAGAATCTGCACAGCCACGGTGAAACTATTTGCCTCAACACTCTTCAAACACTTCATGAACTGCATGTTACCTGGTGGCCGGGCAACAACATAACAGCAGGAACCATGCCTACAACACCGACAGCGCGCAAATCTCGCAAAACAAATAGGGAAGTCACAAGTCATTCAACTAACACTCCAGCACCTACGCCCAAGCCCACCCCACAATTGACCCACACCGTGACGCAATGCCCATCGTTCAAATATGGAAGCCTTGTCCAGAAGGCGCAACAAATACGTATTTTGCACCTGATTCCCGGAAAACCCGATACACCATTATCCGGACTCCTGCAAATTGCGAGTCTGGAGTCAAAGTCACGTCCTGAATTCGACGCCATCAGCTACGTCTGGGGCGATCCAAGGGCGACATCACACATCAGCATCGACGGCAGGAACCTCCCCATTGCAAGCAATCTGCATAATGCGCTCGTCGCCATCCGCCACGAATCCGAATGGCGAATCCTCTGGGTCGATGCGCTCTGCATCAACCAGCAGGACATCCAGGAAAGGGGCCACCAGGTGCAACTGATGCGCAACATCTTCTCCTCGGCCCGCATCGTCAGGGTTTGGCTGGAGGTCGACGTTGACCCCACATCTCCTGTCTTTGACGCTGCGCGACGGCTCTGGGTCGATGATGATAACTTTACCATGGCAAACATCTTTCCAGAAAATCCACAGTACTCATCCATGCCAACCAACCCTGCTGGCCTTGTCCACCACGAGCAGTACCCTCCCGAGTTCTGGACGCCTCTATACGAGATCATCTCTGACGCGTACTGGGGGAGGGTGTGGACACAGCAGGAATTCTTCCTTTCCAAGAGTCTAATATTCCACTTCCCACGTGGCACCAGCGATCCCGAACCCATCCTTCGCTTCGAGGCTGCGACAGTTATCGGGTACGCCAGCGTAGACGTCAAGCGCGCATTACCAACGCAGAAAATTGTCGAAATGGCCGACAGCGTGGGTGGTTTTGGTGGCATCTTTCGGGGGCTCTTTAGCAGACGGTACGTTGGTTTCGCTGCTGTCAAGCTCGACCAAAACAACTTCGACACGCTTGCGCCATGGGACAGGCCCAACCTATTCGACCTGGTTCTCAAAACTCCCACACTTGACGCCAGCGATCCCCGAGACCGCGTCTACGGCGTTATCGGACTTGCCCGGGACTGCATAAAACATCCTCTCCAGGCCGACTACACCCTCTCCCTAGTCCAAACCTACATCAAGGTTATCCATCACTTCATCGACACCCACAACAACCTTGACTTCCTCTGCTGCTACGATGCTGCTTACTCCGTGGGCCCCTGGTACGACGTCAAGCCTGATGAGGATATCCCCTCGTGGCTCCCGTACCTTAAAAGGTCTTCCCAACCGCTCTACCAGTGGCTCGGGGAATGGTGCCGCGCCTCAGGTACGATGCAACACAGGCCAGCTGGCGGAAAGGTCTCAAGCCCCGACGACAACAACAACAACAACAACAACAACACCTTACTCCACGTCCGTGGCGTGCAATGCGATGTCATCACCGCTAGCGCCCGGTCAAGCTTCATCGACACGCCGGTACCAGCGCTCCACCGTGACATTGAATCCATTTACCAAACAACCCAGCCCATCTCTTCCTCGTCATCATCCCCCTGCATGTGGCACGACCCCACCTTCATATGGACCCTCTTCTTCCAGTGGGTTAAAGACATGGATTCCGGCGCTGCATATATATTTGAAAAGCGTCTAACCACCCTCCACCAACTCGGAATCGATGCCCAAGACGTCATGTCAACATGCGAGTCGTCGCCCGCCTTGTCGAACCTGACGCTGACTGAACTCATCAAGAAGTCACCGTCTGACCTGTCGGACTTCCTCACTGAGGACCAGCTGACTGTTGCAAGGGGGCTGTGGTATGCTAACCAGGGGGGTGTTGTGGTTGCGATAGGAGGGATAAGGATGGGGGTTTGCCAGCCGTTTACGGTGGGTTGTCGGCCTAGGCCGGGCGATGAAGTCTGGGTTTTGTTTGGTTGCCCCATGCCGATGGTGTTGAGGCCCTGTGTGGATGGTGAGTTGTGTATGGAGGGGCAGGAGTTTGCAAGATATCAGGTGATTGGGGCGGTTTGCGTAAGAGGGTTGATGCAAGGCGAGGCGATACAGGGGCTGTCTGAGGATGGAAAACCAGGTCCGGAGTATCAAGGGATGGAGCCAAGGGAGATTATGCTTGTGTAGCATGTGTATCATCCACGCGGTGCAACAGCTTGTCTTCTCAAATGTTCGTCTCATGCCGGCATAGAATGTAAAGACCTGCTTACTGCTGTAGATCAAGTTCACGTGTAACACCACCGCCTTCATAGGCCCTCAACATCAAAGCTCGGCGCTGGCATGGCGACAAATCCTGAGCCGGCTTGTTGAAGGAAGATATCACACCGATACGCTGCCATCAAGTTCCCCAAGAGCTCCCCTCTTTAAATCCTACCTTGACCTTCCCAGACTTCCTAATTGATAACCTTCACCTCGTACGGCCTAACATCCACCGTAACCGAGTTACACAGCGTCTTATTACTCCTATGCGTCTGCCACAGCTCCCAATCTGGATTCCTCCATCCCACAGCATGACACGCAAGCGGTGGCAAAAACGCTGCCAAACCCGAGAATAAAGTTCTGTAATCGCCGCCAAAAGGTTAGACAAGCACAAACATAAGCACGAGCAAAACCACCCGGTGAACCCACGTCGTATTTTCATCCTCCCAGCATCTCCACCGATTCTCAATGTCCAATCGCGTTGGACTCCCCAGCCACTGCGCTTCAAGACGGAACCGCGTCGGGGAGTACTCTGCTGAGCTGCAGTTGAACCACTCCTTTCCGTCGAGGAACCAGTTGTAGGGGTATGTGCTTGCTATGTAGCAGTGGACGGTTGTGTTCAACGCGTGATTGTCGAAGTCGAACATAACGTATGCCCACGAGGGCATGATGTGTGCGGGTGTGCCGTACTCGATGTACGTGCCGTAGGTCATGGTGATTCTCCAGGAAAAGTCGTTTGAGAGGGATTTTCGGATGCAGCCGTTAGTGGATGGTAGACTGGCTGGGGCGGCAGGGGAGAGGAGGGAAAGGAGGGGAAGGAGGGGAAGGAGAGGGAACATGCGGAGGGAAAACATGTTTGGTGTGGATTTGGTCGGGAACCCAGAACGAACTTCACGATCGAAGGCTCGGCTGTTGCTGGAGCGGCGTGGTCGAGAGGTGGATGGTGTCAGGGAATTTAAATACGCCAAACAGCTCTACACGTCTGTAATCCCCGGAGTTAAATACTGCACTCATCAAAGTGGGGATGAGCTGCTACATTTTACACTAGAGATCTCCAGTTATATCGGATCAAGTCATGTGATGAGACTATAGCTTGGTGCGGACGAGATGCAAAGAGGTTCGTGGACACCCATCACGACCAAGTCCAGTAAAGAAAAGTATAGCAGACTCCCCTATACCTCTTCCTTGCCTTTTACTTCCATAATCTGCAAAGTCCCATCCATTCTGAATACATTCTTCTCGTCATTATCCCCAGGACTAGCCGTCTCACTCGTATCGTCCCCCTCTGATCCGTGATCAACGCCTGTCACTGGCGCCCGCAATCTGGGGTGCTCAGGATCAGCGATATCCAACACCGCCAACATGTCGCCCGGCTTCGTCACGGGTATCGCACCAGTTGTGCGGGACCACGTGCCCGCCCCGGTTGCCTCATGAGCAAGGCGTTGGATCTGCAGCGTTTCGTTTGTCGACCATTCCAGTCGAGAATACTGGGTGCGTTGTCGTCCGATGCGGCCCAGACACCACGACATGATGGTGTCCAATGTGAAGGACAAGAGGATGATGAGACCTCCTCCGAGGAAGATGCAGATGATGGCCAAGATGCTGAATGAGACGAAGCCTTCGACTACAACTTTCTGTGTTTCTCTGTCAATGGCGATAGGGTGAGCAAGGAATTGGCAAAAAACTAACCTGGCTCGCGCAGATCTCTCTCTCAACTGTGGTATTGGGATACCAAACCTCCACCAACTTGGGCAATTCTGGGTTGGTCGGACCAATGATTGACCGAAGGAAGGTATCCTGCAGGTGAGCTGCGGATGCGGCGTGCCAGTGTTGTACCTCGAGTTGCCACTGGCTATTGGGCAGTGATCCGAGAATTGGTCCGTTGAGGCTGTCCCTGGCCCTGAGTGCGCGCGTTCCGAGAAGCTCGACAGCATCTCTAACCTGTGTCACGGTCTCAAACGTCGTGATGGTGAACCAAGCATACCACTCTTTGTCCCCGTCGTCTAGCATGGCGTCGACGTCTTGCATCGTGTCAGGAAGACTCCCAAGGCGGCCGCACTTCCGCACACCCTTGACCCCAGTGAAACAGATCTGGTCCATTTCTTGACAGGCCAGCGGAGAGCCGGGAAGGCGTTGTCGGAACATGGTCACGTTGCCCGACTCCATTATCTTGAGTTTGTGGACCTGAACAGGATCGAGATCTTGGCCGTACCACCCATCATTTGTCTGCTCGGTAAAAAGAATATTGTCAGACTTGAGGAATTGGATCCACACCGTGCCACTGGCATTCTGGGGGGCGAGTTCGGGGATGGGGACGAAGGTGGACAACCCGGGGTATGGCTTTTGTTTGTAAAAGAGGGCCGCGTGGGATCTAATACCGAAATCTCGCTCGGTGTCAGGAAAGAAGTTTTGTGTCAGATCTTCGATCGGGAGCATGGCATTATCAGCGGAGTACCGCGTTGTGTAGTTGATCGACGCGGTGTCATTGGCGTCCAGAAGAGAGCCGTAGTAGTATGTGATTTGGGGTTGGTGGTCGGAGCCGTCGTACGTTTCGAAGCGATACCCGTGCGTTGCAAGGGGTGCGCAGTGAAGAGTCCTGCGGAACTGCATGCGCTGATTTGGGGGAGTATTACGACCGAGATCGTGGTAGCTGTCTATGAACCCGGTGTCGATGAACAAGTTACCAGTCGAGCTCTTGCAAACCTTAGAGTCGAAGGGACAGCTCGCGTTCGTGTCCACGATGGCCGTTGGTAGCTGCCTCCGGACGTAGGATGTGCTACAACTGGGTGAACCGACGATTGAAGCAGAGTCATAGCATTGACGGGCATAGCTCTCGGCGGCGATCATGGCCTGAGCAATCATGGGGCCGATGGTCCTGCCGTAGTTGCTTATGTTGACACCCGCGTCGCCCACGAATCCACAGTTCGCGCCAGAAAGCAGGACTTCGGAGGTGACGAGAGTGGTGATGCGGGACGAGTACCCACCGGCGAGGACGAAGCCAACCAGGCAGGCCAGGGCCAGTCCAAGCAGTGACGCCACTCGAGCCCAGACTTGAGGCGCATTGCGGCGCCAATAGACGGCCATCCCGGCCAGCGTCCAAAACGCACTCTCGGGGTTGGGCGAATTGCGCAAGAACGCCTGGCGCTGGTGGTGCACTCCATCAGCGGGGCTGTCCTTCGAAAAGGACCAATGCAAAAGCAAACAAATGATCCTCCAAAAGCGGGTGCCGACGAGGGCGACAAAAAAGGCCAAAAATGCAATCAGGACTCCGCTATCTTGACGGGTGAGTGTGAGTGTTGCCCCGAGCACCTTCCCTCGGGACCAGTCAGTCCACGCTCCGACGTAAACGTTGTACGCAGCCCCCGCGTTGGACGACATTTGATGGCCGGGTAGTTTGAGTTGGGGAATTTGGATCCAGAATGACGATAGGGAAAGGTTCGGGACCAGCAAAGCTGTTTGACACTGGGATTACTGCGAGTTAAATCGGGGCGTAAGCGCGGCCATGGCCTCAAAATGCGGGCCGAAATGAAGTGCAATGCGATGATGGTGCATAAGTTCCGGGCATGACCTGCTGCTCGTCCACTGGATGAATGGCCAAGTACAAGGACCACGGCGCTTTTACCACGATATCTGCCTGGAGTACCTATAAGTAGGCTAGTCACTGTGCGCCGGAACGTTAGTGAGGGGCGCTTCCCAGGTCGTCGAATCTCAAACCCGCTGGGATATTAGCCTGTATCCATGCAGATGATAGGTCCGACCGGCGAATCTCGTAGCACCACCGAATTACGGGAACACGCAGCGACTTCACTTCTACCAGGTTGCCACACATAGATAGCACTGGTTATTAAATAGGTATCTACGTAGGTACATTTTAGAGGAAACTTACACGATCTTTTCATCACCAGTGGCCTCAAGTATTGCTACCTACTAGGTAGCTTAGGCGCTGTCCGCCGTGCTACACGTCACTAGACCTCTGGTTCAGGAGGGCCATCTTCCATTATCGAACGGCACAACTCCGGGTGACCGCGACAATACGGCTTCTGCGGTATAGGCTCTGGAGCCGGTGTATTTGGGGACGCCATATTCCCCAAGGCAGCGGTGGGTTCTTGTGAATCACATCATGTCAACGTTCAGCAATTGAGTGGGCCGAGGGAAAGAAATGGCTCCTACTTGATACAACCATTGCCCGAACCCGGACCAGGGTCGCCCAGAACATCAATATCATTGGGACCGGGGGCCGCATTTTGATTCGTGGCTGGATGCGCGCAAACTTCCCCGATGTCGTATTCGAACTCGGTCGTTCTCGGCAGGGTTCGCGCTTCGAGCTCTCTTAGAATATGCGTAACCCAACACACCGCGACCCCCAGGCGGTATCGGTAGGTTGTTTCCCTTTTATCATCGAGCCCTAGCGAACCATCTTGCCTTCCCCTCACTGCGCAACAGCATCCATCAACAACGGACGGGAAAAGCGACGAATCATGCGCCGTCCCAGCACAGCGGTACCGAGCCCACTCTAGCCTAATGCCCAAACTTACGGCCCGAATAGCGGCAAATGGAGTGCCGAGCACGGGATGGGAGGCAAACTGCATCATCACCACCGCGGTTAGTTCAAGCGCGCGGTCCCCCAAACGACCAACAAAATGAGCACAATATGCCATTCCACGTTGGCGTCGAGGAATCTCTTATCCGCTCAAGAGCCGACCAGTTGCGATGCTTTGCTGCACGGGACGGGAACCTCTGTGGCGGCAACCGAACCAAAAGACCCTTGTCGTGATGGATGGACTTTCAGTTTTGCGAGGTTGGCGGAGGGTCCTAGGAGGCGTTTTGGTTCTTTCCAGAGTTGTTGACACGGAATGCCTCGGAGGACCTTGGGGTTAATAGCCTGTTGCTCGTAGGTTGACGAAGATGCCAAGTTGCGGAAGTTGCCTGGTCGTAGATGTGGCTTCGGAAAAGGGGTCAGGGGTAGGCATCACGGTGGGCTTGATACTAAGTTGTCCAGTGCCTAATTTGGACTGGTGCGAATTCCTAGTTTGGGAAACAGAAACTTGACGACATGCCGCATTCGCAATCATTGGCCTTTACTCTTGCCCTGTGCATGCCTTGAGAGCCTTGTCATCGGCCTTCCGCAAAGCCATTAAGCACTCCTTGCGCGGCAATATAGCCCTAGGCTTCATCAGGCAAGGCCTTTACGATATCAAAGTAAGCCTTTACGTAGTTTACACGGTAAGTTTGCGGTCTTACGTGGCCGCGCTGGCAAAGCATTCGGTGCGTGCACAGGGTAAGAGTAAAGGCCAATATTGCGAGTTAATACGGTACATCTCACTGCCCCTGGCACCTAAGGACAAAAGGGGTTTAGTAACCAAACATTCCAACCATAACCAGGGCACGTCTTGCAGCGCTACCTAGGCGGCTTCTTATTTATTGATCCTGGCCGTGATGCGGCCAAAATGAACACAATACGAAGAACACAAACACCACAAGGCTACCTGGATGGCAGTGGTTGAGGAGTGGGGATGTTGTGGAATAAAGGGCAACCGAAAGCTGTCCCCCACCTTCCAACTCTCACCGGTCGCTCCGTTCAAGTCATACAAGACAATCCCCACATTGCCCAACACGGAATGTTACGGTCCTCCGACCTCCACCCCAAATCCTAGGCAGTAGGGCAAAGGTCGAAAAACTTTACACAGTCAAGCATATTTTGCACTAGGCTCATTCAGCCCAGACAGAAATCTGGGCAACCTAATTTCATCCATGGCCACCCACCTCGACATGTGCCAGGCAAGTGATGTCTCATGAGGCGATGTCTCCCCACACTCAGTCACTGGGTGCACGTGATAGCGCATTGACTCCGGAGGACAGGGCATTCTACTACCCCGTTCTCAAATGTGTCAGAGGAAGCAGGTTGACATTCACACAACTACAAAAGCAATCCAAATGCTCAGAGATCCACTCCTGCTCTGTTTACGCTGCCAGTCAATTATCGATGATGTAGCTGGGAGTGATCCAAGGAATGTGAGCGGTCGTTTTGAGATCGCTGCATGGAGAGAGTGGCTGAGCTCGGCTGATGCAGGATATCGTGTCTGTCAACTATTGACCTCAGAGAAGCCACATGAAGACGGATGCTGGCGTCCAGCTAACTCCGACATCGACTCGGCTACCATTGAATGGTGAATACTCGAGTCTCCTGACACCCCAGCCCTCTACGACCCTGAGAGCGTCGGTGGCTGCGTGGTTGATGAGCTTGTTTTGGGCCATTTGGCCATTTGCGGGGTTATATGGCGTGTATCGCGCGGTTGTGGGAGGGGATTATTTGATGCAGAAGCGGGGGACGAACTGGATCGAGGGCAAGAAGGAGAGCTGAGACGGTACAATTCTCGCCGTATTCCATTTTTATCTTTACACGCGTGAGACATGGCGATGTTTCCGTTATCGGGCGTGACCAGCAAGACGCAGCGCGATGACGTCTTCTGGGAGATACGGTTCACCAAGCTACAATAATTTGTCATGATCAACTCGTTGCGGGGTGGAATGCCTCGCATGAACGCTGGAGGCTTGGAGGGGTAGGACGCCCAAGGAAGAAGCGATGCGGCGGTGGATAGCCCACCTGGCTTTGCCGTTGTCCGAACTCTATCTCGTGACGCGAAAATTTCATCCCCGTTTTGCTAGTTATTCTACCGATTACAAACAACCGCCAGCCTGCTTGCCTCGGCCCTCATTTTACCTTCTGTCTACCTGGAAACTGTTTTTACTCTAACCACGCACAGATGCAAGGTCTTCCCCGGGCAACATAACGCGTTAATCCGAGCAAAGTGTATCTGCTGGGGATGTCGTTCGGAAACCCCGATTCCCGAGTCGGCGGTTGGTAGTTGCCCTGCTGAGGGCTCCGGCGGTGGTGCATTTCCCCCCACCTGCATTGTCTTTATCACATTCTTTGACTTCATCAGCCTCATTCTTGAAAGAACCTCACAACTACCGCATCCGGAATTGGATCTGGTGTTTACAAAACAGAGATGATTAGAACCGCCTCACAACTTCCGCGCGCCATCATGCTCGACCCTATTACATTAACCCAATAACAAGCGCTAGCAACAGCAAGAATACCTGTATACTTCAATACACCACACCGGCCGGAGCGAGCTTGTTTTGAGTCCTTCGATGCGTTCAGAAAAGCTTTTCTTTGTCTCTCGGGTCGTACAAATATGACAAATCGACTTCCAGGTCTGGGTGGTAGGCAGGCGGGAAGGCTGGTAGAATCTGTCAGATCAATGCTCTCTTTGTAAGCAGCGGCTCTGAGGACTCCCTTTGTCCAATAGAAGCGGATAAGTACAACCGTGGTATGCTCCAGACTACCCTAGACGACAAAGTCCCTTGTCAAATGGGTTCCAGCGTTAGCAGCAGCAGCAGCAAAATAGACGACAAAGCGCGATGGAAACTATGGATAACCCCGCAATGCAGCTGCGTCGCTCGCTCCGCCTTGCCCGCGGGCGCAAAAAGGGCGTCCAGGCTGACTTTGTCGTGGACAATGCAGCTACGACAGCCCAGACAAAACAATCAGAGCCGGGAAAGTTCAGAAAGCTCCCCTATTCCATCCCACCCCCCTCGCCAGACCCATGGGATGACGGTAGCACAAGTGGCTTCGACACGGAAAACTTGAGCACAAACAGCCTTGGAGAGGCCATGGAGGGTACCGTCCGCCATGCTGGTTACCGCATGCACTGCCTCGAATGCAACAAGATCCGTTTCCGACACCCCTCCGACCCAATACCCTCCGACGTTGCTACCTGCGTCCATCAGCTGGCGCACAACAAACGCGGGTGGACCCTTGATCAATACATCTTGGCTGTCCACGAGCTGGATGCGCTAGGGCTTCAATGCTACGAGAGCCAGGTCGCTGGCTTCTTCCGCAAGCACATCTTTGGCGAATGCGAGGCCTTGGGCTTGAAAGCGTCGGTTGGCTTGCCCATGGCTCGGCACCTTCTCCCACGCCTCCCCACGGCTGTATTTCCCGTCTCGCAGCCACGGCCGGACCTGGTGTATGGTTACGCGACCGGGCCCGTTTTCACCTCGGCACAGCTCCTGGCTCTGCAAGGGCTCCATGAGCAGATTTCATTCTATGCCGAGGGGTGTCTGGACATCTTGTTTCCCTTCTTGACCGTCGATTTCAAAGCAGCGGGCGGCACGGGAGGGGATCTTTGGACGGCTGCCAATCAGTGCGCCGGTGCCTCGGCCGCATGCGTCCAGGCCGTCGACCAGCTCAATACGGTCCTTGGCGAGGTTGGGTGCCGCAGACGCGTCCTCAACCTCTGCTATAGCCTCGCTGTTGACAACCATCTCGCACAGCTCTATGCATCGTGGAGAGACGAGAACGATAAGACGGTTTATATTCAGCGCGTTGATTCCTTCTTGTTGTCCAATCCCGAGAACTTTGCCAGGCTCCACCAGCGGGTGCTGGCCATCTTGGCATGGGGTCGGGGAGCGCGGCTGCACAACATCCGCTGGGGCTTGGACCTCATCATAGAAACCCGCCAGAAGGCTGCTTCCAAGGTAGCCAAATCTCGCCTCGTAAGAGGCCCCGAAGGGGAAGGGGAAATCGACGGTCGACCAGACCCGAAGAGGCGGCGACAGAGGAGAATCCTATGAAAGAAGTCGACGTGGGATGTGTCAGATTACCCACGCTAAGGCGTACCCATAATTGTGGCGCGCCTCCACCCCAGGGGGTGCGCACGCGCCTCAACAGCAGAGATTTCCAGAGGAATCCGAAAGTTGGAGGGTCGAAGAGACAGAAGACAATACAGCCAATTGAGCCGGTTTTGCGTGCAAGTGACAAATTCAACAGGATGCAATCGGACAAGCGAGAGCGGCGTCGGTCAGCCAACCACCTCAACAGCGGATGCAGTCCGATGAGGTGATAGACGTCCAGGCACGGGCGGACATCGGCGCCCTCGCAAGAGTTGTGGACGAACTGCAGACCCTGTTGGCGATGGCAAACAGCAGAATCAGCATATTGGAGGGAACCAACATAAATATGCGCAATTCCGCATGGTTGAACATGACAATCGACTTCGTGCGCGATGGCGTGTTGTTCGCGTGGTACGGAGTATCTCGGTATTTACGATTGAGCTTCCCGTTAAGTTTCTCGCCTATCGCCCTCTCGTACACGAGACGGAAAACCTTCCACCTCGTACCTAGACAACTTTTCTTCTTTATTCCTGCTTTCTCCTGCCATTTTGGCCGACTTTCTGGTTTAAGTATCAGTTAAAGAACCTACGAAGCATTTTGGTCGAAATAGAGTTAAAGCATTCCTGGGAATCGCATTGAAGAATATCGGTACAGAACCTAGTAATCAACACTTACTGTCAGCACGACACAGGGTTGAACGCAATCGCGGGTCACTGGGGAAAACAAGACCGAACAGAGAAGATTTAGGGGTGGCGACAGGGGTTGGCGGCGGCAATGGTGACGGTCTGCATGGGAATGAGGCAAGCGAACCCCTCCATCAACAGGCTACGAAGCTAATCAGCTTCGTAGCTGATCGGCAGCGCTGTGGGGAATAGCGAGATAAAATGTCTCCGTGCCGTCCAAAGGCAAGTCATGGTTCGAAGCCTCAGTGCAATTCTTCTTCAGGGGTGGAGTCAGGCATTATCCTTCCAAGTTACCTTAGGGTGCATTATTCACCGGCAAAGAGATCTCAATACGCACGGGAAAGACCGCAATAAGTATATGCTGACATCAAGGTATGCACGCATACTCATGGAACCAGGAGAGAATGCAATGACAAATACACTGGCGGTGAAGAGGGCCAGCGGCGAGAAGAGAGAACCATGCCGTTTAGGTAGACAGACCAAGTAATCAAAATTACAGTGCCCTCATACCATTATCATCATCGCACCTCTTTAGTCGGGGTAGTCATACATGCAGTGAGGTAATCTAGGGGCGAGGCGGGGAAGTGCAGACAACACCAAGGACCATTGCGACGGTCGGAGTATGGGCGTCGTGATGGTGGCTCGGGCCAAGGGAGCGAACGGGAGAAACGCCGGGAACCAACGGGACGACGGCGATGAGGGTGAAGGGTGGCCGTGATGATGGGGATGACGGTAACAGCGACGACGGTGATGGTGATCGTGACTCGGACGACAGTGATGGCGACATGATGCGACAGTGATGACAGTGATGACGGTGACGGCGACCACGGCGATGGCGACAGTGATGACAGTGATGACGGTGACGGCGACCACGGCGATGGCGACGATGGTGACGATGGCGGCGATGGCGACGATGGTGACAATGGCGACGACGATGACGGGACGATGGGCACAATGTGCGGTGATGGAGGGCAGGACGCCGGCAGGCAACATGTTGCGAGCCTCAACACCAAGAATCATGCAGAGACGAGGACGACAAGCTTCAAAGAGGAATGGGGATGGGAGTCACAGCAGCAAGATCACCAAGTCAAGAAGGAACCAGACATGTTTTCACACGATTTTATTATCGGGGGAAAAGTCACGATAAAAAAACCCCTGGGAGAAAACCCCGACTTTCGAGGTGAAAAACTCCCCTATCTACGAGAGAAAACCCCGACTTCGAGGTGAAAAACTCCCCTATCTAAAGTGCAGAAAACGAGTGTCGTTGAACGAGGGGCCGGAGTCAAGTGTAGAAGTCAACGAGTGCTGAAGAGGCGCGACGAAAGACAGAAAATGCAGACCGCTAAGTCGAAAACAAAGGCTGAAGCTCGCTGGAGCGTTGCAACCTCTTCTTCGGAATCCATCTCCACATACCGCTCTCAATCACCTCAAACCCTCCCCTGGATTCCGGCCAGACTTCTCCCACGGGGTACCACTCTCCTCCCATCTTTGAAATTTCGACGGCGGGGTGACGGCCGCGTCGAGAGGGTTTCCAGCTGTCTTGTGAATTGAGAACCTTGAGGTAGGCGGCCTCAACTTCTCGATCCACCAGCTCTTGGTCAGTGTTCTCGGTGGTCTCGGGGGTCTTAGGGGGCGGAACGGAAAAGAAATCCTCAATTAAGAGGGGGAACTTGAGTTTGGGGTTTTGAGTCCCCTGCTCAGCGACGGGAGTGGCGACACTGTCGGCCTCTCGGATCTAGCGAGTGACGATGTGCACCGTCGGCGGCTTGCTATCAAACCGGACCGACTTGCGAGCGAGCGGGAGGGGGAAAGCCTGGTTGGCAGGCATGGCGATGGAGAAAAAGAGAAAGAGGGGAAAGTCGCGAGAAGACGGAAAGAAAAGCGAGAGTGGGGAGGGGGGGGGGAGACGGAACTTACAACGAGAGTCGAGAGATGGCGGCGGAGCGGTCGAGAAGAGCGAAAGTGGGAGACCCAAATGAGATAGCGAAAGTTATGGAAGCGGAAAGCGAAAGGAAAGCGGAATTGGGCGAGCGTTTGGCAAAGTATCAGCGAATGGATATTGCAAAAATGTGCGCGAAAGTAAAAACGATCGGAGCCTGAAGAAAAAAAAAAAAGAGGAAGAGGTTTGGCGACGTCGGGTGAGAATATATAGCCGTGGCTTATCGTGTCCCCCATCATAGTATGCGTGGCCTTATCTCGCACGTACCATGGAAAGTCCTAGACCCGAAGGCCTGAACCCCGAAGGCCGAAATCCTGGACCTCGAGGGCCTGGACTTTTACTTGATGAATCTTGGCTGTTATGTGACCAAAATGAACATGAGAAAAAAAAAACACACATGCCATAAGCCCCGGCGTTGTAAAACAAAAGGGGTATCAAGCGGAGAAACAGAAAAAGTCAAATCCAAGCCCTGATCGCAGGTGGCTTATTTTATACTTTTTGGGCGTGCCGACGTTAACCTTATAAAGGCCAACAATCAGAAACCCCTTAAAGTATAAAACCACCTCTTATCACCTCTATCCTTTTAACTCGAAGGAGGATCAGGGCAGATCCTCTGGGTGCTCGTTTGGCGAGCGAACGCGGTGTTCCAAAGTTCTGATGCATCATGAAGTTCGTCCCATGTTCCATATGCAGTCGACATATGCTTAATCCTCGGCTCGGAACGTCGTGCTGGTGTCGTCGTCGCCTCAATATCTCAGCCGCACAGCTGATCAAGTACGTCACAGATGGGGCTACTGTGGAGTAGGACTTGCGGGCGATGGTACGATGACGATGCGCAAACCTTAATATTGTGGGCCCCGCGGGGTGAAGGGGAGGTGAGCGAGCATGTGACAGTAGGGCTGGGTGACGGCGACGATTGGTGTGCTTCGAGTCGTTTCGTCGTTGAGTGGGAAGGGCTACAGGTTGCAGATAGATATATGTTGCTTTGTCTTGACGTGGACCAGCCCCGTGCCGTCGTATTGCTCTCACCTGGGCGTCCGGGGGGACACATTGTCCTGCCCTGTCCCATAGGCGACGGGGAACCAAGCTTCTCTGACAATCCAATGGCTGCCGTAGTCGCCACGAGGGGTCTTGATCTTGGATATTGCCGATCAGTATGGCTGGAGCGCAATACCGCTTCAACGGGCAGTCTACGCGGGAACGCAGTCCGCGGGGATTCGAGCAGCCGGGCCCAAGTCTCCAGGCGCGAGCTTGTGGGCACATCGTGAGTCAACTTTGGTCTCAGGGCAACCCCCTGACACAATCGCTGCGAGTACACATGGCAGAGGTCGACTACCATCGTCGAGACTCAGCCTACTAGAAAGGGGGGAGCTCATCATGATTGGCGTGACCTGCGAAGGTCTTGCAGCGTTCGGTCTCCCATCAACGGCCTCGCGATTGCAAGCGGGCTTCGCCCAAGCTACGCACGAGATCTGCTAAGCCGGACCAGAAACCAGCGATCTTGGACATCACAGACGTTTGCAAGAGCTGCTTCTACTTGTGAAGCCAGTCGACTTCAACGCCGACGTCTGCAACGCGGTGGGGCACGCCTGAGACAGAAATTGAAACGTCGGCACGACCACGCGCACAACACTTGCGTCACTGGCGAGGAGATTCTCGAGCATCACTTCCGAGCTCCCATTATAATGGCTACCTAGGTATATTTGTAGACTACAGATTGGAACATGAAGTCGCACGATGGCGCTCCGCAAGCTGCGAAGATAGCAGAGCAAAGCAAGCAACTTTCCCGCAAGGAGGAAGACGTCATACGCACCTTAGTGGGCAGGGTATCACCGCGGAAAAGTTTTCGGATGTCCAGTCCAGCATATGGCGACCATATAGTCGCCGGCATACTTTCATCCGCAGTCAAAGTAAAATAAGAACAAACACCAGCCACACAGGCCCGACATCATTTCCCCCGTTGGCAAACAGAAATTGCGGGGCAGACTACAGGTTGAAGCCATTCCACCAAAATAACCCTGCGGACGGCTTGTCACGCAAAAAGCTTCCACGCCGAGACCTCCACACAAAAACGCAAAGAGGATCGCAAGTTGAAGCGCCGTCTCGGGAGGCGTCGGTTGCCCTCGAGCAGGTGTTGCAGCGCATTCCCATACAAGCTTCCCGTAGCTTTCGTGGCCGAGGTGGTTGCAGCCTCAGCTGAAGATTGCTCCCTGCGTTGACGGATGGAGCCCCTCCAATATTTACATACCCCTGAAAGGACCCTTACTCCATTGCGATCAGCTTCCAACATTTCTTTGTCCCAACACCGGAAACGGTTGCAATGGCATGCACATAGAAGGTAAAAGCCCTGGATTTTACAAGTGACGAACTCTGTGGACGACAAAGAGCAAGTTACTGAGAAGCTCTATCTTCAAGATTTCGCTAATAAAACCGCGGCTGCACGGTACGACATACGTCATTTTTCCAACACCCCGGCCCTTAACTCCCCACCCATGAGATCCATGTCCCAAACCATGCACCCTCTCCACACCCCTTCAGATAATTCTAATCTTCTGCTTCCCCCCCTTCGTCTCCCAATCAGCATACGGATGCTGCACAATGCCAATCCTCTCATACGTAGCCTCGCCCTCGACCTTCCTCAGCACCAGCCAATAACAACAACCATCCCTCTCCAGAATTCTACCGCAGTAAATAGGATCCTTCCCGTCCCACACCCAGTCACCATTCCCATCACATGGCGCAACATCCAGGACGCAGGTGACAGGATCCTTCTTTCCGACCTTCACCGAATAGCAGCCTTTTGTTTGTCGTTCCCGGGGCGGTCCCTTGCTGCCGTCGGAAATGCTGTCCCTGATGAACTTCCATGGCACATATGGCGTGTCATGCGGATCCGGCGCAAAGCACAGCGAGGCTCGCAGCATCTCGAGCGACATGACGATGTACGACTCCCCATAGACAAGCTGGCCTCGCTCATCGGACCCCGAGGGTATGCAGCAGGCCTCTAACACTTCGCAATTGATGACCGGTACTGCGTACGCTGGATACGGCCCGATCAAGTCCAAGAGAAAGCGCACCGGGGCGTCCACTGAGGCCCAGGACCAAGATGGCGCTGGACGGGCGTCGCCTAGTTTCAACCACCTCTTCGATTGACCCCTTTCCCAGAGAAGACCAATCGGCAGCGTCTCCTCCCACAAGCCAGCGCAATACTTCATGCCCAGGGCGTCGACCATTTCGGCGGCAACGCCAGAGAAGGCAGGCAGTCTGTCAGTGGGGTACGTCAACAGGCGCTTGTTATACTCGTCAACCATCTCTTTCCAGCGGGAGAGAAGCTTCTGCTTTCGCTTCTCGCCGCTAACGCTACTGCTCTTCCCCGTGCCAATATGCAGGGCGGCATAGTGCGATATTTTGGGCGGCAGCTCGTTGACCGTGCTTCGGTTGGCGTAGCTGCCCATATGCTTGTTCGCCTTCCATTTCATTTCTCCGCATTCGCAGTCGAGGTCCTGCATGCATTCCCAGAACAGCTCGTGTGGACCAAAGTGCAGCACTCGCGGGGCGAGCAGTCGCTCCTGGTATGCCCATGCTCGGCCCAGGAGAGGAAAGGCGACGTCCTTTTCCGGGTCGAAAAAGGGGCTAAAATCGGGATGGGCCGTCGCAAACCGCAGCGATAGCCGCAGGTCTTTGCGAAGCTTGCTCGCTTCGGGGAAGAGGACGGAAAGTGGGTCGTCGTCGTCATCGGGGGCCTGCGCTATCGTGGCCAGGTCTCGACGGAAGCACCCGCTGCTGGGCGAAGACGAGGCTATCGCGGAAACAGTGAGCCAGGAGTTGCGATAGACGCTCGCCATGCGGCTGGCCTCCAGCTGCCAATCCTCTGGGGAGTCTTGAATGATGCAAAGGGAGTCGATCCAGAGGTAGCGGATACCAAGGCGCCGCGCAATGCGGGCTGCATCTTGGAAGGTGAGAGGCAGACAGTCAAATTGAATGCCAGTCTTGTGCTCCTCGAGAGTCTCCGTAGTTGTAATCAACGGCCTTTCCCCGCCCCAGCTGTGCGATAGGGCTATGTATCGCTCGCTTCTTCCCGTTGACTCTAGGAGTTGAACCACGATTGGCTCGCCCTCTGCGGCGTCCCCGAGGTCAAGGACTCGGCTGGGAAGCGGAAAGAGCTCGTCGTTTCCACAAAGTGCGTGCTTGTCGAGACATGCGCGAATCCATTCTTGTGCTTGTGCGAAGCTGTCCTCTGAGGAGGTGTCCCCTGGAGGTTGGTATGGCTGCTGGTCTTCCTCGTCGGCCGTATACCATCGGTAGAACAGGTTGACGGCCTTTGAGTTGTTTGGATATCCGAGCGAACCGTTGGGGTCTGCGAAGACCATCATTTCCCGCCGGCTGCGGAAGCGGAAACTCGCGTCATAACCAAAGCGGGCCTCGATATCGGGGATCAAGTAGAGAAGCCCCTGTAGCATCGCAGCGCAGTACGGGCATCCATCCTCGGCGTGGGCTTTGATGTCAGGCAAGTCTGCCCATTGCTCGTTCGCTTGCGCGGCACAGAGAAGGCATTTCGGATCGCCGGAAGACATGGCGGTAATCGAGTGCGGATCGTGGAAAGCATCGTGGATGAAGTCCTGAAGAGCACACCGCTATTAGTACTCAATGCATCGCGGGCGACATGCGCTGCCAAGGGAGCTCTGCAGGGTTCGGGATGCAAACAGACCGAGTGCAGGCTGGGATTGCCGTAAGCCTGCAGTAGTGGAAAGCAACCATGATCCTTCTGTCGGCTGTTGCCGGAATGTCGAGAGATTGGAATATCTGCTGGGCGTGAAGTGAGAGAGTTCTTTGCAACAGTGTCATTTTGCCGCAAGTACTCTGCCCAGCTAAAGCCGTGCCCAGGGCAGGGCCCTCCACTGGGACATGGCAGATCTTGGATCCTGGCCCAACTGGAAAGAGGTCCTGCGACGCTCCTGCCACCTTTGTCTGGCCCAACAAAGCACTCCCGTATCCCCCCTCTGACAGATGCGAAATGGGACACTGATGGATGCGGAAAGTGCAACAAAGCCCGCTGAGCGGGACCGCTGTCGCAAACTATCGGTTGCGTCGCGGGTCGCGTCACAGAACATTCCTGAGGCAACTTGCCAAGAACAAGAGCATTCATGTTTATTCTCTAAAACGACACTCGCCCTCCTCCCGCTCGTCCACCTTTACCAACGCTCATCGCGATCATATCCACGGCAGATTCGGGCCCCGATCCAGCGGTGCATTGGTGCTCGCCCAGGTCAGGGTGGCCACTGGCATCTGCACTGCTCCGGTTCCGGCCGGCAAACGGCAACTTTTGGCGCCGCTCGTTGTCGCGACGCACTCCTCCGCCGGAAGCTCTTTGCTCGCAGCTGCGGTAAAGTACACCCTAATGCGCGTCAGTCACAACGTCCCATGACAACGATCTCGAGGAAACTTACGGATGGAGAGCATCCCTGTCGTCGCAGTACCACGAGAAGCGGAAGCTCAGCTGGCGAAGCGATCTGTCCAGCGCATATCGGCAACGCGCCAATTGCCACGGCAGAACTTCCCCGGCAGCGGCTTCGCAACCATGCCATTCCCCGTCGTCGATGATTGGAATACGGTTCAATCGGTACACATCCCCGGGACCCGGGTTGGCCACGGAGAAAGTCCCCGCCAGCGATGATTTCCCAGCAGCGTCAACAACAGTGTCGAGTTGGTAGTCTTGAAGCGTGAGGTTGGCCGTGTTGGTGAATGACTCGACAGTACAGCTGTGGCTGTAGGTCGTGCGCGGCATCAGCGGCGCCTCCGGCCAATACCCTGAGAACCGAATCTCCTCTCCGTCGGCGGGCGCAGAGAGGCTGCAGTTGTAGCTGGATGCGCCCGATGAGTCCCCCTTTGCCTGCTCGGGGCAAACAAGAAGGGCGGACAGGTAACCTTCTCCGGTGTACAGAGGTCTGGAGAGTTGTCAGATGCTGACGTGAAGAGCAAGCAGGCCACTTACTCGTCGATGCCCTGAATGAAGTCCGGGCAGGTCCACGACTGCCGAACCCCCAAGATCCCGTATTCCGCCTCCAGCGATACCTCCGTTGACAGCACCAGCGTCCCGGTAGTGGCAGGAGTGCATTTTGACCAGCGAGTCGCGCCATTGGAACTCGCCTCGGCTTTCCCGTCGAAAGCCACATGGCACGACACCACTTCACCGACCGCTTTATTTGTCAAGTCGACAAAAACATCATACGACTTGTCGCCGTGATGCTGGTACAAAAACTTGTCAACCACCCACTGCGGGTCGATGGAACGATCAGGACACCGCTCGGGGATGTAGTCGGGCGTGAAGGGCAGAAGGGGAAGCTGAGGGGTGATCCGAACTGGAGACGACAATGCGCCCGCGACCTGGGAGTTGCCCATGATGCAAAGGATCTCCTGCCCGCGCGCCGCATCCGGTTCGTCCAGACATCCCTGGATCAGGGGCTCTTCCCAGGTTCCGGTCGAGTTGAATACCAGTCTGTCGCCGTCAGCATCGCTTGCCAGTTTCAGGAGGACGGGAAGACACGTACTCCGTGGTGTTGCCACAAGTCCAGCTATCCCTGAGGCGCATCTCGAAGCTAGTCAGGTTGAACTGGAACTGCAGGTTCGTCACGTTACAGTTGTGCCACTGGTCATTCGTCTTGGGATCGAGTTCGATGTTCTTCGCCCTGCATAACGCCACCACGTGTGTGGCGGTGTTGAAGACCAGAAACCCCATATCACCCTGAGTCCCTCCGCTCGAGCCATTGACGGTCGTCAGCTCGGGGCCCATGATGACATGGTTCGGATGGGTCAAGGATGTCTCGATACATTCCGCCGTCGTGGGCGGTCTTGCATCAGGATCATTCGAGTACTGCCGCTCCCATATCGCCGGTGAGGCTGACGCCCCGAGAGCCAAGACCAGAGTGGTCAAGCATATGCCAAGGCGCACCATCCTGGCGGCGAAGATAACGAAAAAGGAGGGATGGATTGCGATTTCCCCGCTCCTGGTCGAGCGAGCCTCACAGCATACCTTTCAACCTCCCCTGGGCGACCCCGGGCTGAATTATACCGGCTTCTAGAAATTTTGGCATCCTAGGCTGGAAGAAATTGCCGAAAGCTGGTCAGCTCCGGCTAAGTCGATGGATAGTGCTCGCGTACCGACCTTACGGCGTCGGAGCCTCAGACCCGGAATTGACCGCATGCCAGAAATACATGCGAAGAGACGCATCCAATAGGACTTTGCCCGGCCGCCACGGAAAACAAAGTTGCACAGCATAGGCGCGGGCCAATGACGGTCAGTCTCACGCCTACCGCCAGCCCTATTTCTGAGACCCACATCAACATCAACGGATAGACAAAACATCGCCCCTGAGTGCGAAAGGGATGGGGGAACTGGCTTTGCTGAAAAGCTTGCTAAATCCGAAATCACCGGTCTTCTCGAAGCTCGATGCGCTGGCAGCGTGAATCGCCCCGAGATCGCGAGGAGATCGACCGCTAGCGGTTGCGACGATTCGACCAGATTCGACACTCGTCGAAGACCTTGTTCCTGTGGCAACCTTGACCAGTGGCTCCGTCCCAGTTCCATGGGTAGGCTGCGATAAGCTTGGTTGGAACTGAGACGCTAGTGTGGTTTGCCCCTGACTCGGGAGTCAACCGCGGCATCCGTTAAACTGCCGGCATGGCCGATATCTCCCGGAGACACTGATGATGCAGGACATTCCGTTGAAGGCTACCTGCTCGGTTCTTATGGCCGAGTATTTCATCCCATCCATTGCGTCCTCGGTCTGTTGTGCCAGGGTGATGGTCATGATGACGACAAGCTCGTGGCCTTTGGATCCACAACGCCAAGAAGACGTCGACGACACTAAGATACCGAGGCGGGATAACAGCGCAAAACTTCGATAACGGTCCACTGATGGAACTTTGTTGTCCCAGCAGTCTTCTTAAGGCTGACAAATAACGGTCTGGAACCGATGCCGCGGACCGTTCAGGTGGGCATATGCCTGCCAGATCCAGGGCGCCCGATTCGCTCGGGGGCGACTTCGAGATAATTTTCTCGACCATCGTCATCGGGTGGAGATGCCAATTGAGGTATAAGATGGAACCGCCCAGTCCCCTCGAGGCGCTGCGTGATGCCATCATACTCACGTTTCGAACCGCTCAGTCACCAAACGACAGCTTGACTTCCCACACCACATCCTAACCTTCAGTTCCCGCTACGTCACCACGATGGCTGCCACGGATCACAAGTTTGAGGGGTGGCTTGGCTATGATGCGTCATCCGCAAACGGCAACATGAAGTGGGGCGAGTTCGAGCCGAAGGCGTGGGAGGAGACTGATGTTGATATCAAGATCTCGCACTGCGGTATCTGCGGGAGCGATCTGCACACACTCCGTAGCGGATGGGTACGGGTACCTCATGAATCTTTGCGCGCACTTTACTAACACTACACAGGGAGCAACCGATTATCCCTGCTGTGTAGGGCACGAGATCGTGGGTCGGGTTGTGCGAGTCGGCAAACAGGTTACTCACCTCAAGCTTGGCGACCGCGTCGGCGTTGGTGCCCAGGCCGACTCCTGTCAGGGACGCAAGGGCGACTGCGAAGCCTGCGCATCGGGAATGGAGAACTACTGCCCCAAGCACAACACCAGCACTTACAACAGCAAGCACTGGAACGGCGACAAGAGCTACGGCGGATACGCCACGTACTACCGCGGCCCCGCCCACTTCGTCGTCAAGATCCCCGACGCCATCTCCTCCCTTGAGGCCGCATCCATGCTCTGCGCCGGCGTAACAACGTACACACCCCTACGCTTCCACGGCGCTGGACCGGGAAAACGCGTCGGTGTCGTCGGACTTGGCGGTCTTGGACACTTTGCTGTCATGTGGGCCAAGGCGCTCGGCGCCGACAAGGTCGTCGTCGTGTCGCGCTCCTCGGCGAAGAAGGAGGACGCCCTCAAGCTCGGCGCTGACGAGTTCATCGCTACTGCCGAGGAGCCCAACTGGGAGAGGAAGCATGCTTCGTCCCTCGACATCATCATCTCCACCGTGTCCAACAGCGACATGCCGTTGATGAAGTACCTTTCTCTGCTCCGTCTGGACGGCACGTTTGTGCAGGTTGGCGCGCCGGACGATGGGCTGCCGATGATTACGCAGTTTCCGTTGATTATGAAGCGGTTGAAGATTACGGGGTCGTTGATCGGGTCGCCGGGGGATATTCGGGAGATGATGCAGTTGGCGGTGGACAAGGGTGTGAGGCCGTGGGTGGAGGCGGTGCCGATGAAGGATGCGAATTGGGCGATTGTTGAGATGGAGAGGGGGAAGCCGAGGTATAGGTATGTGTTGGTTAATGGGTTGGAGGAGCAGGGGAAGTTGTGATGTAGATAGCAGTTGGTGGCTGTTGGTGGTGTGGGAGTTGGGGGTGGAGTACTGAAAAGATGTGAGTGGCGGCTGCGCAGCCACGGCTTCGTTTTTGAATAACAGGAGTTCTTTGTGATAGCCCCATACTGTTCTCATAGGTACTGTTCTTGTGGTGAGTTTTTTTTTTTTTTTTGGAACATTCTGGTGGGTTAGGTGTCGGTGTCGTGTGGTTCGGATGGGCAACATAGTTGGCTTGGGAGGGATATTGTGGACGTATGCTCTGGCGAGGCTTGGATGAGAAAGACGTGAAACTGGACAGGTGGGCAGGCGTTGAGGAAGGGAGCTGGCGCACAAAGGGACAGTTGGAATCTTGCTGAGGGAGAAAGCCTTGGCTTGCAGGTATGTCAAGTCTTTGTCAGGTCTTTGTCCGCCTTTGGTTCAGACCCCTTTTCAGCAGCTGCTCCCCTTCTTCGGGCTGTCAACAATAATCGCACGTGCGCCAAGACCTCGGACAAGCAAACGTCGTCGGAGTTGTTCTGGAAAACCCACAGGGTAACATTTATTCTAGCGATGCAACCCTCGTGCCTCGGCTTTTCACTTTTCACCCCTCAGCTGCGCAACATTTTTTTTTTTCAATCTCGGACCTACCCGCCCTAGACCAAACCAATATCGCAGTACAGCTAGGTATGATATCAGCGGAGTGTCCTTACACAGTAGGCGTCGCCACCACCGTGTATGTTGGGAAGGGCCCATTCGGGAGAAGAAGAAAATAGTCGGACCGTTTTGGTCGGCGACTCGGCGGAGGATTCTAGATCTGGGGATAGCGTCCGATGAAGCACCGGCACTACTAACCGATTTCCCCACAGTGTTGAATTCGTGGGGCCCCGGATTGTGGTGTATGGGGGGTTGATGGTTGAATCCTCCACATTAAGTGCGACGTCCCCGCTGGGCGGACTTCGGGCCTTCGGCGGCTTTTTGGTGGTGGTGCGCGTCGGGGTGGAGGGAGGGATGGGGTGTTGCATGGGATGGGATGGGATGTTGGAGGGATGGTAAGGTATGGGGAGGGCTGCGAGCTGAGGCTGGGTGTGCATGGGGGGTGATGTCAGGTGTCAAGGGTGCATCTGATTTTGGGCTTGGAAGGGGTTTGGGGTTTGGAGTACTTATAGGGGGATGGTTTCGCCGTGGTGAGAGGAGGGATGGTTCTGTAGCGTTTGTCTGAGTTCACTTATCAACATCAGCTCCAACATGAAGGCCACGTTTGGATTGACTCTTCTCGCCGCGGCTACGGCCGTTGAGGGCCATGGTTACCTCACGAAGCCTACCAGCCGGACCCGACTTGGTTCAGAGGTATGTGTAAACCTCAGGACTTTTGAAGAAGACCGCTAACATGCCCCAGGCCGGACTCGACTCCTGCCCCGAGTGCACCATCCTCGAGCCCGTCTCCGCCTGGCCCGACCTCGACATCGCCCCCGTCGGCCGCAGCGGCCCCTGCGGCTACAACGCCCGCGTCAGCATCGACTACAACACCCCCGGCGCCAACTGGGGCAAAACCCCCATCGCCACCTACAAACCCGGCGACGTCATCGACGTGGAGTGGTGCGTCGACCACAACGGCGACCACGGCGGCATGTTCACCTACCGCATCTGCCAAAACCAAACCCTCGTCGACAAGTTTCTCACACCAGGCTACGTCCCCACCCCCGACGAGAAGCAAGCCGCAGAGGACTGCTTCGAGGCCGGAACCCTCCCCTGCACCGACGTGTCCGGACAGCACTGCGGCTACAGCCCCGACTGCGCCCCCGGCCAGCCGTGCTGGCGCAACGACTGGTTCACCTGCAACGCTTTTCAGGGAGGCGGCGACCGTCGCGCGTGCCAGGGCGTCGATGCCCGTCCTAGGGGGTCGTGCTATACTAGTATTGCGGGCGGGTATCCCGTTACCAAGAAGATCCGCATTCCGGAGTACGTCTCTAGCCATACGCTGCTGTCGTTTAAGTGGAACTCGTTCCAGACGGGGCAGATTTATCTGTCTTGCGCTGATATTGCGATCGCTGGTTCGGGAAATGGCGATCCCGATCCTAACCCTCCCGTTGGGTGTACGCCTGTGTCTACGGTGGCGGTTAGGTTTGACGAGTTGGCGAGGACGGAGTATGGGCAGGGTATCAAGCTTGTGGGGTCGATTGCGCAGCTGGGGGGGTGGGATGTTGAGAAAGGGGTGGCGCTGTCGGCGGGGGGGTATACGAGTGCGAATCCGCTGTGGTCGGCTACGGTGGAATTGCCGGCGGGGACGAGGTTTGAGTACAAGTTTGTGAGGGTCGGGGGGGATGGGGCGGTGGTGTGGGAGAGTGACCCGAATAGGGTGTATACGGTGCCGGTTGGTTGTGAGGCGGGGGTTAGTGTTGGTTCGACTTGGAGGTAACTCTACGGAGTGACTGCGGGTTGGTTCAGGGGTAGTTAGGGGGGAACTCAGGGGTCAAGTCAGGGGAAAGGTCAGGGGAGAAGTCAGGGGTGAGCTCGTGGCAAAGTCAGGGGGACTCGGGGACCTCTACCAGGTTGTGACGACGTGATGAAGCTCTTGGCATGGCGGTTTGGTAACTGGGTTGGCATGGTTTCTTGTATATACTTCTTTTTTCTCCGTACATATTTCACCTCTTCCGCTCGATTCCCTGATTCACCTCTCCCCTTTCCCCCCTCAAAACCCAATCTCAGTCCCCAAAATCTCAGGCGGATCCCCAAACCCGCAATTCTTCTCCCAACACTTGGTAATCGTATGCACATAGCGAATCCTCCCCCCCTCCACCCTAAACTCATGACTATCCGGCAGCCCGCTCCCCCCAAACACCAAGAAAACGCTAACCACGCCCAACACCTCATCAATCACGTACCGCCTCTCCTTCAGATCAATCCCGCTCGGCACCCCGCTGTTGCACGTATCCCCCGGCGCCGTGTACAGCCCCCCCTCCAGCCGATGACACGGCGTTCCCCATGGCACCTCGACGGATCCCGTTCCGTTTTTGAAGAGGTCGAGGTAGGCGTCCCCCGCGGCTTGGATTTTATCGCGCGGTGTTGTTAGGGTGGTGGGTACGGGGAGCCAGTTCTCGCGTAGGGCGTAGTAGAGCGTGTGCTGCGCGTTGAAGAGCCAGTCGTCTGTTGTTGTGACGATGGAGTCGATTTTGGATATGGCTGTGCCGTTTGCGGTGAGCCATATCTGGGTGCCGATGACGTATGGTTGTGACGCGGGTGTGGTTTTGTTGGTGGGGGCGACGATGATTTCGGTGTAGGTTGCGCAGTGGGTGGGGTCGTGGATGGAGCGGTGGTGGGAGATGGCGAGGGGGGTGGTGGAGAGGATTCCTGATGAAAGGGGGACGGGTTTGAAGTTTTCGTGGTAGAGGGTGGTGGGGGTAAGGAGGGTAAGGTAGCGCGGTTCGGCGAGGGATTGCGCGGCGATGTAGCGATTTGTGAGTTCTTTGAGGGCGGCGCGGGTGCAGGAGGCGGAGGTCAGGGCGGGAAGCCCGAGGAGGAGGGGGGAGGGCTTCATGGTGGTGGTGATGTTTGTGTGCTGGAGGTGAGGATCGTCAGGGGTGAGAGGTGTGTAGATGTTGGTTGCAGCGTTGGTCTTATTGACTCTCCTGACTGGATTCTGCATCCAGGTACCGTCCATCCACCCGCTGCATCACCACAGCCGCGGCCTCCACAACGACAGCCAAGAACATCTTCAACCCCATCACCCCAATTCCCAATCCCTCATCGGCCCTGCTTCTACTCCCGCCTCACCCACGGGATAATCCCCCCTCCCCTCTCCCGCGCGTAATATCCCCCCAATTCCCCTCGCCCCATCTGATTGGCCCGCCCCTCCCAATCCCCCCTTTAGCCACCAACACCCCCATCCCAAATTACCATTTTCCGCGCCGCAAACACCCCTCACTCCCCCCAAAAGACCAAGCCCTAGGCAAGACGGTTATTTAGACGAGACCAAGAGATTTCCTGCCCGCCTTTCGCATTCCCCATCGCCGCCGCCGCCGCCGCCCCGTGCTAGTAAACCCACCCGGCACTTTCGACCGTGACTCCTCACGCCAACCCAAGCCTATCCCTTTTTTTCCCTCCGGTACCATAGCGCGCAGCGATCGCTCCAGTCCCGGCACCCAAAGAAAGCCACGAAACTACTTAAACCCAACCCCAAACAACCGCTCGCACACGAACGATGCTCGTTCCGTCCGCCAGCGCGGCAGCGGCCTATTGGCTAGCCTCTCTCCTCCTATCCGCCACTACCGTACAAGCGCGGGCGCTGTACGTAACTCAACTCACTCCAAGTCTTGTCTTCTCCGCACACATTTTTCCCTCTTTTCTCCGTACCAAGACTACCAAGACTACCAAGAGACGTCAAGCTTTGACTAACACACCGGCGCCCGGCACATAGCTCTACTAACCACGCCCGCCAAGTCCCCGACGAACCCGACTGGACGTGGGCCATCACGGGCTACTCCGAAGAGGGCTGCAGAGGCGAGATCGTCGCCAACTGGCGGGGAGCTAACGACGTGCCTGCGTGCATCAAGATTGTGTCGACCAAGTCCATATCAGGCGGTTCCGGGACGGGGAATACCGTCAACCTCTGGCAGGATCGAGACTGTCGCGTCCCCGCGGGCGATGTGATTCCCGTGGGGCAGGATCGGAACGGGTGGCCGTGCTACAACGCCGTCATCCAGGGGTTCAGCGTAGGGAATGTCATTCTGGGAAGTAACCAGAATGTATCCGACGGAGGACAAGTGGCGGCTATGGGGCGGGTAGACTTTGCATCCTTGTAAATTGGTGTTAGTAATGGCAGGGGAACACATCATCACTGGATAGAGGGAACACGAGGTTAGATTATCGTACTTGCTTGGTGTACAATAGGAGGAATCTGTCTTCATCGTCGTCGTCTCATCAAGATACTGGTGTGACGTTCAACAAGCGCATCCCCGTCTCCAACACTTGCTTTGTGCTTCGGAAGAGGAGTGATCTCGCTGCGTACTTGCTCCCATCGGACTGTGCCCCGCCTCCTTCCTCTTCTTCGTCCACGTCATCGAGACAGTATCCAAGCTCGTCCAAAACAGAAAACATGTAGGTCAACAGCGGACCCGGCTCCAGAGACTTGTGTGCCGCGTTCGTCACGGCTGGGAACCGTGCCAGCAGTCTGAGCACTTCGATCCAGCCGCCTTCCCACAGCGAAGAAAAGTCCACATCCTCGGCGCTTGTAGAGGTTGACCCAATCTCCTCAATGGCAGTGCAAAGTCTGGCGTAGCCTAGCTGAAGAGCTAGCCCTGTTTCGCCCTCGGTTGTCATGAATGCTTCGCCGTCAAAGCTGGTGCTGATTCCCTTGTTCCCTTTCCTGGTGTTGAGCTCCTGGATGGCTAGCGTGTTTACCCCCAGCGTGTTCAGCTTCTCATTGTCCTGAAGCCTTGGCGGAAGCCCCTCCGAGTCGGCCGCAGCGAGCTGGGCGTACTGCTCGCATCTATCCAGGATGTCGCCAAGAAGTCGACTCTCTCCCCAAATATGCGCGCTCGGGTTTTTGGCAAAGCTCAAGTGCTGCAACTTCGCCTCGATCTCGCTCAGCCCCATGAGCTTGAGGATCAGAGACACCTGCTGGAAGTGCTGGTTCTGTTCTCCCACGACACAAATCAGCTTGTCGAACCCGTGCTTTTCGTGTCTTTCCAACACCGACGCAATGTCCCTCAGCAAATAGCCCGAAGTGCCGTCCTTCCCGCGGAGCATTCCCATGCCTAGCTTTGCATTGCCATGATTTGCAAAGTTGACAACCCAGCCACCGTGCTCATCTTGCTCCGAAATGCCCTTCTCCTTCAGCGTCTCCTCTACACCTTGCACGCCCTTCCCGTCTCGACAGACTGAGGACTCTCCGGAGTAGTCGTCAAACACCAGCCCCATCCTCTTGTATGTTGCCTCATAATACCCCACACTGACTTCCCTTATCTTTTCCCAGAGCCCCACCTCTTTCGCATCCCCTTCTTCCAGCCTCTTGAACGCTGCCGCCCTATCCAAGAATATTGTCTCCTCTTCTTCCTCCACTTCGGCTGCCGCGCCGCCCTCCTGCTTCTCCTTCGCCTTCTTCCTCTTTGCCGCAATCTTGGGTTCCATCTCGTCCGCCATCTTGTTGTAGATGTCGTGTATCTCCCTGAACGCCTCGGCTACTGGTTTGGCAAAGATCTCATCTGAACCGCCATGCCTCTCCCATCCAAGACTTAACAAGCCAATGTGGTTCCCCCAGTCGCCAAGGTAGTTTGTTCTGATCACCTTCCAGCCCATCGCTTCGTAGGTGTTCGACACAAAGGCGCCGAGGATGGTGCTTCGGAGGTGATCGGTGCGAAAGTCTTGTCCAAGGTTGGGGGAGGAGAACTCAACCAAGACGGTCTTTTTCTCTGCTGGAGACTCGGGCGCAGGCAGAGCAGAGGGAGAAACGACGCCGTAGGATGGGCCGCGGTCGAGGATGTAGGGAAGGAGAATGCGCGGGAGGGCTTTCGGGTGGAGGAAGAAGCGGACATGGGCTTTGTCTTTCCAGGGAACGACAAAGAGGGGATGGGTTGGAAACTGGGAGAAGGGTATCAGAGGGCGTTCGTCATAGGAGGGCGATAGGGTGGGGGCTTACTCTTCGAGCTAGGTCGGCAGCAAGGTCCTGCAGGTCCGGATCGCCCGCAAGTTTGAGCTTGGGGAGGACAATGTCGAGGTCGCCATTTCCCACTGTGTTGGCTGGAGTGATGGAGTCGTATGCTTGTTGGACATCGCACCCGACAAGCGCCTGGAGCGCAACGGCGAGATAAGCGTGGAAGATGTCGACGGGTTGGCGCAATGGATCGGCCGACGGGAATGCTGGGATCTCGTCGAGGTCTAGCGCCTGCAGCAGGGCCGTGAGCCCCTCTAGGGTGAGCGTCGTCATTGCGGTGGCTTGGATGAGGGAAAATGGAAAAGAGGACGAGAAATGCAGAAGCCAGCGTTAGCGGGGTGCTGCGCGTCTCCCAAGTGAGGGGGATCTTGTACTCGAACATGACTGGCGTGCGGCGCAACCGTCTCGCGCCAGTCATCGTTGCGTCCAGGGCGTGCATGGCATCCGCGGCAACTCCAATCATGACGGGAATCGTTGGGCGTGTGTTGGGCATCACTCGGACGGGCTGCAGCTTTGGCGGCGTACCAAGGGACCGAGGCAGCATTTGTCGCCAGTCATTGGACTGGGAGGCGGGGCATGCAGCTAGGCCGCCGAAATCCCGATTGCAGTCACACAGAGGTTGCACCTCCCAAGTTGTCCGAAGCCCTGATGCCTGATCAGACACTTTGACGTCAGCAAAATTCATGATAGCAATTTTGCGAAACATCCGCGCCTTGTTCCCGTCGGTGGTTGCGGGCTCTCCGTCGTTAGGCAGGAGTCGCTGTGTGCAATGGGAGGTCGAATACACCTAGGCGTGTCTGGAAAGAGGAGAAAAAACGGCAAACATGGGCAACTGAGATCGGGACGGCGGATCCAGAAACTGTTGCCCGCCTCTCGAACGTTGATAGTCACCCGAAGCAGGAGAGCGAGAGCCAGCCAGTGCTATCTAATTGTAGCACCTCTTGCGGGCGGTTGGCCAGAACAACTTCCATCTCCGAAGAATGAGCTGGGTGACATGCGTCAAAAGCTCTCCAACGCCCCCAATACTGCAGTTCGCAAGAACGCTACAATAGGCCGCCGAAAGGGGGAGCTTTGTGTGATGACATGGTTCTATTTTCACAGGACTACGACCTTTCCGCTTCTGTTTCATGATCTCTCATCTGCTGCGGGACCCCCTTCGCTACCCCGTTTTCGCTCAGGCTCAGTCTCTGTGGTCTCGCTCCTGACGTTCACATCCCAACTAAAGAGCGTGAATTTGTATTTCCCCCAGCCAATATTGAAATCGAAGTGACTCGACACGGCCATCCTGCCGAAATTGGTTCCCTCCCCTGTATCATGCTCCTTACCGGTTGCTGGGGTTTCGACTATCTCCCATTTTTGAGCATCATTCGACTCCGTTTCTTGATGGCGTGCAGGAGAAGATGGCTTGTTCTGGAGGCCTTGGAACGATCGGGTCTCTACTCGAAGTCAGTTTCAGGGTATCTTTCAACTCATCAGGCCAGGAAGCTGAAAGCTTACCCTCTGCCGAGGTTTTGACGGTCTCGCCGCGCTGTGCCATATTCCTGCAGCCACTGACAGGCAGTCTTGCGGCCCTTTTTTGTACGGGACAGGAAAAGAGCTGAATCTGGAGCTTGCTCGCCCAGCAGAGGCCAAGCTGGCAAAATCGCGGTCGCAAAAGGAGGCAGCTTGGCTCGACACGGTATGGAGGTATGACCAGTCCTTATATCATCCAGGTTCCAGTGGCGAACGACCTCCGTTGCTTTTCTCCAGGCTCCCCGCTGCGCCGCGCGCGAAGGGTCGTGTCACCCACCACCAGCTCGGGTAAAGGGACCTGCAAGTCGATCACGGGAGCAGAATGCCATGTTTACGTACTGTGTCAGAATTTGAGCCTTTCAACATTACCTCCAAATCAAGATGAATCTGTGAGCACAATGTATCTGGATTTAATAGCGTCCTGGCAGGCATGCGAAAATATCGTATCGAGGTGCTCAGTTTGACGAATATAGATGTTTTCTATATCGTTGAACTTACGAGACAAGTTCGATTCTTAGAAGAACGGTTCGGCTATTCATTGTTTCGTGCCGGTCGATTTTTTTCTTGAAACACTGCTTCGGCGATGCATCTCGGCCTACACACCAGGATACCGGCGCAAGGTACCCATTTGGGGGTGGACCGCTCTTTCCTTTGAGAGCAGACAACAAGGGATTGTCAAAGTCACGTGAGGATTGCACTGCAATGCTCACTATTTTTGCCTACCGCTAATCTGCCTTCCCGCCCATTACAGTGTGATTGTGGCGCCCTCCATTGCACACATGGTGCAACACAACGACAGCTCCGCCTCATTGCGGTTTCGCGTCCAGCGCCAAGCGAATCAGGAGTTCAATAGAACCCCCGCGCGCTCTGATCGCCGGAGGCAACCTGTCGCGGGGCGCGGCCGACCATGACGACCTGCCAGAGCCTGGCCCCCAAATGAGTCGCTCTCATATACCATGGAGGGGTGCGGTCCCTCAATGCAATCTGTTTGCAGTCTGCAACTGCTGAGGCAGCTATTCCCCACAGCTTGCGACCATGACATCGATTGGCAAGCTCAACACGAGCTTAATCAACGCCTCTCCTGAGCTGTCGTTGAGCTTGGCACAGCTCAACTTTGACTTTAGCATCATCAAGGTACAGATATCCCCGCACACGCTTCTCCGCAGGGAGCTGCGTGGAACTAACTGTCGCGTTTGCTCCAGCTCGAAGCCCCGCTCTCATACCATGGCCTCGGGGCTTGCCTGTCCACCAAGCGACGAAACATCGCCGAATACGGGAGCCCCCACATCACCGCGAGGAAGCTTGCTGCTCTTTTCGAAGGCATCATTCCCAACACGCCGAAGCTCGTCGAAGCCTACGGCACACGCGCCTCTGAGATCGCCGAAGTCGATGCTGCGCGCGCCAATCTGACGAACCGCGCGAGCTCCATGTTCGATGAGTACAAGGGCGTGGACGGTACATCGATATGGGCAGCTGCTACGTCAGGGAGGGCTGCCGTCCCAATACATCTGTTGGCATGCATGCTGTGAGCGCTCCAACCCGTGCCGAGTCAAATGATAAGACCAATTGGCTGACAATAGTCTACCAGAGCAAGGGTGTTCACTCCTTCAGAGGCCGTCTCCATTTGGTGGGACCTGGTCACCTCCCGCCGACAAGAGATCGAAAGGGGGAACGACCATGAGTTTGTACCAATTGCATCACATTTTGCAAGCCAAATCAGCGTGTCAATGGAACAATTGGCTGAATGGGACAACAGCGCCAGGGCTTGGATTCGCCGGGGCGATGACGTCAAGAAGAGACAGCGTGTTCAGCAGATTCTCATCTACAACAACTTGGACGTCCCCGTCAGCGTCAAGGCCGAGACCTACCGCAACGTCCTTCAGGGTTGGACAGAAGCGCTGTTGGGTATTGAGAACCTGCTCTGCGGGCAGTCGCAAAAGGTTCAGGATGGCAGCTTGCTTCTCGCGCTGTCAAGTTGGCACTTATATCCTGACATGATTGTGAGTTCTGCGCGGTTACTGGGCTCTGGAGTGTGCACTGACCGCCGGTAAACAGGTTCTCGGCGAGAAAACAGTTGCACAAGAAGACTCCCTGTTCCCGCCGGGCGCCAAGATCATTCTCGGGCTGGAGAACTCACCAGCACAGGAAGCTCGCGGTGTCTATTGGTGTTTGTCCTTGTCGCATTACCGGTTCGCTCCCACAGCCTGCTCCTGTCCGCAAACATGTTCTGACTGTTCTAGATTCTACGGCGAGCCGAAAGAGACGAAGCAAACGCTTCATTTGGAGAGCTCCCGTCTTACCATCGACCAGCTTGCGTTTGTCGCCCTGGGCTCAATCTTTTCGGGGTGGACATCAGATCCGATGGTGAAGCGGGACTGCACCGCAGCCTGTCGCACCTTTTGCTTCTTCGCAGACACAGTCGAGCCGCTGATCTACGGCTCCAGCTGGGTGAAGCATCTAGGAGCAGCTGCAGCACGGTTTCTGATTTCGAAAGATGCGACGCGGGACCTTTACCTTAGCTTGATGACCTGGGGGATGGGTCGGGGATCCATCCTACTCGGCTCCAGCGGGGATCATCCTCTGCCGCTGTTCAGTCTTACGCAGCCTGAGAACTTTCTTCCAGCCCTTTCGAGCGCAGAGCACAGAGTGGCACTGCTCCGAACAGAAGCTGCGCGCCATTTTCCAAACGCCTCTCCTTGGCAAGTCCTGATTCGATACACCCCAGACGCAACATCCGAGATGAAGTATCGATCGGCGTATCCAAGCCCTCCAGAAAAGGCACAGGAAACCACAGACGATGTACCTTCTGTCACAGTTGTGCCGAGCGAGGACACAGCACAAGTCCAAAACAAGGAGCTCGATCCCAGTATCAAGTCGCCTCTCGAAGGACTGAAACCTCCGCCATCCTCCAGGTACGAATATGCGTCCGCAGTGCCGTACACTTGCACTTCGGTCGATGTCAAAGATGGCTGCCCCACTAGTGTCGGATCCCCATACCACAAGAGATGGATGTCAAAGCAGCGGTTGACCTCCTGGAAACTATCGAAGCAAATGGAAAAGTCGAAGAAGACCAGAAAGGCAGAACCCAGCGAAGATTCTCCCCCAGAACGGTCTGGTAAACGAAGGAAGCTATCCACCGGCGCGGGAATGGCCCTCAACGCCCCCATCATTCTCGAACCAGCAGCCGAGGAGCCAGAACAATTCTCACCAGTCAGCTCGTGGGCGACAACGGAGAACCAATTTTCTGGGCAGGATTGCGCCGAAGAGTTTGCTGTTGTCGACGGAATCCAGGGGGTTGGCGATAGTTTCGCCATCACTTGGAGGGAGCAGCTGAGCGACTCTGAGCCAACAGCTGACGACGAATACCCACCGGGGCCCCAGGAATACGTCCTTTTCATGGGTGATCTGGAGGGCGCTGCTATCTTTGTTGAAAAGAATACCCTGAAAGAATACGTGCAGACTGCAAGGCTTCCCTTCTGGGCGAGAGGCACACCTGCAAAGAAGCGTGTATTGCCCATCTCGGAGATCAACAAAGCCATGGAGAACAATCTCGTCATCCCGGGGCGGCTTTACCGATCCCTTCTCTCACTCGTCAAAGACGGAAAGTCCGGGCTGTGGAACTACTTTATGTCCCTTGCCGGCCTGTCCTCTGCGTGCGACTTGTACGAGAAGCTCGACGACGCCACCATCAACCCCAAAATAACGACCCTTCCTCTGTCTGGATCGAAGTGGCTGGTGGACCAGAAATTTGTCAACAACAACCCCCTCCATTCTGTCCACCTGAAGCGAGACCAGGTCTTTGCATGCGTATCGTATCTTGATTCGGCGCAGGACATCGCCCTTCACTACTTCAAGAACGTCATGGCAGTTTCGTCCGGGGATTCGATCTATGTGTCAGCGGCCTTGCTGGACGATCCCCTCGAGCTCCATCCGCAGAACGGTGTTCGACGTATTGTTGGAAATGTCGGCAAGCCAGGTCTGGTTCTTCTCGTCCCGCCACCCAATCCAGTGTACCGCAAACCGAAGGCGGAGGATTGGAGAATATGCAACAGCAGACAGTCGTACGACGGCAAACCAGCTGATTGGTTCGAAGGAACGAGTCTGAGCCTCTCGTTTACCGACTGGCACGTGGCTGTCGAAGTTGACCAGAGAGATCAAAGCCACCGCACCAGCGAAGCACAGTTGCACGAAGCGGTCGTATCCGTGCATAGCCGAGGGCAGTGGATTGCCGATGTCGACATTCTGGACGCATTAGGAAAGTCATCGGCGTCGTGGGACCACGAGTGGTATTACAAACACGACTGTGCGCACAAGGGGAGCTCGAGGCACGAGCCAGCCGAGGAAGACGTTCGAACCATCACGACCTGGGACGAGTTCCTGGACAATCCTGAAGAGCCCGTCATCATGCTCACTCATGGGAACTGGAGAGCGCGTCTTGCTGCTGTTGCGCTTGGGGTTCGGCGACACGACAGGGTGGTAGCCACGCAGGGGATGTGCTGGGATTGCTGGAGGGACCTTGCCGCTGTTGGAGGGCCTGAGATCATGAAGAGGGCTGTCTTTATCATTTGATTTATCATCTGAGAAGGCTGGCAGTCGAATCGCCCCGGCTCCAGCCATACCAGTCTAGAGTTCTAATGAAACGGCATTGGGCATCCCCCGGTCGCGATTCTCCTCCTCGTTCTCTCTCGCAGCTCCGCCCTGTTCTTCTCCATTTCGGCATCGCCCTTGCCACGCATCTTTTCGGGTCCAAGTTCTGATGCAAGATATCCACCGGGAATATATTGGGGATCACCAGGGACAACGCCGCCGGTGAGACGGGTGAGTATGGCCCCTGGACCCCACCTGTTCCAGAACGTTGGCTTGACATACCAGGGGTAGTCATTCCAGTGGAGGGCATGATACTTTCCGGTTTCGGGGTCTGGGTTCTGGTCGTCGGTGGTGAAACGCATCCTCATCCATCCCGGTCTTGGGAGCGCAAGATACCGCAGCATGAAGCGGCGAATGTTGAGAAAGCCGCCCAAGAAGGTGAAGTAATACTGCGGGGGGTCCTCAATCCTAACCGGCATTAGTACCCACGGGAAACATGGAGTGGAGGAGCACCTACATCAACGCCCTTCTCAACCTCGTGTCCATGATTGAGCTCGCAATGTGGTTCACGGCGCCAAGCATCCACTCAGGGGTCCCTCGCAGCAGAATATCCAGCGTGTGCCTCCCCAGCTCCTTATTGGACTGCATCGGCACCATATTCTCCCGCTCATAGTCCTCAGACCACGCCATGATTGCCTGGGTCCATGTCAAGCCGTCGTTGGGCTTCCCCTTCATGTACGGCATCAGCTTCTCAAACGAGATGTCCATCGCGTCGCCGGTATCCTTCCAATAAACGCCCAGAGCGCACATCTCGGCGTCTGTCAGCGGTCGCCATTCGATCCGTTCCACCCACTTGATGGGTTCCGTCACCAGCAGGCTCAAGGTGTAAAGCATGTCGTCGTCGAGGATTTTTCCGGACTTGCGGTAGAGGCCGTGCATGTAGTTCATGCGCGCGAGCCCTTGGATTCGGCGCTCGCCTTGAGGGTGGGAGTTGGTCTCGGACAGAACGGCGCCCGTGTCGGCCGTGCGCTTTGATGCGTTCTCGGGTTTGGACAACTGGCCCGTCTTCATGAGGAGGTCGGAGATGGTGGGAATGCCGTAGGTCTGGAACAGAGCATGATGTAAGTCTGGAGACCAGCGATGGCGCGGGAACGAGGAGAAAGCTGACCTTGAAGAAACCGAAGAAGAGCGCCTGCGTGAAGAAGTAGGGAAACTCCACTTCGTTCAAATCTCTTTGGATCTCATATGCGTCCTCGACAGTCATGGTGGCCATGGCTTCTCGAGTCGGGAATCTGCGCGTTACCTTGTCGCGCCGGCGGTAGCGCAGGGCACGGACGGTTATGAGATACAGAGAGGCAATGACAGCCCATTGTGGCCATCCGAGTTTGAGGACGTCCATGTTGTGGCTTTCCAGCTCAGGTCGCACGACGAGAGGTTCACACACGGCGGAAGATACGTCAACACATGAACAGGGGGAGGTGACGCAGAACCATGCTGCAGAGTCCCAGCTATATACCGCTTTCCGTGGCACGTACCACGACGCATCTCCATCGGATCCTTCGACTAACGTTGTCCCGATATGGTAGTACCTCTTGTGGGCTCAACCCCCCTGCCGCCGACCAACAGCATCTTGGCGATCGGAATTCCTTACGAGCTGACCAACCAATCCCGCTCTCAGCGTCGGGGAGCGCAATCCTCCGCAAACTCCGCGCTGTCTCGGTTCCGCAATTCCGTCAATTCCGCAGGTTTTGGGTGGCCATGTGGCACTGGGAGGATACCTTACCCTTCCTTGGCGTCCTGCGCAGTCGCAACGGTGCTGACGCCCAGTCCTCTTACATCGCAACCGTGTGTCGGGTGCATAGATTGCTTACCCGCCCTCAACAATGCTTACCAAATCACGTTGAGGAATGTTTCATGTTCTCGACATCACACCAATCATTCTGACATGTGAAGCTGCAGCAGTGGTATGGTCAACACAACGCTAGAATCCCTCGCCGTTTTATCAACGCTTCGGCCGAACACGGTCCCCGAGACACTTGGGATCCGTCAGATTTACGTGTAAATCCCCGCGATCTCAAGGCATTCCCGGTCTACCGCCGCCAACCCCGAGTCCCTTGGCAGCGCCGGCTGGGCGAGGATAAGCCTCCGCGTCGTCCGAACTTCGACTCCTTGTGGCCCGCCGAGATACCGTGCAGTTCGGAAGCTGTAGCCGGGCGTTAATGGGTATCTTGGATTCCATGGGAGTTGGACATACCTCCAGTGCACGTTCCCCAGCGCGACGTCACGGCAGACATCTACGAAGCGGAGGACTTCGCGGTCGATCTTCTCGCCCCAGGTTGGCAGGTTTGACAAAGCGATGTACCAGCGGTGATAGCAAGCGGTTATCATGGCGCCGACTTGGTCTACAGCTTGCTGCGTGGTCAAACCTCGGCCGTTCTTGCGAGTCAGGTTGATGATGTTCAAGTCCGTGTTGAGGGCCTGCACAAGTCAGCGAATGATGGTTTGATGCGGGGGTGAGCTTACGATGTCCTTCTTGAAGGATGCAATGTCGTTGACGCTAGAAAGAAGGGTGTCAGCGCTAACAAGTACGGGAGACAGTGCGTTGACGTACAGGACTACCAGCTCCGCGGACACTCGCATGCACTCCTGAAGAGAGGGGTGTTGGAGGATACGCTCCGGGACTGAAGTCACGCCCTCTGCGTACTGGGTTAAGGCGATGGCGGGGTATACACCGATGGTTTTTACACGCAAGTCGAGGTACTCTTGGATGGTGTACGACGACAGCCGTCCCGTGCGAGTGTCGGTGACTTGTTGGAGCAGGCCGTCAAAGTATAGCTGGTGCATGTGGATCCAGTGTTTTTGGAATTCTGTGATGATGGGGTCAGTGGTTGTTGGAGGAGGCGGGTATAATCGATTTGGGTCACAAGAGAGATGAGGAGGGTCGTCGTACCGAGGGAGGAGACCTGCGGGTTGGAGCATCAACACGCCATCCACCAACAAACTCGGGGTTTCGAGACAGCTCAGCAGACGACGCACCTTTCTGACGCTATCCGATATCGTCTGCATCAAATACCGTACCGGAGATTCCTTCCACGCCACACGAAGCGATCCCTCCATCACCGCAACCGTCTTCTCGATCTCTTCTGCTGCCGCTGCCGGGTCTACCATGAGATGGCCTTCGTCGAATTCTATTCAACAACAATCAGCATCATCATTCTTCTCAACAATGAAGAGTTCGAAAGGAAGACGAACGATCATCAAAAAGAAACACCCAGTGGTTCCAGTCCATCGACACGCCCAGCGTCGACTCATCGCAGGTGTAGCACCACGCTGACGCCAGGAAGGCGAGGTCAACTTTGGCGTTTTTGAGGGCCCATTTTGCGTCTTTCATCATGGTGTGGGCGATGCGGGCGTCGGAGGTGTGCTTGACGTTGGAGTAGTGGGGGTTTATGCGGATGGGGTGGGACATGATTGAGGTGAAGAGATCGGGGATGAGGATTGTTGACTCGCTGGTGGTATGAGGCTGGTGTTGGTCTACGCCGGGGCCGGTTTTCTCGTCGTCGGTCTGGGTGAGGGTCTGTTTCTCGAGGAAGCCATCCTCGCTGTGAGTGACGGACTGTTTCTCGGGGAAGACGTCCTCAGCGGTAGCGTCGCGGCTGGGGGACAAGACCCCAAACACGTTGGTGGCAAACAGCAAGCCACTTCGGTCAGACCGGCGGACAGGGATGGTGAGTCGCAAGATCCATGCCAGCACGGTGCTGAAGATACTGGGGTGAGGAGCGGAATGCATTCTGGTGGTTGAGGAGCCGGCCATGTTGGAGCGAGGTTGGAGGCTACTGGCCAGGAATGTTAATAAGTGCTTGGATTGCTGATCGAGTTGTCGCGAGGTAGGGTATCACGACCTCTGATCGCTGGGTCCACTTCTGGCGCGGTGGAGGATGAGTCGCTCGACCGAGTCTAGAATCTGCATCTGGCTCTTCCACCACACCGGATGGCGAAGCACATGCCCTCCGTGCCTGTTTTGCGATCGTCTCATCGATGCCAGAGACTTTGCAAGGAAGCCGGCATCAAGCCTACCTTAGTGAGACGCCAAATCTCGCTCTCATTTCATCCCCGGACCGACGCATCAGATGCACGCAACCTCTGTGAGATAGCGGTGCCTACAAAGACCATAGGTAACACGCGCGTACCCCGGACCCGGTCTCTGGACCCTTTGAGCATCGCTTCTTGTGCCGAGTGCAACATCACCAAGGCCGATCGCAGAACGCGCTGCACGGGTCAAGTGTTGCCGCCCTTGCCACAAATGCAGGAATCCTTCGATGCCCACGTACAATTACCCAACCCAAACTGTTTGTGAGCTGAGAGAGCGGCCCGTCAAAGAGCACGACGGCCGCCCGTCCTCATATCGTACAGCGTCGAGGACGAGAAAGCCAATCTTGTAGCGGGATTTCGAAGAAATTGGCGTCCTAGGGGTTGTGAATTCCATGGGTTTGTGCTGTGATCAGGCCATCGAGGTTCTCGCAGCCAAGGCCGGCTCCCCTTCGGCAATGCAGCCTCCCAGATGGCCTGGCCTGCCGTGCATATCCTTCTTGCAGAAGGCCATCATCCGTCCGATTTCCGGCATGGCAGTGGCAGTTCCACATTCCAAAACCTTCTAGACTGGGCCATGGAAAACACGCCATTTTCCCTTGATCGCTTTCGTCTGAACCTGGTGCGTGGTGGTGGAAGGGGTGCGGTACCCACCTCCCCCTTTCCCACTTTCCGAGGACGCGGAGACCCACTTCCATCAACCCCTTTTCTGAGCAGACCCACGTCCATGAACCGCTTTTGCAGGGCAAGAGAGGGTTGCAGAGTCGACCAGGAGCGGAGAACCTTGACGGACGGCAATACCGAACTCGAGGTTCAACAAATCAGAAGGGATAATAGTATAGTGGTCAGTACTTCTCGTTGTGGACTCTGTCATACAGCGCCGAGAGGACCCAGGTTCGATTCCTGGTTATCCCATTTTTTGCTGCCCTCCACAAATCTGATTGTTGCCATGGATTGCTGAGACGTCAGCTCTGGCAAGCGGTGTCCGAGGTCATTTTGCGTCAGTGATAGAGGGCAAGGAAGACAACGAATTCTGACCTCCCATGGGGACCTCGCGTGCCGCGTGAGGTCACCAACAGAAGCCATCACCATCGTGAAAAATTAGCTCTTCCCGATATCTTGCATTCGCCTGCATGTGCCCTCGTTGATTTGCATCGTCTGATTCGCTGTGTTGCCCCCCTCGTGCGTTGCCAAGACAGGACCTCAATTGACCCACACCACCGCACCTGCTCCTTCCTCTCCGGAGCCTCGTGCACACCGAGCCGGTTGAAAAGCTTGACGAACAACGTCTGCGTTTCTTTGGGGCTTCTCCTCTTTTCCGTCCTCAACTTCTCTCCACATTTGGTGCCTTTGTGGTTTTGCTGCCAGTTTGCTTCCTCATCGTTTCGCTTCCAACCCACCACTTCCCGTCGAACACCGCTCCTGTTTCTCCCACTCCCGGCATCCGGGTCACGATGTCCGCCGCCGACGACTGGCCCGATATCCCGAGTTTGGGGCCACTTTCTACACAGGAAGGGATATCCGTGTTTTCTGAGCGTACACCGCGGGGCGGCCGTTTTATCCACCGCAGCGCGACTGAGTATCTTATGTCCGTGTCCTTCATGACCAGTGACAACTTCAATGGCTCATTCCTAACCCATACCCCCGTGTTCGGTAAGCGACGCACAATCTTTCCTCTTGGATTCCTGTAGATTTGTCCATTGCTGAGACCAGGCTAGCCTCGCTGAACTACGAGTGGTCGTTTGTCTTTGAGGACACGTTGCGGTGGCTCAACATGGGAGGCACCGAGACGCTGGGCACCGAACCGACCCTGCCCCAAATGGATGCGCCTACCACGTTGGACGGACAGGAGCACGGTCGATACGATGATTTGATGCGGCTTCTCGAGGACAAGGCTGACACTTCGCAACCAATGCATACACCTTTGGGGGATGCTCTTGCGAGCTGCGAAGATATGATACGATGCTGCGAAGATATCTGGAATATGCACATTGAGTCCCTCTCTCGAAGGTACCTACACACGAAGCGGAATCGGCAGCGACGCAATACAGCAGAAGAGGTCACCTCGGACGAGGGCTACCTGCATCAAAGCCCAGCAAACGGTCATCGAGCGGGACACCCTGAAGAGTCCACAATTGTACAATTGGACTACATGTGTCTCCTCGACTCCCGCCCAAGCAACATGTAAGCGAACCCAACCCAAGTGATTTGAGTCTTGATGTTAGGGGTGTAGTGTGACCGCTAACTCCCGTATTTGCAGGCATGGCCGCCACGGCAGAAACCGGCATGCAGCCGCGCAATCTGGGGCCACCAAGGTGTGCGGACTTTGCTCAGTTGCCGACTCTTCATCGGAGAAGGTGTTCAATCGAGCCGACGTCTTCAAGCGTCACCTGAGGAGTGTTCATGGGGTTGAGCCGAGTTACACGATGCCTGAAGATTCATACCAACAAGCTCAGCCTGCCAGACACCCTGAGAACCATCGACGACCTCGGATCCAGGCTCCTCCGGCGAACACCATGGTGTCCCCAGCCCAGTCCAGTTTCTCGATCCACGACCAGAACCATTCGCATATCGATCACCCTGTCGGGGCGAGTACCATTGGGACTTCATCCAAAGGATTCCTTGCGTCCGCACTTGCTCTGTTTCGACGAGGCTGTGTCAGGTCAGTGTCGATGCCAATGGTTGGTGTACCAGGTCAATGTTAGCAGACCGGCTGCGTGACCTGATTACGTCGCTAAACTGGTCCACATCAACCATCTGCTCGCACTCTGAAATCGCTATCAACAACACTGCACCAACAAGCCGCAAAGGTCCAACAGGGCCGACACCAACGTACCGCTCGCGAGAGCACAAACACACGCAACTATGGAATCTTACGACACTCAGTCCGTCTACGGGATGGGAGCACCCGAGGAGGTGCAGTGGGTTTGGGTTCCCCTTCTTCTTAGGGGCCCATTTGTGCCGCCAGCTCAGGGGTTGGGTTTTCCTCCACCCTGTATGTCACCAACAGCTGACCTCCCGGTCCCGGCGCCGGACAACATGACATCAAGTCAAGAGACAGCCTGGCCACAGCTATCTTTCCCAGGATCCCTATCGCTGCTCCAAGAATATTTCGCGCCTATTGAAATCTCGACAGACTCGTCTGACGAGACTGTGATCGACTTCGCCTTCATACCGTCGTCCCCGGTGCCTGCTGTGCCCTTAGGATTCGGCCAGGACATGACCCTATCCTTCGAGTCGGGGTCGACCTTCTCCGGCCCCTGGGAGTATTCAACCCCGGCCTCAAGTCAACACGCTGGCACAACCGATGATGCCTCGCCCGTTCCGGAAATGCTAGGTGGGGTTGATATCATGACGGGAATCACGCTTCCGGCGGAGTCCTTCTCGCTCCATCCTGAGCCGAATTCCATGCTTCAGAATGTTAATCTCAGGTACGGTAGCCCCAACGAGAACCATGTACACTTCTATTTCTTACATGATTTCTCATAGGATCGATTCCCATCAACCGCCTGTTCCACCAAAGGACAAGCCCACCAAGAAGCCCATCTCGAATGACAAGTTTCGCTGCCCCCTGGAGACTTGCTTGCGGCCACACGCTAACCAGCGCGGTCTTGACCGCCATCTGTGGTGTCATCATACGGAATACGCCGAGAGCAATGGCGTCAGGTCGATCAACAGGAAGTGCAGTTGGGCTGGGTGTGAGTATTTTGGGCGCGTGGACAATGTCAGGAGGCACGAGAAGAATAGGCATGGCGTGGGGAATGGAAGTGGGAGGAAGTAGCTGCATTTCATGGGTTCCATTTTCCTTTTTCTATCTGCTTTTCTTGGCGTTTAGAGGGCGAGGAGAGGTGTTTTTAGAGGGTACGATTTGTAAATGGATTTGACAAAATGATACGCCCCAGCTTTATTTATCCCTGTTTCCACATTCAACCCAAAGGTAGTGGGGAGTTCTAACCAGTGACAACCACATGCTCGATAATTGGTTGGCGTAGTGAGGAGCGCACGTGAGGACGAATGCCCAACGTTGAGAGCCCAACTGACACCATTCCTCTCCCAACCCTGACATATCCTTTACACCGGTCACCGCAACAAACCTAGATCATGGCCAGCTCAGCCCCAAACTCTGACACCGAAGGATCCTGGCAAACCGATGGCGCGCTCTCGCGCCGCCCGCCGTGACTTGCATGCTCCAACCATGCGGAATCATTTCTCAGCCTCCAAAACAGCACTGAAAGACGTTCAAGGCAAGTTGAACACAACCAAATCCGATTCATCTTTCATCCCACAATTCATGACATTAACATACTACAACAATCTACCATGACATCACACCCCTTTTTAGGTCAACACCAAAAACTCCCCTCATCCCGAGAAATACCTCCCCCGCGTCCCATCACCCATGGAGATGAACCTCGGTGGTGCCGCTGCGATGCCACGTCGCAAGTGACACGCCGCACTGTAGCATCGTGTTAGACCTTGAGCCATGAATAACCGACTGAGGGCGGGTAAGGCCGACTGAGGGTGGTTAAGGTAAGGTAAGGTACTCACCGATCCGCACTTATGCTCGACGTCTTTGAGATCGTTGATTAGGTAGGGGATGCAGCCCAGGCAGAGACAGCAGCATAGGCCGGCGGCCCAGGCGCTGTGGGTTGTGGTGTTAGTTTTGTGATTTACATAGATGTGTTGTTTACCTGGGTAAGGTAACGTAGGTGATTGCAGAGGGGGGGAGGTTGTGAAGGGGTAGAGTTTGTGAAGGAGGTATGTCAATGTCTGGGGCTGGGCTGGGCTGGGCTTACTGTGTTGAGTTGCCGGTTTTGTGACTGAGCGTCGTCAGGGCTCGCTGCCCGCAGCTGGGGCAGTCAACCGGTGCAGCGGAGCGACCGAGGCCGGCGATGGGGGTGGCGACTTTGAACTGCTGCGAGTTGGTGGCGGTGTGCATTGGCGGTGCCGGGCCTGGTGCTGTTGTGGTCATCATGGCTGGGGTTTGTTGGTATTGAGGCTGACCGGGAGCGAACCCAGGCTGTTGTGGTTGTTGGTGGTGGGGTTGCGCTCCATACTGCTGCTGTTGCTGCTGCTGCTGCGGCGCGGGATATGGCTGGAGCGGGTATGGCCCAGGAGCTCCCGCGTATTGTTGGGCCATCTGTGGCTGGCCGGGGAATGGTCCTCCTGGGTGACCTGGGGGCGGGGAAACCGCCTGTGGCTGAAGTGGTGCGGACATGGTTGAAAAAAGAGTTGGGCTGCGCTGCGTGTGTGGGAAGAGCGAACGTGGAAAAAGGGTGAGTCTGAAAACGGGAGCGGAGGTGTTAAAAAGGGACGACGCGCTTCGCGCCCCTTTTTTTGCAGGTTAGGTAATTTGCAAGCGCCTTTTGCGAGCGCAGAGCCTTGCGGAAGATATCATGTTTTCTTTGGTACGCCTGCATGGACCCAGACCATCCCTGGCGTCAACCTGGGCGTCTTAACCCCTGTTTGGTGTTTTGGTGGAGATTAGCACATGCACGCCGCAGCCTTGCGAGACCGTTGGGATGCGCTTGCTTTGCCAGCGCACTAAACGCACCACGAAGACCAGCCGGCAACTACCTCCATACCTCCAAATCTGAACGTCAATCCGACGTGTATATAAAGGCTTCAAAGTCTCGTCGTCGCGACGTGCCGGTCCGCATGCTGGCCAAAATCGAGCCATGTCGCCGTACCGAACCGAAAAATGGATGCATGCATGCGTTCGGAGATGGCCGCGCTAGGACCAGCTGAAGTGCGAGCTGAAATGCAAGCACTTCCTGTCATTTCCACAGACAGAGCGAACCCACCAATGCAAACCACTCTCCAATGCACTAGCTTCTATTTCTGGAACGATAAATTGACCCATTGCTAAACCCTGTTGGGTAAGACGGATTTTGATATGCCTTTGGAGGTGAGTTGGTGAGAGAGGAGAAGGGGGGCAATGAGGAGAGAGCTATCTAGTTATAAGAAGTAGGTAGGTAGGGAGACAGTGGGTTGTGGACTCTGTCATACAGCGTCAGTTGAGAGGACCCAGGTTCGGTTCCTGGTCATCCCATTTCACTGGCTCCATTACAATTGCATGTCACCGCCTACCTACTGTGTACCACAGAGTCCGCCAAGAATCCAGCCAATCGCAACCTAATACCTGGTCAGTGGCTGCCTTGGGGAATAAACCACGTGAGTGTGGGAGGCTCAGCTGTGGTCAGGAATCCCCTCATCTTCCTCAGCACCTGCGTTATCTTGACTGACATGGACATGACAAAAACTCAAAAGATGGCCGACAGCAAGTCAGAAACGGAGATCTCCTGGCAAACCGCGTGGTGGGCTCTCATTCCGCTCGCCACAACATGCATGCTCCAACCGTGCGGAAACATCCTCGGTGTTCGAAACGGCAGCCGGGTTGCTCGCTTCTGCGGTCGCGCGTCACCTATCATTTGCCTCGCCGATACCGCCCACGCCCTCTTCACTCTCCTATTATGCGTCACTCCCGATCGGGTTGCATTTATCGACAATGTGAAGTATGAGCTCAGCTTGCGCTTTGACAGACATCAGGACCAGGACGACGTTCCTCTGGTTGGACAGCGCAGCCAAGGGCTTGGACCTGAAGGTGATGGAGAAGCTGATGGGGGTCAAGGCCAGGTTCAGGCCCAGAGTGAAGATGAAGGACGAGTAGAGTACGAAGGGGATTTCATCGAGTCGCCAGAGACGTCCCGGCTATGGCGCATCGTTTTCCTGGGTCTGTCGGGGGTGGGATGCCAGACGGTGAAACTCGTGGCGATGCGAGGGGTGCAGTGGACGCAGGCGTGGGCGATGATGTTTTCTGTGTCGATTGTTGTTGCGGAGGCTCTAGTCTTTGTGAATAGCATGTCGATGTTTCAGAGGAAGCATGGAGAGGTGCTAAGGCCTCCGAAGTGGCGGATGAGCCGGTGGTATCTTTGGTCGCAGCGCATTTTTCCGCCGCCAGGTGAGCCGCAGCGGACCGTTGCTTTTTTCTCGCATTTTCTTTTGGTGGGATGGTGCTTCGCAGGACTTACTACCCGTGCATCTTATTCCCTTTTCACACCGAGAAGCCATTTCCTGATGGGCGTGATACCCGTGGTGGTGCCGTACCTGCCGGTGCTTCGGCCACGACTCTTTGAGCGGATGGTTGGGTGGGAAGAATATCTCCTCTATTTCATGGTCATCCTGATTTCCTTCTCCGGTCTATGCCTCGCTCCTTCTTGCTTTTTAGGGGCTTTGGTGGGCTCTATAATCGACAGTGCTCTTGAAGACCAAAGCTGGTGGACAGACAGGATCGTGGCCGAGCCAGAGATGCTTTGTTCTGTCGGCCTTCTTTGCTCATACGCCTTTGCGAATGGTCTTGTATCCGGCCTCTTCTTTCTTGCAGGCGAGGTTATGCGGATCAGAGTGGTGCGAGACTCGTTGAGAATCAGATTTGGCTTGGAAAGAAATGCTTTTCTCGTTTGTCTGACGACTTTGCTGTCAGCGCAGTTTATTACTCTGTATTGTTCAACCCCACAGGGACACATAAGCCGGATTGGGCTGAGGTGTTTGGTTGACCGGCCGGTATCAAGGAGTCCATAGAGGTAGCTAGCAGATATAAGAGGGTTCAGTTCAACACCGAGAATAGGAGATGTCAAATACCTCCTCTAAACCCCCACTAAGCACCCTTACATCTCCACGACCATCCTCCCCTTCCCTTCACCTCTCCCCACATTTAAAACACACCCAACCCAGACCCAACCCAGACCCAACCCAAAACCAATCCCTTCAGATCAAACCCCATCCACATCCACCCAAACATGGAACTCAACCCCAACATCCACACCCACCTGCAACCACCCTGCCCCCCTCGACCCATCCCGTCTCTTACAGTCCTAGCCCCCCTTTTTACCTCCCATCAACTGGCACAATCCCTCCCATCAACCGGCTTCAATCCCCCCAATCCACCGTCACAACCCCACCTCGGAGAAAGAAAGACCCATCGTGCGCCGGCCACTCCCGCCTGGCTGCGCGCGCAAACACCACGCAGATCCGTCCCCGCCTTTCCACCAATCCCATCACCCTTTGGACGCTCCCGACCCTCGCCGTGGGTGCTGATTCGTTCCAAAGTGAGAAATTTTGCTCCAATGAGAATCGACAGTGGACAAAGCGGGAGGTCGAATCTAGAAGCCCGAGAGTTTTCCCCACATGTCCGTCCACTTCCGTCGTGCGAGAGTGGATATCAGTGAGCAGATACCCCAGAGACAAGATGCAGTGCAATGCCAACCGCTTGTCAGTGAGGAGATACCCCAGACGGAAGATGCAGCGCAATACCAACACAACCACCTGCACAAGGTGTTCAGTTTGTGTGTGGTATTCTATCCATTCTCCACAACAGTAGATACAACCCTCCGAGTCTCCCGACCACAGACAAGGTATTTAGGTATTTATACATTATGCGTTGTAGGTACTACATGTACTCTTTTTCTTCTGCCCAAACAGCTCCTCAGCCAAACAAGGTAATCTCGTACCCCGTACCTCTACCCATCCCGATCCCCAACCTCTTCTGGTCCAGCCATGAATTTTGATGAACCCCAACCTGAACCCCAACCGGCTCTCGCCGAACCGGACCATACACAAAGAGGAAAAAAGCGAACCAAACAGAAACGCCTCATAACATTCATCATTGGGCCGCAGGGATCCCCCTCCCCTCCAGACCCGACCAGTAACCACGCTGCTCTCCTGCGAGCGGAACGAACCGGCCAAGACAACCAAGAACAAAAGAGGAAGAAAAAAAGCAGCCCATGATTCTAATAGGATCACACCCCATCCGTATTTCCCTGTATAAATCCCCGAAAAGCCAAGCCAAATGCAACGCCGTACCGTTTCTGTTGAGGACGCTTCTCTCTTGCTGATGATGAATGGTGTCTTCTGAAATGCTTTCACAACTTGACTCTCTCCAAACGCCTCGCTGAAAGCATACACCATGCCGTGCACAAAGAGCAGATGTATATATGTACAATAATGGGAGAGGAAAACACACACACGCTTTTCCGAGTAGAGCCGGGCGCCAATACGACCCGACCCTTTTCCGCTTCCCTTCCTCGAGGAAGCAATGCAATCTGCTGCTGTTGTTCCTCTTCTGTGCTTCGCTTGCTCGGAGACGACAACAGAGCTGGTGATATTTCGACCGGCCTTGTCGCCAATCCCGCAAAAGCAGCGTATATAACGTTTTGAGCGCGCAATGCGCAGGCTCGCCGTCGACATGCACACGCCAGGCGGGCCCATCCTGCTTGCATGGGTTTCATCCGCATGCATGCGAGGAGCAGCCGACATGCCTCGGCGCTGTGATGTGACGGGACGAGCGGAGTAACGTATCCCCACCGACTAGTGTAGAGAGGAAAGAGAGTGACCTGAGATGATGTAGAGGGAAAGGAAACGCGATATAAACGACCATCGTCTGATAGCGCCGCCAAGAAAAAAAGATATGCACAAAGGAGATGTCTTTGTCATCGATACGTCGTGATAAGCCCAGCGCAGCGCAAGCTGGTTGGGGTTCATACCACGTGCTGTCCCATGGGGAATCCGACGGTGAGGAGTCGACGGGGGATGGCTCTCACTTGGGTTTGCCCACTGGACAGCAGGTCGGTTTGAACGGCAAGGAAATAGGGAAATGAAGACGGAAACAACCAGGTCTTTTCTGCCGAACACGGTGTCGGTCTGAAGCCATAGGAAAAGGAAAACACCCAGCAATCATGAGCGCGAACAAGACGGAAGGAGCGGCAATCAGTGACCGACGGCAAACGCCATGTCGAACGTCATGTCGGGAAGGTCATCCCGGGTGGCATGCATGGTCGACGCAGAGAGCATCTGGTGGTCGCCGAACATGGCGTTCTGCGTCAGCGTGGCGGTCGAAGACACGGGGGACGTGTAGTGACTGTCGAGACTCATCATCGAGGACGACATGCCGTGCTGCTGTTGGTCTGATGTGGCAAAGTCGAACCCGGACGACGAGATCGGGCCGCCCATAGCCGAAGACGTGTACATGGACGGGTCCATGTACATATCGGTACCCTGCAGCGAGGGATCGATGCTTTGGAGAGGATCGTTGAACCCGATGTCGTACTGGTTGTCGTACATGTCGCCTTCGAGCTCTTCGGCATCGGCAGCGCCATCAGCACCGTCCTGGGCCGGAGCGTTCTCTTCGTCTTTGGGCACCGTGACTTCGACCATCCAGAGCTTGAGCTCAGCCATGCAGGGCCAGTCGCCGCCACCTTTCCCACCCCGCTTCTCCTCCGCCTTGGCACTGGACGAGCTGGACCCCTTGCTGCCGTTCTTGGAGCCGCCGAGCCCTTTCCGGCTTGGCTTGATCCGGAAGTGGGTGCGCCTCAAGTGAGCAGCAGCGTTGTAGTAGGCGCCGTAGAGCTTGCGCGATGAGCAGTGCTTGCAGTCGGCCAGAGGCTTGGTGGCCGTCTCTTGGTGCGGGATGCCGGCGAGCCCGGGGTCACGGCATATCCACTTCTTGACCGTGGGCTTGTGCTTGGCCTCGGTGTGACGTCGCAGCTCATGCTCTCCACGGAACCCCTCAGAGTTCTCGTTGCACAGCGTGCAGTGCACCTTGGGATGCTTGGGCCGCTCGTACTTGGCCTTGGAGATGACAGCCTTATCGCCTTTGCTCTTGGGACTTGGCGGCTCAGGAGCCTCCTTCTTGACGGCATCGCTCGTCAGCTTGGGCTGGAGAACGCGGGACTTGGCAGCGTTGCCGTTTTGGCGGGCGAGAGCCTCCTTGGCGCGGAGCTTCAGGGTGACCGAGTTGATCGACCTCATCGATGCATTGCTGTCTTTGGACACGGATCGCTCCATGGAGAGGTGCTGTGCAAGAGACAGCGAGGTGTAGCTTGGCTCCAATGAAAGCTCATCGGAGGATGACGATGAGTTGCTACCCTGGGACGCCGACTTCTCCATGCGGTGCTGATGCGGGCCGATCGCAGAGTGCGCCGGCGCAGATCCGGGGTACGGGTATCCGAATGCATCGGGAAGGTTGGCGCCCATGCCCAGGAAGCTGGGATCAGGTTGCTTGCCAGTGAGCGTGTGCTGCATGGGTTGCTGCGAATGGTCAAAGCTGTCGTGTCGACCATGGCCGTTGGAGCGCTGCGATTGTATGCGGACCATCTCATTGAACTGGCCAAGGAAGGAGGGGTTGCCGTCCAGGGCGCTGTTCGACCTTGTCATCGGGGCTGTCTCCAGAGTCGGCCCGGAAGTCATGGAGCCGTAAGGAGAAGGCATCGGTGACGGCATGCCCGAGTTCGTGAACTGCATGACGTCGGCCGGGGAGAGAAGATTGGATGACGGAATGCCGATCGGTGATGTGTTGAATTCGCTGCCCTCTCTCATGAGAAGGAAGTCCTCCACGTTCATCTCCTTTCCATCGCCAGCGAGAAGGCCAGGGGCTTGGCGCTGGGTCCTGTCGGCGAAGAACTGCTCCTCGTGTATTGATGCGTTGACGGGCTGCTGGAGCTGGCTTTGGCCGAGAAATGCATCCATCATGGAGCCGACTGCTGGGAGGCTGTTGCGTGCGGCGGAGCGCGGCATGACGAGACTAGGAACGCTGGCCCGCGAGGGATCTAACCTTGACGGCCGGCCGGCCGAAGCGCTGGAGTTGGAGCGCATCATCGTCTGCGTTGTTGATGACCCCGCGCCGTGAGTTGTCTTGGACCGCTTCATGGGGCGGGCCTGCTCCTGTGAAGAGGGGTTGTTAGTGGGGGCCGTGCCGTGCACAGTTCGTGCTGGAGCCTTACCAGCTGGTTCTGCGGGTGCTCTGCCTTGAGACTGAGCGTCGCAGTCGCGGTGCGGGGCATCATGTTGCTGTGGTCTCTTGAGGAGGATGACATCTGGTAGTCGCCGTGGAGGCTATCCGAGCCGAGGGCAGCGGCCGAGGCCGAGAAGCGCGCTCGGTTCAGCTCATCCTCGATGGCGCGGGCCTCACGGGCCTTGAGCTGCTCCTCCTCCTTCTTCTGCCGGAGCAGCCGTTCGAGCTGCTGGAGCCGATGCGCGTCAATACCTTGTTGGCTCATGATGCTCAAGCAATGTGAAGGTTGGGGCGAAAAGAAAAAAAGTTAATGGCGCAAGTGCGGGAGCAAACTGCTCAAACAAAACCGCAAGCCCCAGTTTCTTGACCAGGCCGGGACCAGAAGCTGGCTCGTGGCCGGTGGTGGAAGTGGTTTGTGTCCTGTCGACTGGAAGCCTTGATGACTCAAGGCAGCTCGCTGCGTCAGGCAAAGAAACGATCAGCAAGGAGAAAAGTGGGTTGTTGCAGAAGAGGAGGAGATGGATTGGCGACCAAGGCGGCGGGCAAATGATATTTATCCAGTCGTCTTCCACGAGGCTTCGACGTCGAGATGCAAGCGCAGTCGCACAGCCAGTTTCTGTCAAGAAGACTTGGACAGGAAAAAGGAGACTAGACAGCGGGAGTTAGGTCGCCATGCAAGCTGCACACCAGATCAAAGATGGTGGGATGAAAATGCTGGGGAGGACATGGGTCTTTGCAGCTTGCTTTCCAGATGGGCTGCGCTGCCATATCACGGTGGAGGGTGACACCCACGCTGCGCGAGAGGCCACACCCACACCGACGCCTGCTCTGAGTAGTGACGACTTTGCCCAAGGATCAACGGTGAAAGTTGCAGGGGAGTGCAGCAGTGGCAGCCCAGCCGAGCACTGGCGAGCCGGGATTTGCTGCACCTCGCACTGCCGCACCGTCTCCGGATTGCCCCGGCCGTGTCAATCTCGGCGGCGCACGAAAACGGGACCAGCGCGGGCCTTGCGTGACGAATCTGACCATCCTGCTGTGGCACGCTGGACGCACGCTAAGGGTGTGCGCTGGAACGGAGATCTTGTTCCCGATTAGCGGGCTCCGACAGGCAAGGCCAGCGTGATATGCCACGACTGTCGTCGACATGGACGCCGGTAAATGCCCATGTCCGCATTCTGAGAGAAGCGTCCATGCACGCGGCAAGGGAGTTAGTCAACGCCACTTGAGCAGTCTGTCGCGATGGCAGAAGACTGCAAGCCGAGCCGCGGAGAGTGAACCCGAGTTTTGGGAAGAGTGCAGCCACACGAGGGACTTGATTGCAGCGATGTCCGGAGTACTCGGTAAGGTGGATTGGATGTGCCCGGCTGGGAAGGGGAACGGGCGCCTCTGCCCTCCTTCAGGGAACCATTGGTCGAAAATCCATTCAACGCCTGCTGGGCATGGAAGCCCCACGGTGAGCTCCCGTCGCTTGTTTCCTTCTGTCGCGGGATAATGTCGCAGAGTCGCAGACCTGTCCCCGCAGTGCAAACTTGTCCCGCTAGACGTCGTGGAGCTGAGCTGCCTGGTGGCATTGGATCGGTCGGAAGCTGTCGGTTGAAGGAAAGACGGCAGCGTGCAAATTCGGGTCACGAGCGCAAACTCGCAGACGTGACGGGTTACGGAGACTGGGCGCGCGTGGGAATGCTGCCGAGCGTGAGCGGCGGAAGAGAGCGATTGCGATGGTGAATGACCAAAGGCGGCGCGGAAGTCCATCCAACAGGGTGCTGACGTCTGACGTCTCCCCCTACCAATGCGTTGGCTAGCGCGTTCATGGGGAATGCCGCACCAAACGGGCCCTGTGTGGGAGGGATGGGAGGGGAGAAAGGCAATTGCAAGTTTGAGTGGCTCAAAATCTGTTGCGAGATGCGTCAAGATGGTGTGGAGAGAAGCCCAAATTCCTTTTTTTCCCTTTGCTGCGCTGCGCTGCGACCTCGATGGCCCTCGCTGGAAATGCGGCTGTTTCCATTGAGGTTCATGAGGTGATCGTGCCTTCCGTGCTGCTTCTTTTCCAGGTTTGCCGTTGCTTCTGTGGACCCATGCTCCCCGCTTTCAGGGTCGACTTGCGGGCTGCTGCCCCGCGGCGGCCACCCTGCTTGTACTCTGGAAAACCTCGTCAGGTTTTCGCGGGGTCGACCCAGTTCGGTTTCAACGGGCAATGCATCCTTCAACAGTCCAATTCGACAATCGTGGCCCAATGGGGCGGGACGAGAGTCGGGCAAAAGGGGATTGGGCACCGGTTGAAGCGCTCATGTGCTGTGGTATTCCATCGCAGCGCGTGCGTGCTTGAAGTCGTAGAGTGTCTCCAAGGACCTCGCGCTGGCACGAACACACACTTGCACGGGACGAAGGAGGGCAGCAGTTCGAAACGGCGGAGCCTCTTCACGGCAGACGGCCAGCGAGGCCCACACCTGGGAGGTCTCGTTCAATCACGGCTGCCCAAGGCGACCACGCTGCACGCTAGATAGCAGCGAGGGGGTGTACCATTTGTGGCTATTGGGAATTGATGATCGCCCAGTCATCGCCTTGCTGTCAAAGGAATGCCTCCTAGCTGCGAGGGCCATCACAGCCGGCCTGATTGGCGGGATGGGCTCTTGCAAAAGTGAGGCGACGCTGGCCGGAACGGTCGACTGGCTACAAATGTTCGGCCGGGCGGGGCCCTCGCTCGGGCGCCGTGGATCGCCGACAACTTCTTCCAGCGCCGTCACGCAGCCGACGCTGCAGTGGCTCCCACACGGTCGCTCACCTTTGCTGCAGGCCAGCACCGTCGTATATTGCGGTCGGAAGATCTGGATGCCCGAAGTCATGCTCTCTCTCTTCCCCATTGTTACCGGAGACAGTCGTGCCAGTCATGGGCCATGGCAGCCCGTCGCAGGCGATTGGGCAGAGGATTGGCGCGGCTCTCTCGGCGGTTGGGCTCCAATCCGCCCACCCCTCCATCTGAGCCATCTGAGCCTTCTGCCATGTGCGATGAGCTGTCGTCCAATGCGGGCTGCGACACGTTTCGAGTCGTGCCACTCGGCGGTTCCTTGATGTGCTGGAAGGCGTGGAAAGGCTGGCTATGCTGGCCGTTTGGGAATGGCGGCTGTCTCACCTTGACATAATCGCGCCCTCACCGGGTCCTCGGTGCCAGAGTGGAGCGGCGGTACGCTTCTGCTTCTGCCCGACATTGAATGCTCCGATGACTTGCAGACAAGGACCCTCAATTACGCAAACGCCGTTACCATCCATGGCTGTCTCAATACGAAGGAGTTCGTTCTTGCTCCTTGACGTCAAATGCCCGACGCGCAGCAAGCGCCTGCGGGTCATTGCTGTCAGTATCGAGGTATACTCGAGAGTTGGCATTTTGTGGCATTTTGCAAGTGCTGTGTGCTTTGCCTCGATCAATGCGAAGACAGTGAGTGGGAGCGGCGTTGGATGCCTCCCGCTGCTTCGATCGCAAGGCTCTCGGCCGCATCACCGCTCTCGGAGCGGTGAGCCATTTCTCGAATCGGCCAGGCTCACCGACTCCAAGTTTGTTCCGCACCCGACGCTGGTGTGAGTGGCTCATGGGAGCAAAAATAACGTGCGAGTCACCCGCCGTGTTGGTGCTGGTAGCCGCCGAAGAATGTTTGCTCATCCTTCGGATCGAGTGCATGGAAAAATGTAGAGTGGAATCTTCATCGTCCCAACAGGCCAACGTAATGCTTGATCGATCAAACAGATCGGGATCTCTCGATGCATCCGACACCACGTTGGCTTCCGATTCCCCTTGTTCAGGCTGCGGGCCGGTCCACCGTGTCCGGCGAGGACCGGAGTGCCCACCACGGCCCCACAGCCGATCTGGCGCGAGCAAGATCACCGCACAGTAGCCGATGAGATGAAGAGCCAGGTGATTCGTCCCGAACTCGTGCCACCACACATCACTGAGGTCGATCAGGAAACAGATTGAGAGCCGGTCATTGGATCGCAGCCATGCCAGACACCGCTCTTACCTTGACTGGCTGGAGGGCTAGCAACGCCGCCAATGACGCTTTCGAGCGATGCGGCCCCGAGTCCATCCTCCAACCGGCCAACTCCGGGCTTGCTGCGCTCCGGTTCAACAGCGCGCATCGGAAGACATGCGATGCTTGGCTCGGCCGAAACGGGTGCTCTCCGAGTCCTTGCACTGGTCGGAGGACGACGGTCGGCCGCAAGTACTCGACGTGCGCGCGCTGTGTTGTTTGCCCCGCTCGAGAGATGGGCGCATCCGTACTGTGCTCGTGCTATTGTTGTGCCGAGGGCCCGTTTCCTGCGGACCCGAGACCCACGGTCATACAGGCTTGACCACATGTGAGCATCTGACGGTGCTATTTCCGGCTTCCTCATGGCATGCAAAGCCAGCTATCCGAGTCTTGGCGGAGGAGTTCGCGGATGAGGACCCAAGATGCCGGAGGGCGATCGTTGACAGCGGTTTGCGCCAGCAATTTCGTCATAATGTCCAGTTCTTTCTTCAGAGTCGAAAAAGTTGGACGGGAGATGAGAGATGCAACGCCATGGCTCCAAGGGATTCTCATGGGGCAGATCCCAAAGCTCGTGTTGGTGTTTTCTTCTCCCAGCTCGGGGAAGCGTCCCGGCTGCAGAGGTCGACAGGCACCGTGTCGATCTGCATCGACAGCAAATTCGGTGGAGTCGACACCTGAAACTTGCAAGTTGTAAATCCACAAAAGCGCGCCAGCTGACGACCAGCCTGGCAGCTGGCAGAGCGTTGCGCACTGGCCAACCACATGCAGGCGCGATCGCAATGATGACATAATCTGGAAATCAAGCTCAGCCCGAACCGATAATGCCACCTCAACCGTTATCAGGGGCAGCGGATAGACAAGGGTGGCAACGTTCGCGACCATCTGTCCCCTCAATTGCGCTCCAGCAAACCAACACCAACGAGATCGAAGGGAGGAAGAAAATGACACAATGCGCCGCCTCAATTTTGTTCTCCTAGCATCGCTGCAGCTGTGCAGTGCGCGGCAACCCGGCTTCAGCATCCACGACGATTTGCTAGCATATCCACAGGTACGTTCCCTTCTTGCATCCCAGGTGTGGAGAGCGCGCCACCGGAAGCTCCCTACTGACACTGCGCGCACCCCTACAGTTCGAGGTCGTCTTCTCCGACACCTACATATCCGAGTCTGACGCTCTCGCCCTCCTGGAGCTGAAGCGCGCCTCCAATACAGTCGCCCCCGATGCCTCGCAAACCGACCTGACGAGCAATGTGCGCGAGTCAGCAGCAGCCGATGCGACCGCCGATGGCAGCAGCTATCCCTACACAGTCACCAGCGATGGCTTCCCCGAGATAGGCGAGACCTACGAGATCCTCGGCAGCGGATCCTCGCGGTACCTCTGCTTCATCCCGACCATCGCGAAGCCCCCAGAGCTGAACCAAACAGCAACGGAGCTGGCCAAAGCCGAAGAGGAGCGGGAGCTGATCAGGGCTTCCGCAAAGGGCCGGGAGCTGATCAACGGCATGAACGGGGAGTGTCTATACTATGTGTCGGGGTGGTGGAGCTATAGCTTCTGCTACGGCAAGGAAATTGTCCAGTTCCACGCTCAACCCAGCGGCGTCAATGGCGGGCCGCCCGTCAAGGAGCCCAAAACACCAGAGTATGTTCTGGGCAGAACCAAGGCCCTGTCCAAGCCAAAAGGGCAACAAGCGAACGGGGCGCAAAATACAGGGGCAGAGGGGTCGAAGGGGGTCACGTCTTCCAACATGGAGCTCATGGTCAAGGGCGACCAGCGGTATCTCATGCAGCGCCTCGATGGCGGGACGATATGCGATTTGACGGGGCGGCCGCGCACGATCGAGATCCAGTACCACTGCAACCCCAGCGCCAGCATAGACCAGATTGGCTGGATCAAGGAGGTTACGACGTGCGCCTACCTCATGGTTGTCCACACATCGCGCCTCTGCGCCGATGCCGCTTTCCTCCCGCCCAAGGAGACGCGCGCGCACCCCATCACCTGCCGTACCATCGTCAGCAACGAAGACGAGCTGGCAGCCTGGAAATGGCAGAGGACAGCCGATGCGAAGCAGTCGATGGGCATCGCGGGCGCTCAGAAGCCCAAGGCGGGCAAGGACGCAGCCAGACAACATCCTCTTGCCGGTATGACTATCGGCGGAGTTGTCATTGGCGGGAAGCGCGTTATGGGGGTTGGCGAAGAGGGCCACGAGGCTGTCGAGCTGAAGCCGCCACGGGGGACCGTGATCAAGGGCACCGCCCCCGCCTTGGAGAAGCTCGCCCAGAAGGCGACAAAGGTTGGCGACAACGCGGGCGTCATCACGATGGAGGAGATTCTGGAAATGGGCCTGGACCAGGCGACCATGGATGCCATCAAGAAGGAGTTGGCAAAGTTGCTCGAGAACGGGGCACCTGTGGATATCGAAGTTGAGATTGACCCGACAAAGGCTGCTGCAGAAGCAGAGAAGGGTGGAAAGGAAGCGGGCGGGAGGAAGAAGACAACAAAGCAGACTCCTCCGCAGGGCCAGAAGGGAGGTGGCACCGGGAAAGGGGAGGGGGAAGAAGAGGAGGGCTCGCAAGAGGTCTTTTACAAGGAAGAGCTGTAAGCTGTATACTTAGATCAAGCGTACATGTTGGTATGAAGCATTTGTGTTCATGGTTTGCGGTTTTGCTTTCTGCTCCGCAGTGAAATCTTCGGCCCCAGAGCAGAGTGAGAGGGTATCTGAAAGCCATCCGCTGGCCCCTCCCCGACATGGTAAAGAACCAATTGTCGCCGAAATGAGTCGATCTTCGTCCCTCGTCTACATCGTCAAGGAATACCATCAAATTGCTCGCTCAAAGCATGGAGTGCTACTACCACAGGAAGACGCGGAGTGCTGGGCAGGTTTTTAGGTGGAAAGTCGTTGCTCGTCTCTCCAAGCGCTCCTTCCTCGAAGGGTGCCTTCCGCGCACAATCTCGCCTTCAGAATGCTCCCTCGATTTCTGGACCGCTTTCTGCTGCCTTGGACCTCATCCGCATACAACTTCCTCCAACACTTCCAATGGCACAAACCTGACGCTTTCGCATCACCCACTTCTTTTATTTTTTGGTCGGGCTACGCATCATCAACGGACTCCTCATCAAGCAAGATCCCCCGTTTGAGTATTAAGCTTTCTTGTATCGTCATTCCGTCGCCACCTTCTCGACCTTGAGACTCCCGATCGCGGCTGGTCCGCGACAAGACACCTTCATCTCTCGTCGCCGGAAACTCAAGGTGAGATCCTGCCTAATGTGTATTGGTCGGGCAGAGCTAACGTTTCGCAGAACATGTTATTGAACTTTGGCATTGTCCGTCTCGACCCCGAGACGGGACCTGAGGAGGGGGGGAGACGATTATTTGACATCGTCCGTGACAGCAGTCACAACAACACCGTGACCTCGATTAAATTCAAAGACGACGGGTCAACCCACTACTTGAGCCCCAAGCAGGCTGAGAGACTATCCAGGATCAAAGAAATTCACACGACAGCCATGCGAACCCATGAGAAGGGGAAGAACGCCGGTTGCAAGTTTACAGTTTTAGACGAGGATGATGGCTTTGTCTATGGAGCTTTTGACAAAGACTTTTTTCAAAAAGTAAGGGGCCGCATCAGCACGGAGATAGAATGGGGTGATGGCCCAGCAGTTAGGCGAGGCGAGAGGTCTCAGCTGACAGCGTGTTGGGCATCGAGCCCATCAGGAGGTACACAAGTCGTCATCGCAGCGTTCAAGCAACACTTGCCTGAATCGTGGTGCGAGACGACACCTCGAGCTAGAGTGGAGGCCGGGATCATCGGAGCTGAGGATGATGGGGTCAAAGCTGAGGATGTTATCCAAGTCAAAGCCGAGGATGATGAGATCAAAGTCGAGGATTATGATAGCGAAGATGCGGAGCATGATCTCGAAGATGCGGATTATTGGCTCTAAGATGCGAGTGGTGCACGAGATGGAAGATGTGGATGATGGGCGGCCCGGACCGAGAGGCGGCCCATAGCAGTGACGTACCTGGAGTCGAGCCAGGGAAGAGTATTGATGCTGACAGCATGGAGCTCGACAGCATGCCTTAGCGTCAACAGAGTCTAGCAGGACAGCGAATTCTACAAAGCATTGATGGCTCCAGGTTTTGCTGACATCCCTCCCCCAACCCTACCCGCGTATCACGCTGCAAGCTCAAGACTGACGGCTACTAAGTAGCTCATTCCAGCCCTTTGGTAGACCCGTGTTACCTGGTGCACCCCATTCCGGACGATCTCCAACCCAATGCCGGCGCGGATCCGGCTGGGCTGAGAGGCGGCTATAGGCTGTGGCGGGATAATATCAGGACCAAGATGGGTTCTCGAACATTAACCCAAAGTGCGGGGAGCCTTCCCCAATCCTTCCTATTTATGGTAAATTGAGCCCGGTGATAAATCTAGCGGCTCCCGCGGCTCCCCGTTGTGGGCATGTTCGTGGCAACCCCCAACGTCGGACGTCAATACTTTCCAGGTCAAACCAGCGCACCATGAAGTCGTCCAGCATCGCCATTGCATCCCTAGCGTGGGCGGGAGCAGTCTTTGCATCGGTCAGTGATCATGACCTCGCCGTCTTCATATCTGAATAAATGCTAAATCATCGTGTTCCAGCCCCTGCACGCTCGCGCCGGCGCCCTCTGCGAAGACATTGAATACATCATTGGCGACTACGGCACGCTAAAGGGATCACTTGGAGGAGCCAACATCATCATCCCGGGACTGTCCGGAAGGGAAGCCGGCAAGGTCGTCCGGGAATTCCTCGCCTTTCTCGACCCCGCCAACGCGAACGTCTACGAGCTGTATGAATCCATCCCGGGATGTGTCGCTACCGGCGTGGCGGAGGATAAGGTACTAACCCCCAGGCGCTCCCTTTGAGTTACAAGATGCAGCCCAATCACTAACACGACACCCACGCAGCCACCCACCGCCGCGACATGCGCCGCCCTGCCCAAGGTGATTGCCGACGTTGCGCAAACTGTCACGCTCATGTCGAATCTGGCGAATGCCAAGGATCTCCCTGATCGGCTTGAGATTGATGGGCTGCAAGAGGTTACCGATGATGCAAGTGTGAGGATCGTGTCGGTTCAGACTACGCTGAAGGCGTTGGGATGTACGGTATAGATATCTGCATGGCCCGTATCGGAGAAGGGGGATGCAGAGGCGGGAGAATGATATGATTGTTTCAGTCTTGAATTTGCAAAGGAAGCGAGTTATGGCCTCGCAGCGACGCGTCTGAGTTGATTGTCTGTGTCTTATTGGCCTGGGGATGGTCCTCGGTGGCATGATGGTGCAGAACTGCAAGGGACTTAGTAACTGCTGTGCTTGCAGCATGTAAGTCGGCACTTGGACGGTGGGTAGAGAGCTGTGGGTGTTGTTCAGTAAACGTGGAGCGTGTGAGAAAACTCCTGAAGGCTGGTATCATCATCTTGGTAGGTTCTACTACTATTCGCTCAAGTCGGATGTCCAATGCAAATGGAGATCTGCCATCGCATTGGTCGCAGCGCATCGGAAGAAGTCGAAGTAAGCTTGAAGGGTACAATCAGCTTGATTGCGGTATTGTGCAAAGGGCTCGATGCAAGTGGACAGTGTAGCCGTCAGTGTGACGATTTCCTGCATTAGGTAGTAGAGACCCCCCTTATTCCCCCTCTTCGGACCGACCCCCACGGCCCTATTCCCGAACGTCTGACGTTGTTGTATCAACACACGCGACACGGCACATGTCGGTATTCGGCAGAGGTCAATCGGCATGACTAACTGCCGTGGCCGCTCACACTCAGCAACTGAAGACGGCGCCACTTCACTTGCTATTTACCGCAAGGGGTGTCCCCTTTGTTTTCTTTCCTTCGTGCGACTCCCAACACCGCAAGTTGCCTCATTACGATCCTGCCCCTTGAGAGTAAACCGCAACCATGGCGCCGGCCGAACCCAACGCCCTCCCCTTCCGGGCCATCGGCGACATCCCTCACTTTGCCGAAGAAAAAGAAGGCTGGGAGGGCTACATCGAATGGGAGAAATACCCCGAGAAGAAGAAACAAGTCCAAGAAATCATGGCCCGCTACGACTTTCCCGATGTATGCCCCCTTCACCCCCTTTACCACCCCAACTGACACCCATTCTCTAGCCCCCCGAATTCCAACTCTCCCCCCTCCCCAAAACAAACCCCCTCCTCCTCGGCACCCGCTGGCTCCACTACCACGCCGCCCTCAACCTCTCCCACATCCCGACCCAAAGCTGGTCCACCGTCCTCGCCGAAAAGTCCCCCGACATGACGCACGTCCTGCAATTCCCCTACAACGGCGAGCCCCCCGGCGACCGCCTCATCTCCACCCCCATCACCCCCAACGCGGACCACTTCGTCCGCAACCACGGCGGGATCCCCTCCATCCGTGCCTCCGCCTGGACCCTCGACGTCACCGGCCTCGTCAACTGTCCCAAAACTCTCACCCTCGCCGAGCTGCAGGACGAAGCTGTCTTCCCGCGACGGTCGCACACGGTCACGCTGCAGTGCAGCGGGACGCGGCGCATCGAGCAGATTCACACCTACCCCGGGGACGGCGACGAGCTGATCAACGCCCCCTGGGGCGAAGGCGCGATTAGCACGGCCGTGTGGACGGGGGTATCATTAAAAAAGATAATCAAGCACTGCGGGGGTCTCAAAGACGGTGCGGATAACATCGAGTTCTTTGGCGCGGACACGTATTTCAAAAAGGGGAACGTGTATAACTATGTTGTGAGTGTTCCGTGGAGAAAGGTGAAGGCGAATGAGGTTTTGATCGCATGGGAAATGAACGGGGAACCGTTGCCGAGGGTTCACGGACACCCTGTCAGGGCGGTGGTGTTTGGGTACATCGGGGCGAGGAGCGTAAAGTGGTTGTATGAAATTAGGGGAATAAAGGGGCCGAGCGCGGCGCCGGTGCAGAGGAAGGAGTATTTGTATTATACGGGCCAGGTGGGGAAGCAGAACGCGTTGTACTCGAATGGGTTTTCGATTCAGGACATGCCGGTGAGCTCGGCGATCATTTCGCCGCGGGCGATGGAGCAGGTTGTGCATGAGGGCAAGGTGGAGGTCAGGGGGTGGGCGTATTCGGGGGGTGGGCATTGGCCCGAGAGGGTGGAGGTTAGTGGGGACGGGGGCGCGATTTGGTATGAGGTTCCGACGGAGAGGATGAGTAGAAAGTATTTCCATGCGTGGCGGACGTGGAGTATGGAGTTGCCGGTGGATGCGGAGGGGTGGTTGGAGCTGTGTGTGAGGACGTGGGATAATGCGATGAATACGCAGCCGACCTATGTGCGGAGTGCTTGGTAAGTGTTCTGGCTGGGTTAGCGGAGGGTTGAGCTAACGTGGGATAGGAACTGGGACTTGCACGTCACCTCGTCAGCTCACCGGGTCAAGATCTACAGTATCAACAAGTCCAGACCGGCTACGGCCCGACGGCTGAAGCAGCTCGAGGAGCACGGGACGCCCCTGATCCCCATCACTCGCCCTATTGAGTTCGACCTGGAGCCCGAGGAGGAGTACAACGCGGCGATGGAAGCGAGGGGCGGGCGTGACCCCGTGGAGTAACTCGGAAGATATTGAGAGACGGATAGTGCCCCTTTCGTAGCGGTAACGAGATGTCGATATTTCTTCTATCTTCGTCGGCCTAAACTGTCGTTCCCCTTCTTGGACCTGGCCAGGCGGGCCAAAGTAGGGCGAGTGCTAATGAAAGCTCACCGGTGAAGACATGCTGAGGTCTGGAAGGGGCCATAACCCGCGCTAGCAACCTCGTTCATCAGTTCGACTGTGAACACCAAGGCAGCCCAACGCAATGAACAATTGAAACTTCTTTAGTTCATCGACCGAATAGCAACGGGTATTCACATGCTCCTCTTATCCCTGCCACACTTCGTATCTCACAACCCCCTCCCCACAACCCCCTCCAGGTCCCGCCCGGACACTCCCCCTCAAAGCCACTGCCAACTCGCCCTCACCCTCCCCCTACTCGGCATCGCCAGCATCCCAAACGCACTAGGCGACAAATCCAAGTCCATAGGACTACAATCCTCACACCTATCCACAACCTTCACATCCACCGTCACGTTCCCTCTCCTCGGGTCATCCCCGACCCTCGTAACCCGTATCCACCTTCCGCACAGCGGATTCTGGTTCGGATTCCCTCCATTGCTCGCATGCGGTCCCGCCGCATCAAACAGCTCCCGCCCCACAGCGCATATCGGTTCTGCCTCCGTGCTCATAATGCCGCAGGCCCCTACATGGGGAACAAAGAATGTGAGATCCCCATCGTAGAGTGTTTGGCTGCCATCCGGGAGCGGGAGACGACTCGTGCCGGGGTTTCGGTTGCGGAGGCCGAGGCCTAGTCCGAGACCGAGGGCCAGGGCGATGATGATGCCGAGGATGGCGAAGAGTAAGATGCATGTTGCGCGGGTGAGGCCGCAGAGGTACTTGCGGTGAGGCGGGACGATGGTGTCGAAACGGCTGCGGGCGCTGCGGTATGTGCTGGTTTTGGAGGTGTGGATGCTGAATGTGGAGTGCGCGGTCGGGAGCAAGCCGCTGCCGACGAGGGATTCGTCTTTGTGGAGAGAGGAGCTCGAAGCTGGGGCGAAGGATGATCGGGGACTACGCGTGGGTTGGGTCTTGGGTCGGATTGCGGCTGCGAGCCGGCTGCGTCTTAGTGCTCTTGATAGCTTGGCGCGGGAGAAGAGGGGCCGCTTGGGCGGGTTGACGGGGACTTCCCATTCTGGGACGTATCGAACCCGTTCGAGCGGCGTTGATGGTTGTGGAGCCGTTGGAGCCGCATCGGGTGCCGGCTTGTCGGCCATGATGGCTGGGATCTAGGGTCGATGCCAGTCGCTGGCCGTCGATTGGCGTTGACGGTCTGTGTTAGCTCGCCGATTTGAAAGAGGGGAGCAGCCAGGGGCTCCCAGCGGCGCATGCTGCGGTTTTGAACGAGGAGAGACAGCAAGATTGTTTCACAGCCGCCGCAAAGAATGTTTCTTGTTGGGGGGCGGGTCGTGTGACGACAAGCGATGACGATGCTCAGTAATTGGTTTGGGGCGCGAAAAACTGGGAATCAGGTTGGACGACAGCTACCTGTCCTCGCCTCGAATTGGTCGGATTGGGGTGGTCGGGAGGGAAGGCACACCCTGGTTACCCCGCGGAGGCAAGGGTGGTGGGCGCCCACTGTTACCCGTGCCAAGCTTCCAGACACCGCAACTGCCGAGCCACCATCCATGCCAATCAGCAGCCCTTGCCTTTGCCATTCCTCAGACTGTCCTCGCTTCGCCGTCAATTCTGAGGAGTTGACTCGTAGTCGTTGTCGACCTCTTCTGCCAAAAGGCCTCTCTCTTCTCCGGTTCTGGCCGCGACCTTGCTTCTTCTCACGGCTTCTGCAGCGACGCGGACACGACCCCACTGCAATCGGCGGAACAGGCTCGTACTTTCGGCTGCATGTGTCTCAATCTCCTTCGTAAAGACGTCATCGATCGCCTCCAATCTCAGGCCTCCCGTCTCAGGGTAAAACAGCCAGACAATGCCCGCGTTGGCGATATTGAAGGCCGCCCAGACCAGGTAAAAGGTCCACCCCATCTTGGCGATTCCCACCGGTGTGACCTCAACCACGATCCAGTTGCCAATAAAGTCTGCTGCTGCCGCGAGTGCTGACCCTTTGGCGCGGATCTTCAGGGGCAGAATCTCGGGCGGGTATATCCACACGCATGCCATCCATCCCCACGAAAAGAAGGCCTCGAACAGGAAGAGAAAGACAACCGCTGTGATGGCGCCGGTGCGCGTCCCTACAGCAGTCGCCAGCGCCTCGCCAATCAGCACCAGTCCCATTCCTAGCGCCATGCTGATGAACAGCTTGCGTCTTCCAATCCTGTCGATGGTGTACCACGTCACAAAGGACGCCAAGACGTACCACAGCTGCGTGAAACAGCCGAGGAGGAGCGCGTTCTCCTGGTTCATCCCGAGAGCCATCCGGAACAACGTTGGGGCGTAGTAGGTGACGATGTTGATGCCGGAGAGTTGCTGCATGAACTGGATGGCGACGGCGAGGTAGAATCTCTTGTGGGCGCTGACACCGTTGGACCTGAACAAATCTCCCCACGAGCCCTGTGCCTTGCTCTCGGCTTGAAGCGCGCCCAGAATCTCATTCATCTCCTTTTGGACCTGTCGGTCATCCTCCGACTTCCCTCTCAGTCTTGCCAGGACGGCCAACCCGCGCTCTGGCTCCTCGCCGTGACGTCGGAGAAGCCATCTCGGGGTATCCGGGAGGAATGGCGTCGCAGCCAAGATGTACACAGCGAAGACGCATTGGAAGACCAGGGGAAACCTCCATTGCGCCTCGCCAGGGTGGAAGAAGAAGGCATAGTTGATACAGTACGCCATTAACAGTCCCACGAGCATGGTCGTCAGCTGGCAACACACCTGCCATCCCCGCTGGGCGTGGGCGCTGATCTCGCTCTGATACACGGGCGTCACGCTGGTTGTCAGACCAATCCCGACGCCCACTACCACTCGCGCAACCATGAATGTCCCTCGTGCTGCGGCGCATCCCATGGCCAGTCCGCCGATGCCGACAAGCAGTGCGCCCAGCAGGAGCGTCCGTTTCCGGCCGAGGGGATCTCCAGTGAAGGCCGCCAGGATGGCGCCGGCTACCGCGCCGACATCGTAGAGCGCGGTGATGGTGCCGATCTCGAGGTCTGAGGGGTGGCCCATGGCGTCGAGCCAGGAGGGGGAGATGACGACGCCGGACATGACTCCTTGGTCGTAACCGAACAGCAGAAACCCCGCACTGCAGACCGACGTGATGGCCGCAACCAGCGGCGCGCCGCGAAGTTGGGATAACATGGCTGCCGGTTTTGGATCAATCGGAGTGGGATTGAAGCGTTCCCCGTGATGAGGCGTCGCGATGTTCCTCTTGGTGTTGTTGTTTTGGGATGACGTTGCTGATGGGGCCTGGAGGTCAGCTGGACATCCCTGTCGGTCTTGGCGGTGGGTAAGCGGTTTGAGATTCAAGGTTAGGGTACCCCTGATGCCCCTGACTTTCAAGAACAAAGACTCTTGCAGAGGAATCAGAATGTGATACGCTTCGTCCTTTTCTTTATCTTGATTTCATCGTGTGAGTGTGTATGCTCCATCATGTCAAGGCCAACCATTCTTGCTGAGTGAAGAAAGGCGGGGCTAGCAGTGGCAGAAGCCGGAATTGCTCACTCTGCATTGCTCACCAACATCGCACGTTTGCAGTTCAATGCGGGAATCTTCCGCAAAAAGAAAGGAAAAGTCACCATGGGGAATCCTCCTCTTTGACAAGATCTTTGGCTCTTTGATACTTACGCCCTTTTCCCGGCGTGTGCTGCGGAGCCGGCGATTGCTTGTGGGATCGGCAACCGGTGGGGGACTGGTGAATGTGATTTGGCGATAGGATACTGCCTTACTTGATCAGCCTTACTTGAACCTCAGGGCGATAAATATGAGGTATCTCGCGAGAAACGGCCTCTCTCCACAGTCCTCTCCACTTTACCCGCAAATAGTCAAAGGACACCCAGGCCATTGTTGATGGCTTCAACGGCGATATCCCGGCAACCGCGCGCCGTAGGGATATGGTGAGATCCCAACTTTCGGCCTGGAAGTATAACGCCTGGTACCTATAAAAGTTACGGGTTCACTTGGGAAAATGTCAAAACACCTTACCTCCCGCTCAGTCTGCTTAAGCTATGTTAAGCAGACTTATCGGCATACACCGCCTTGATTTTTGTTCTGATGTTGGGCAGGTTCCATTCTTGATTGGAGGGTGTGTGACGAGTTGCTTTCGTGAGTCGGTGAAAACGAGACGGAGCCTCCTTTGCAAGGCAGGTAATTACTGGAAGAGAATTCCGTCTCGTTCAAGTTCATCCACCACACCCAGAATAACCTTCATGAATCCCATTGAAGTCCCCGTCATCCATTCCAGCAACACCAGCTCCCCCATCATATATTCCGAGCCTCCGGGCTGCGGTAGTTGCTGGCTGCGGTGACAGCTTCCTTCACGGCCGAATTGTTATTGGGTGAGGCGAGCAGACCGAGGCGTACATGACCGGGCGGGTGCTTCTTTTTCTTCTTTTCCGATGGGATGGCGGGCCCGTCGTTCCTGGCCGTGTATTCTTTTGGCGCACGTTGACGACGGCAGCTTCCTCGAGAGAGGAGCAGTTTTGCCTTTCGCGGTGGTTTGGCGTTGGTACCTATTAAATGACAGTCTCCTTGAGAGAGGAGCAAAATTGGCGTGTGTATGAGAGTTGTTGGCGTTGGGGGTTTGGTTGCCCTTGCTAGCTTTGAGCGGGAAGGCTTTGGTTTTGTCTGTTACACGATGTGAGGATGGTTGTGTTTAGCGGTGAGGGGTTGGGTTTATGTGTGATAATCTTTTGAGATTATTGAGATGGGGAAGGGGTAGCTAATTTGGCTTGGAAGTGATGTATAGTGGGCCGAAAAGAAGGCAAGAGTTGGTGTAGACGTTGCACAGAGATGTAAGGGGGATTTGAACCAGCGGGAGGGGACATTTGCGGAGGAGATTTGAGAAGGATATTTGTCTTGTGCTGCTTCATCGCTGTGTTTGCTGGGTGGTATTGAGGCAAAGTGGTGCTGTTTCAAATGTCCTTTGATCACCTTTCTGTCCCTCTCGGCCTGAGATGTTGACTGACTCTTACATGAAAACTGGACCAGGGGTAACATTGGGTGTTGGCCCGCCAAAGATGTCTCTCAATACCTCGCCGGCTCTCATCATGCCAATGTCTTCAGCGCTGCAAGTCTCAAATGCAGTAGAAGATTTGTAGCTTGACTGAAATGAATTCGAAACAGCAGAGAATTAGTCGGTGGTGTTGTTATTTATGATGGCAAGTGAAGTTATCATTCCTTGTGTGAGAGCAGCTCAAATGCTAGGCATGGGAAAGGCCCAGGAGGCCCGGATGCTTCTTCTACTGATATGGCCCCTCATCATCATTCTGACCTTACTCAACCTTGTCCTCGGCCTCTGCACTCCCCAAGTCCGCCAAAGCCTTTTTACAAGTCTGATTGCTCGTGCGGTTGGGTACGACGCCCTTGCGACACGCAACGATGATGTCCGTGAACGCCTTGTCACTGGACAGAGCATCAATCACAGCGATGAGGGTAATCTTCTCCTGTCAAACAAATCAAGTCAGCCAAAGAAACCCAACAAACAGGCCCAATCCGCTCACAGCACTATCCACAGTCGTGCCAGAGGCATCACAATTTACCGTCACCAAACCCCGAGCCTTCTCCTGATGCTCCTCCCCGATGATCTACTAACCCAAAACAAAGAAGAGGAAAAGAGCTGTGGGAGGAGGGTAAGGGGGAAATGGGGATATATATCCTGCTGGCGCCGGGGTCTTGATGTCGGCGATGTTGTTGTTGTTGGAGTGAAACCAAGGGCAGCTATTGTGTGAATTTATCAAGCACCGGGTTCTGGGGCTCTGTATTGCGAGTGGGGGGAGGGGATTTTGACTGTAGTGATCCTCGTGTGAGTGGATGATGAGAAGGGGCAAAATACTGGCGAACTCGTTGTGCTTGTGGTTTGAGCTCGTCAAGAGCTTGAGAATCTTCCCAAAAGCGGGAAGCATGCCATAATTATTCTATCAAAGCAAAATAAAAGGCCTGGCTCCGCCGTTTATAGCTTGCCCTCGAGTATTCTGATACGGGCTTCAACCATGTCACTCGGGCTCGTACTGAGTTCCTCGCCGAGTATCTGGCGGTTCTCCGTAAGGCCAATGATGCGTTGGAGGGTTCTGACAGCGACACCATCTTTCGCCTATCCTCTCTTGGTCACAAACTCGGCTACATGTATCAAAGCAAGATGATGATCAGGCACGCGTGCCCAACCCCCAGGATCTCATCGCCGACTAAGCGACGGACGACTAAGCGGAGGCCCCACGATCTCTTCCTTCCAGCTTCAGCGAAAAATTCCTTTGCCTCTTTTTTTTTTCTCTCAAGCACTCGAAAACACCGCGACACCACCAAGCTCCTCGCCAATTTTTTTTTCGAGACAAGAACGGAAATGGCGTCCAACGCCAGCGCACAGCGTGAAGCGCGCTTTGCCAGAGTCACACCGGCAACGGTGGAAGAGAACGGGCGCCCGTGCGTCTACTGCGCGCGGCGCATGATCACGCACGCCGGTCGAGCTTCCAGTCACCGGCTGGACCAGAAGTTTGGCGGCCGCGTTGTGTGCTGCTACCTCCGCGGTATGTTCCTGTCTGTTTCAAAATTTCTGGAGTTCAAGTTTTTGCTGACTTTGTGGAATTTCAGACGACAATAGCCAAAGTGGTGGACCTACGGGCAAGTGTGAGGCGACCAGGCTGGTTGGTCGTTGTTGGGAGCTTGTGAGTTTTCAGACTTTACCCCATTTTCCTGCCGAATTCTTGCTGCTGAACTGAAGCTAACATGCTTGGCAAAACAGATTTCCGAGGATGACGCCCGCTTGGTCGGCCTCGTCGAGTACATGGCGTACGGATACGCTCTGGCCTTTGGCCGCGCAGAGGACCACCCCGTCAGTCGAGGCTCTCTCAATTACACACTACATCAGCTGACGCTTGTCACAGAACATGGTTGCCTTGCGCAACACCATCCGGTCCCTCACTGTCAATGGTGATGGCAAAACTCCCATCCCGCAGTTGAAGGGCTCCCGGGCTAGATAGGGGGTGCCGGATGGTGTTCCGCGGGTGGGTCCCCGGTTATCTCCGGCCGGGACCGAGCCACCGAACTGGCCCCATCAATCCCTGGAGGCGCCTGCTGAAACCGGTGCCTGGTCCCATTCCCCACTTTCCACGTCGCCTTTCTCCAACGACAACAACACCACCCCGCGGACACCATTGGCGACCTCTTTCTTTGTTGGATTCTTGTCGAATATTGTTGGCTTTTTGTCGAATGTGTCAAAAGATTCACGCCCGTTTCCGCTGCGCCGAATTTCACGAGGGGTACGGTGAACCCGAGGAGCGGTTCAAGCGCATCAAGGATTGCGCAGCCTTTCAGAAGGGCATCGACTGCAAGGAGTGGGGGATCGTTTACGAGCCCGACGAGGATGAGCACGACCAGTACTGCCCGGAATGTTCGGGGCTGAGGCCATTGGCAGGAAAGCGCCCCAAAATCGACATGCCAGCGGAGTCTGACGATAAGCCCGCTGGCATGCGACCTGAATCTCAGCGCATCACATCACGACTCAAAAGTGAGTTCCCCTGGTGTCGCACCTGAACATCTGTTCAAATTGCTGATTCTCTTTGAAGATGCATCCTGTGAGGATTGTTCCACGGGGAGTCTTCACCATATGGATTCGTCTTTGGCCATATTTGAGGAGAAAGCGGCTGCCGGATGCAACTTTGCGTCAGTGATACTGGAGGGGCTGGATCGATTTGGCATTGCTAGATCTTCGGTGACCAACATCAGCAACCAGCATTACAGGGTTGGGCGGATCAAGCTCAACACGCTGGGGCCCACATCGCAGCAGTCTCTCCAATTTTGTACACTTCGTCGTGAGTTGAACGGTATCTGATCTCGTGACGATTGCTAATGTCAGCATTGATAGACAGCCCCTGGCCGGAGATGAAGCCCGGCGTCTTCGTCCCCGAAGACCCATTCTCTAGCTCTTGCATGCAGCAAATGAGGATATGGCTTCAAGACTGCCTCCACAGCCACCAAGATTGCAAGCGACCAGAAGCAGCTTGGTCACTCCCGACCCGGGTCATTGACGTTGGCTCCCGCTCCGACGATGCTCCGTTTCTTTACATCTCGAATCGGGAGGCGAAGCCCTATACGACTCTGAGTTATCGATGGGGATCTGATATGCGATGCCTGGCCACGACGCAGAATTTGGCACGCCTCCAAAAGGGCATTGACTGGGACCGACTGCCGCCTACCTTCCAAGACGCTATCCGCATCACCCGCTATTTGCGAATACGATATCTCTGGATCGACGCGCTGTGCATCGTCCAGAACGACGAAGAAGACTGGAGACGGGAATCCGGACGCATGGCCTCGATCTACGGAAATTCGACCCTCACACTCTCTGCGACTTCCTCAGCCTCCCCTTCCGATGGGCTTTCGCTCAAACGGCCTTCAGTTGTGTACGAGCACCTCGGCCCTGATGGAGCAAACCACTCGGTTCATGTTCGGGGGGTCATGCACCATGACTTTATACGAAGATCTTATTGGGGTGTATCATCCGACTGGGACCGGGACAAATACCACACATTATGGCGAGGATGGTGCTTCCAAGAACGACTACTCAGTACTCGCGTGCTCCATTTCACCCACTGCGAGATGGTATGGGACTGTCGGTCGAGTTGGTGTTGCGAATGCGACCCTGTACTAGACTCGGACGGCGGACCCTCGGTGCTGCGGAGATTCGACAGATTTCGGCAGGCTGCTACCACGAAACGACGAGAAGAGCTTGACAACGACAGTGGAGGGTTGTATTGGACTGAGATTCTTCGAGAGTTTTCCACCACCCGTCTCGCATACGACAGCGACAAGCTTCCAGCAATTTCCGGCATTGCACGAAGTCTATCTGGCAGCATCCTGGGACGCTACTACGCCGGCCTATGGGAGTATAACCTGGTTCACCAACTAATGTGGTACAGACGCCCATCCGGGATTCCCCGCAGCTTCGGAAAACCATCGACCGAATACATTGCGCCCACCTTCTCTCCTCTGTCGAGACCGGCCGGCCGCGTGGCCTTCTTTGGGGGACGTGACAATGACATCCAGACCGAGGTTAATGGCGTCCATGTCACACCTCTCAACGACTCTGATCCTACCGGCGCTGTTGCGGACGGATACATCACACTGTCTGGACCGCTTCTTGCTATTTTTATCGACTCAATGGAGAGGCACAAGTTCCCGCAGAGCGGATACAGAATAAAGTTTCGCGCCGTGTTGGAACCTGGGGCCTTGGAGAGCCTGACTTGGACACCCGACGCAGATGGCCTTGCCGAGTTGGTCAAACCAAACGACAAGCTACTTCTTCTTCAGATCGAAGCTTCGTACTCGCTGGTTCTCCGCAAGAGCGATTCCGGCGTCCTGAACCGTATCGGGTGTACGCGCTCCACCAGGTTGATTGGGAAAGAAATGGAGCATGCAGTTCGCACCACTGTCACCATCCATTGACAGTGTTCCTCGAGTCAAAGGACGGGAAGGCTTGATGTGCTTTTGGTCTGACGTCAAGGAGCATCCGAAGGGGCCAACAGTTGGCGGACAAAGCGATTGACAACCATGCCGAGTTACCCGTTTGCTGCTCAGGGGCATTGGGCCCGGACGACAAAGACATACGATGAACAGGGACCATGGCCACCAACTCTGAATGGCATTGTTCAGATGTTTGCTTCATCATCATGGCAGTGGAGTCTCGATAGAAGGGCAAGATGGAGTCCTCAACCTAAGTTCAAGATCAGCATCAGCTTTGAGTTCACTGGCGAGTATTCCCATTCCCGACCAAACCGTCAAGTCTCACAGACACCACTTCTTTCTGTTTGACTCGAAAACACAGCAGAAGGAGCAATGATGGACAAGGCACAGTGGGTGTCCAGTCTCACCGAGGCTGTGAAGCTCACACCTCTCGACTTCACAGCTCCTCAGGGGTACATCCCCATCATCCTCGGCTTTCACTTCCCTGGCTCCCCACTCGAGGCTACTGCTCACGTCAAGGGACGACTGGCTCGTACCCTTGCCAAGTGGCCTTGCCTCGGCGGTCAGTTCATTGCTGGCGGCCGCGGTATCTCACCCAAGCTGATCTACTCCAAGAACGGACCCACCGGCCTCGATGCTTTCCCCAACGAGGTTTTCGATTGGAAGGGTCTCCATACCAACGAGTTCATTTGGGATGAGTTCAGCCAGCTCGTGGCAGAGCGCGGCCCAGCCATCGCCATGGACAAGGACATCTTGTGTCTTCTCCCTGAGAAGATCCCTGGTCCCGGCGAGGGATGTCATCCCGTCACGCTTCGCGTCAACTTCACCAAGGACCGCAGGGGCATCCTGCTTGGCTTATCCTTGCACCATGTTATCATGGATGGTGCTGGCGTTTGGGACTTCTTGACTTGCTTTGCTGGTCTTGATGCCCCAGATGCCGGTTCCGACATGGTCTTCTTCGACCGCTTCCTGAGCCAGAAGGGAAAGTTTGCTGAGTACAACTTTGACGAATCTAACGTTCCGCAGCCCGATCCGGCGGCTCCTCCAGGGGTTGCCCGAATCATCTCGATCACTGCATCCGTCATTGACAAACTCCATCGGGACGCTTCCAAGATCTTCAAAGACTCCGAGGAGTATGACGACTCGGCCTACGTCTCCAAGACCGACATCGTGAGTGCTCTCTTTTGGACGTACATCACGTATGCTCGCTTGGCCCACATCAACGAGTTCTTGCCCACCCACTTCGCCACGGCAGTCGACATTCGCTCCCGAATCGATCCTCTCAAGGAACACTCGGCAGAGCCTTACCTCGGCAGAGCCTTACCTCGGCAACGCCTTTCTTCGCGTCACCAGCAAGGCCCCCGCGTACATGATTTGTGCTTGCGCTCGCGCGCCCCCCTTCCCCTTCCTCGACCCTGACCACATCGCTTTTGTCGCTTACGAGATTCGCAAGGCGATTCTGTCACTGAACGACATCGAGCACCTCCGGGCGCACTTGAGCATTGCCGCCAACGCAGCCCATCCTCCGGATGTGGACGCTACGGTGCGCAGGACCATTGACCGCGGTGTTGCCGGTGTTGATTCCTCGTCGTGGCTTGGTCTCGGCGCGGATCTCAACTTTAAAATTCCCGGGACGGAGGAGCATGAGGACGGCGGGAAGCCGGCGTTTATTCGACGGGCGTATGCGCCGTTTCCGGGCGCGATGAATCTTATGCCGCGGCGGGGAGGGACGAAGGGGGATGCGGATTGGGAAGTTTGGGTTGCGCTGCGGGAGAATGATATGGAGCGGTTGGTGGGGAAGATGGTTGAGGGTGGGGTGGTTGAGGGTGGGGTGGTTGAGGGGTAGTTTGTTGATGGTTCTCAGGTTACGATAGGGAGAGATGTTTTTCCGTAGTAGGCCGGCGCTTGACGCCTTGGAACAAGAAAACCTGGTAGAAACAATCAAAGACTGGTCGATCGCCATGGAGTAAGGGTTCAGAGGATGGCTTGAGAGGCGCTTGAGAAGTGCTTGTTGAGCGATAGAGCGTAGAGTCTCATGGTGAGCTCAGTTGAGCGAGTTTGGGAGTTGAACTCCGCTGAGAGCCGAAAGGATAAAATCATTGAAAAAAATACATTATTTGTTGAAATTACTGTCTTTGTGTGAGTTTGAGTGAGTGCATTGTCTTTGTGATCGTCCTAACGAAATTCGTCGGTTGCGTCCGTGTTCTTTGTCATGAGTGAAACTCGGCCCGTGAAGCACCTCGGACATCTCGGATTTTAGAAAACCTGCATCCGGAAAACCACGCTTCAGAACAAAGTCTTGGCGGTGAGAAATGGATGACTTTCAACTTCAATCCGAAGCCGAGGGTCAAGCGTTGAAGTCACGCATGACCAGAAAGTCCGAGAAATCTGAGCTGAGATGATGGATGTCCGCAAAGCACGCTGCAAACCTGGAATGATATTCTAAGCGATCTGCACGCTTCAGGGGATAGACCACCAACCACTTTGTTTCTCTGGTCCCGCGCAGGCCCTTTGTCCTGCGTGTGCTGCGAAACTGGAATCTGGGTATTGGTGTCCTGCGAATATAGCTAGGTAGGTGTTGGTGCGTTGCGTATCTAGGTAGGTAGGTATTGGTGTCCTGCGAATCCAGCCGGGTATCATGATTGGTATCCTCCATGCGAATCCAGTCAGGTATTGGTGCAGGTATTGGTGCGCACCAAGATGGGTTGCAATATTGATATCGCAGTGATGCGGGCAAACCTCTAAGCTGATCAGACTATCTGCGGCAGAGACTTCCGGGAGGTAGGCCGTACACTCCCGGACTTGTTGTAATTATTGTTAGCTTGGTCCGTTGGACAGGGGTTTCCACTCGAACTCCACATCCCAACATCTTTTCACCCAGGAATGCAAATTTTACGCAGGAAATTGCAGCGTATTAAACATACGAGCGAGCGGAGTTGAATGATGTTAAAATATCAACTCTTCGATCCGACTTGTCGTCGTCGAGAGAAGGAGGTTTGCGGACCCTGAGACTTTGTGGTTACGCGCTAGCAATGAAACCAGGCCTGGGGTAAGACGGGGTGATGGCTTCAGTGCCGTGTCCGACGGGAAGGGCTGCGACAGGGCGCAATAGGGCGCCCGCGCCGCTGGCAGTGGCAAGCCGACGCGTGGTCGGGCTGGGTGTTCGCATGGTTGGAGCGAATCTTGACTCCAAATGGGGTTACGCGCAGGAACCACGGGCGGGGAGAGGGAATCGGTCCTAAATCGAACGGCGTTCGCGCAAGCGATCCGCAGCCCGCGGTCTCGGCACTCTGCGAGGGGAAGCAAAAGTTTGGTTGAACCGGGATTGCGTCGCGTGGGAAGTGTGGTATTTGCCCCGCACGGTTCTTTTGCGCTTGCTGTGCCGTGTGCCTGCCGTGTTTCGAGGGCCTTGGCGGCACCAGCTGAAGCGTGGGTGCATAACGGTAATCTACGGCGCAGCTAGGGGGGGTTTACCGTGTATGGTAATAGAAACTCTTGGGAGGGTGGGATTCGGGAAGCGAGACGATGGTGCTCGGATTGCCGATGGCGATCAGTAGGGCTGGGACGAATCCTTTTGGTATCAAGGGGAAACATTCGCTTGGTAGGAGGTCAATTTTGGCGGGGGTTATGTTAAGCGTGGGATCCGCAGCAACTGCCGGAATCGAGATCTTTTCTTCGATCCATTCTTCTTTTCTTCTTTGTGAGAGACGGCACTTGCAGTGGGCGATGCCGACAGCGCAGTGAGACAAAATGGGCCCTGGATACGGCACCAAGGATTACAAGCCCGTCGCGCTGCGATGGCCGCTGCTGGTTCCGTTTATTGTCTACGTGGCGGCGCTCGTTGCGATTGTTGAGGTTGTGGGCCGGACCTTCCCTTCTTCGGACGATATTCGCGAAAATGACGGCGCGGCGGGGTCGTTCCAGACCGCGCTGTTCACGGCACCGCTGATTAATGCGCGGGCGCCAGCACCGGTAGCGACGCCGACGCCAGCGCCGACGGTGATGCCGAGGAGGTTGTCGGCGAAGGCGCATCGTCATTTGTTCCGCAGGGCGGAGAATGGCTCTTTGCCTGGGATATTGGCGGAGACTGCGAGCGATTCTTTGGAGGTTTCTGCGGGAGCGTCAACGGAATCTCCTCCAGAATCCTCAACAGCATCCCCAACAGAAGCTCCTCCACAATCTTCGGCAGAAGCTCCGCCAGCACCATCCGAAGAGATTCCAGCAGAGACCCCGACCGAATCCCCGACCGAGTCCTCGAGCGAAAGCCCGGCGAACACCCCCTCACAAGCCGCTTCAGAAGTTCCGTCGGGAGCTCCCTCGCAAACACCCTCCGAATCCCCCTCCCAAACCCCGAACGAAAGCCCTTCCGAAACACCCACCTTCGAAAACCCCAGAGGCCCCTACGACGTCCCCGACTCCCACCAGCCCTTCCCCTCGGGCTACACCCGCGCCTCCCCCTTCGACAAAACCCCCCAGCTCACCGGCCCCGACCCCCTCGTCGGCTACGCCAACATCACCGAGCTCCAGCTCGCCCGCATCGCCCAGTTCGACGAAAACGGCAACCCCATCCCCTTTGGCGACCGCGTCGCCAGCCCCCCCGTGGCCTCCTACCTCAACTCCACCACCCCCGGTGGCAACAGTTCCTACATCGGCCCCTCCCGCTTCCGCAAACGCCACCACGACCCGTCAGCCTACGCGCAATACAGCGGGCCCACGCAAATCATCCAGCCGATTATCAACATTTTCTACGACACGGATAACGTGCCGTATGAGGGCGGGAGCTGGATTAACTACGCGGGCGGGGATCCGGAGAATCCGGATCTGTTTGAGGCGTGCTGGGCGACGTGTAATGGGCCGGCGATTATTTACCATTCGAGGAGTTGCTGGGAGGAGTGGGTTTGGAAGGCGGCGCTGGAGGAGGAGGCGAGGAAGGCGAATCCGGATTTGGCGTGGAAGGTTGTGGATGATGCGTATAATGGGGGGGTCATATGTATGGGGCAGGCGGTGTTTGGGCCGGGGGGTGGAGGGGGTGGTGGGAGTGATGGGGGGAGTGGCGGGGGGAGTGGGAGTGGGAGTGGTGATCAACGGAGTGGTGGTGGGACGCAGAGAAGTGGTGGTGGTGGTGGCGGCGGCGGCAACGGGGACCGTGGTAGTCCCTCGCCCGGCGGCAGCGGTGATGGGTCTTCTCCCGGCGCCGGAAATGGTGGCTCCTCTCCTGAGGGCAACGCAGTACCGCAGCTGAAGACTATCGTCTTGACTGATGCGAATGGAGTCCCCACGCTAACCGTCACTCGCCTCGAAGCTACCGCTGGTCCTCTCCTCACCACCATCACCCTCCGTGACGCTTCCGGCGTTCCTACCGCCACCATCACCGCTGCCCCGTCCGGCAAAACTTCCCTCCTGACCCTCAGCGACTTCGCCGGCCGACCAACCGCAACAGTCACCATCCCACCTCTCGTCGAAACCCTCCGCGATGAACTCGGCATCCCAACCGCAACCCTCACCCTCAACCGCCCACCAAAACCAACCACCCTCACCCTCACCAACTCGGACGGCGTCCCCACCCTCACCGTCACCATCACCCCCACCTTCACCCCCTCCCGCGGACCCCCCACCACCGCCCCCAAGCGCCCCGGCTTCCACCCCTCCTCCCAACTCCACCTCATCACACCCCTCGAATACGCCCTCGCCCTATTCCTCCCCGTCCTCCTCGCAACACCCCTCTGCATCGTCGCGCAGATAATCAACTCCTCCATCCGCACATACCTCCCCTTCCACACCATGATGACCGACGGCGGCGTCCCGTCAGCCTACAGCATGACCATGCCGCTCGACGGCGTCGCCGGTATCCTCACCGGTCTCAACATCCTCTGGAAATACCACGACCCCGTCGCGGTCCTAGCTGACCTCCTCACCTTACTATCAGCCGTCATCGCCGCGCTGTCCAGCGAAGCCGTGGGCGTGCAGCTCTATGGTGGGTGCGAGGAGGATAGCTTTCGGGGGTGCTTCATGGGGATTGCAGTCTTTCGGGGACCGAACCGCGCGCTGGGGGTTTTGTTGGGGGTTGCGTTGGGGGTGCTGGTGGGGTTGGCGGTGGTTTTGGCGCGGTGGAGGACGGGGTTGAGGGGGGTGGATGCGAAGAGGGTGAGGAGTTTGGGGGTTACGGCGGGGTTGCTTGGGCATGGGGTGACGAGGGGGGTTTTGAGGGGGGTTATGGTGAGGGGTGAGGGGGAGGAGGGAAGAGGGGAGGGGAGGATAGATACGGGGGAGGGGAGGATAGGGAAGGGGGAGGAGATGAGGATAGGGAAGGGGGAGGAGGGGAGGATTAGTAAAGGGGAGGCGGAAAGGCGGTTAAAGGGGTGGACGTTTGGGATTGGGTGGTATCTTGCCAAGGAGGAGGAGGAGTATGGGATTCTGGCGATACGGAATGGGGAGAGGTTGGGTGGGAGGGGTGAGGTGGTGGTCAAGGGGGAGAGGGGGAGCTGGGTGGGGAGGGGGTGGCTGCGGCAGCCGACGACGAGCTGGGCGAGTCTTGGGGGGTTGGGGTTGCTTTGTGGGTTGTTTGGGTTGATTCTCTATTACGAGACGTCGAAGAAGCATACGGCTTTTGAGAACTTTATGCTGGGACAGAAGTTTGGATCGAGGGTGTTGTTTACGGCGTTGGGTGTTGTTATTTCGTTGTTTTGGGATGGGTATTATGCCAGTAAGTTTCTTGGTCTTCTTCCTCACTATGATGGTTTGACTAACACGATCAGCGATATCCATGATGGAGGTATACCGTCAAATCAGCAACGGGACACAGTCCCCGGCGCAGGCGGCGATGGTATCACCCCCCGTGGTGGCTTACACGGGAATCGTGGACTCCATCAAGAGGCGGGAGTGGTTCGTGACCGTCGTCGCGGCAAACACCATCATCGCCAACTTCTCGCCCATCGTGCTGGCCAACGTCCCGTTCAACCCGTCGCAGACGTACACGACGCATCTGGTGTGCGTGTGGATGATGGTTGCGTTTTTGGCGGTGATGATCATGACGCTGCTGTATGCTGCGATGTTCGTTGGACACCCGAAGATGGCGATGGATCCGGCTACGCTGGCGGGGAGGATCTATCATGTGTTTGAGTTGGGGTTGTTGGATGGGAGGGAGAAGGATGTGGATGAGACCAGTTTGGGGGGGACGGAGTATGGGCCGTGGAAGGCGGCGAGTTTTTTTGGGGATGAGAAGGCGGGGATGGTTTGGAGGGAGAGGAATAGGGGGTAGGGATAGGGGGAGGTGATAAAGGGGAGGAATAAGTAATAAGAAGGGATGGTGGGAAAGACTTTAGATTTGTTGTAACAATGCCTGATCGTAGGATGTAATAAAAGTTTGAAATCAATGTAGACTGAGGTAAGGTATGGGTCAAATATCGGTTCTTTGTGTTCAATTCTGTTGGCGAGTTCGCATTGCAGCCGACAGAAACAGGTCACACAAACGCCACAGCCCTGGTGTTGCAAACAAACCGAGGAAAGGCGGCAAGAAAAGCGGAAGCGAGGTTTTCAATTTAATTATATTAACCCTCCCGCCCAAACCTCGTACCCCCCTTGCTATCGCATAGTCCGCCCACGCTTATATTCGCCCGAGCCGCCAGCACCAGGATCGCCACACACACCGAGATTATCAACAAGAAAAACCCAATCACCACGAACCAACCGTAGTTGTGCTCCACAAAAACGACCCGAATCAACATTGCTGCCACATCAGGCCACGTGAGGCCAGTACCAACGGACCCCCCCTCAACCACTTTCGTCTCGACAGTCTTGGACTTCTCCTCCGGCTTGCTTCTCAAATCGTTCCCTGCGAGTTCCTCTCGGCCCTTGTCAGTGGTGCGGGACCGAGAGGGCTTCTTGACCAGGTCACGCTCAGCCAAGGCGCTGCCCTCCTCGAGGTCCGTTAGACTCACGGCATTATCGAGGGGGTTTGGCTAAAAGTGTGTGGTCAGCGCCCATGTGCACGTCTGGAGTGTCCAGGTACCGTATTATTCCACAAACTTAGCTTTTACTCAGAGACCGTGCACGCCTCGATAGGTTTATCAGAGGCCTTACGCTACGCAATACCGCAAACTGGCTTGTATTAGCTGCGCAAACCCCTATTTTAGTGCCGTAAAGGCCTTACCGAATACAGCCCATGGCGTATTTATCGTGAAAGGAGAGAGCTTGATGGCTTTACGTAAGGCCTCTGGTAAACCCATCGAGGCGTGTACGGTCTCCGAGTAAAAGCTAAGTTTGTGGATAATACGGTGTCGCTCATCTCAGAAGCAGACGAGTGGGCCGATGTGATTGCATGGGGACAGGGACTCACGTGATTGTCGACCTTGGCTTTGCTGACCTGTCGGGACTCGAGGACTTGAACGATTCGAGGGGGAGCTGAGGAGGAGGAAGTGGGTTTTGTCGACATGTCTGGACGAAGGTGGGAGGGGGCGTGGTCTGGGGTGGTACTGGCGTGGCTGGTAGCGATGTGGCAGGGATATTGTCTGTTGATTCGGGTCGAGTTTGGGATTGGAGGCTGGGACGGTTCGTATGACTGGAGAGTTCTTCTTGTTCTGGGTGGTGTGCTGGCGAAAGAGACTGGCGCTGGGCGGTCGGCGGTTGCGTGGGTTGGGACGTTTTTGCAAGGGGGTCGGGGGCTTCTCTTAACAGTGCTTCGCTCATAAAGATGCGAAGTAATGATGTTGGTGTAGAAGAAGAGAAGAAGAACTGATTGCGCCCAGGGACGGCAGATAAATACCCAGTCCGTTGCGGTTCTACTCCTTCCTCTGGTTTGTTGCTGCACTCGCGCCTTTCAATGCTCCCGTCCTGACCTCTTTCCCTCCAGTCCATGCCACTCACATCTCGTGCCACGATGACGTCGGGTCAACGTCTCGATAGCAGCAAGCACTCCCTTTTCACTGCTCAAATCTGAGACGCCACTCCCTAACCGTTCGAGACCGAACGTCCACAAGGAGATTCTGAAGGACACAGGCCGTTCCTGCTCCAATCCCAGCCATATCTGCCCTCAGCGGCCCAAGACTGTCGTGCTTATCTGCTTTGGGCCCAGGCCCATGAAGGGAGAGTGCCTTATACTCCGACAAATTTTAGAAAACGTCATCCCAGCATGACATCCAGATGCAGAGGAAGGAGCTTAAAACTGAGCAGTCAGGATAACCACACAGGGGAAGGAGCAATACCATGACGCCTTTGGTATTTATTCCACCATCGCCGCGCAGCTTGGTCTTCTCCTCTTTTTCCATCACCAACATCAACACTTTGCATCCTCATGAGCAAAGTATTGTTATCAAGCCAAGCCCCCGGCCTCCCCCCAAAACGGTCACCCACGACAATCATCTCCAATCTACCCGTGCCATCCGCCCAGTATCGCTCTCTTTCGCCGAGCCAAGACAAAACTCCAATCCAGAACACCGACGACGATTCTGACGAAGAACTCCGGCACCACACAGCCTCTGCCACGGTCCGCCCAACAAGGACCGAATCAACTTCATCAACTCCACCACATCCGACCCCCGGCCAGTACCACTCAGACCCCGCCTCCCTCGCACCTTCGAACGACATGGCGACAACTACCACTCACGACTCCGAACTCGTCACGCGCAAGGGCTGGTCTTCTCTGCGCTAGTCATCCAAAACTGGCAAAGCCGTAAGTGTTATCCCATCCACTCCTTCCAACATTGTATCCGCCCATTTCCAATGTCCGACTTACCTCTTCTCATACTTGGTCCACGCCCTTTGCAAACCCAATCTACGCCTCCTTTTCAGATCCCATCTGCCGCTTCTTACATCTTACCCTCCCCTTTTGAAATCCAATCTACCCTTTGTCAGAACCTGGCTAACGATTCTCGTATTTCATCCACCCCTATTGCAAATCCACTATACACCTCTTCAGACCCATCTACCCGTTTCTCACATTTTATCCACCCCTATTGGAGATGTAATCTACCGAGGCCTTTTCGGATCCCATTTGTCGTTTTTCACGTTTCGTCCACCCCGTTTTTCGGATGTACCCAGGCAGTCACTACGGGGCCGACGGCACTTGAACCTTGTTTCGCCAAATTTTGACGTTAAACTTTGCTGTCAGAACTTGGTCATTCCCCCCCTTTTCACAAACACCACGTCCTTTCGGCCAACATCAATCAACATGGCAAGATTGCGTGCCCAACCGCAACGGCCGAGTCCAGTCAGGTCCCGAACATGAAGGAAGAAGAGTACTGGGTAGGCATCACCATGGCCCCCCGCATCGAAGGCGACGACACGCCACTGCAACGTTTACCTTGGTCCGCCTGCATTGTGCTGGAGGGTATCACGGTGGCGCACATGCAAAAAGGCCTATTTTTGGACGACCCAGAACATGCACCTGCCGGGCGGTCACGACCGACTCTTGCGAGACGTGTTCGATGGCCCGATCCATGGACCGAACTTGGAGCGGCACTTGCCCTGGAAACACGACAGGATCCGCTTCTGGGTGGCGTGGGCATATCTCGATCGGCGAGCCGAGTCTCGGTGGTGGGCCAGCGTCTACTTGGCCGCGCACTCTGCTACCACGCTGGAGGAGTTTACATTGGGGAATCTGAAGAGGGAGATGATTTGCGATGTCATTCTGAGGGACGAGGAGGGGGAATTTCGTCTACACGTATGATGTGTTGGACTCGAGCAGGAATTTTAATCGGTTACCGTTCACATTGGGTGGGGGGGATGATGGCGTGTTTGATAATCGGTGGGCTTGGCCGATGGAGTCGGTTGTTGATTTTGATGGTGGTGATGGTGATAAAGTGTTGAATCCGGGTCCGGGCCCGGGCAGGGTTGAGGCTAGTAACGGCAGCCCGTTGGGTGGACGGGGGGTAGTTCATGTTGGTCGTGGGAGCTCCTCCCGTGCTGAGATATCGTGGGGGGATAGTGTGGAGTTGGTGGCTCAGTCGGATAGCTGGACTTTTAAGATGGGAAGGGTGTCCTTGTGGTTGCTTTGCTTTGTTGCAGGTGTCGTGTTCGTTTTGGCGCTGGCTGTGGCTGGGTTGGTTGTGGGTTCGATCTGGAGGGGGGAGTGGATGTTGTCGGTGAAGATTGGGTGAACGGTCAGAGGGTCCTCTATTTTTGTCCACTACACCGGAGGTATGCATTCCCGGACCTGAGACGCAGCGTGGTAGAGGCTTACTGACATTTTCAGTCTTTTGTACGAGCGAGTTCTAAGTCTACGGAGAAATTGATGCCAGATCTTCTGGCCACGGAAATACCACTTCTGTTCTCGGGATACCCCTGAAAAAACACAGCCCGGGGAGCCAACGCTTGATCCTCAGCTCTGGAATCTCCAGGGGCGCATCTTCATTTGACGTCCTGGCGGAAACCTGGAAGGAGACATGTCGATCCAAGTCATTCAAGTCCATCTCTTCAGCGCTGACATCTTCCGGGCGAGAGGCTGTGAACGCAAAAAGTCCCTCCACGTCCTCGCACCCTTCATCCCAGGGGAAGATGGCCCTGTACGGGCTGCGGCGGCCCTTATTCCAAAGGCAGCCGAGAATAAGGGGCTGTCCCCTTTTTATCGCATCGGCGACCTCATCTGCCATATCAAGCATGTAAATCTCCGCGAAGGACGCCTCATGCTCGGAAGCCTGAGCGAGTCGAGCGTCCCGATCGAGGAAGTTTCTCAGCTCGTTCACCAACTCCGCATGGCCTTCATCCTCCAAGCACCCGGCAAGATACGACAGCCTCTTGCGTTGCACAACTTCCAGTCGTCCCTCCAAAACGTCAACCCACGCCCCCCTGGCTGGCCAATTCTCGGTTTCGATGACCTTGCCAAGTTTCCAGAGATGGCCTTCGGTGTGGATACCAGCCTCTGAAAGATAGGGGTCGATGAATCGACAGCTTTTATTGAACGTCAAACTCCGTACCGTTGGGCCTTCGAATTCCGAAAACAGGACGTGCTTCAGGTATTCCGGTACCGTCATGTTGGGAGCATCGTGGTTGTAGGGCCGCCCGTTGTGCAAGATCTCCCCATTCAAAAGGCACTGGGCGAGGATTGCCAAGTCCAAGTTCGCCCCCTTGTTCTTGAGTTTCTCCGAGTCGAGCCGGACAGCGTATCCGCAGCTGTTGGCGACAATAGGGAGCATATCCCACGGTTCCGTAGCGTTCTTGTCGTAGAGGTCGGCGACAATACTGGGTGTCATAGGCTCCGATGGCTGCAGCAGGATTTGGTACCTTCCAGCTCGATGAAGGATGGACTCAATAGCCCGTTCCATCACCACCAGTTCTTGAGCTGTTACAATGCCTTGGAATATCTCGGGTTGCTTCTGACAGGCCAGACAAAGACGTGTCGCTTGCTCAAAGAAATCGACAGACCGGATGCACAGCTCTCCTTCTACATCCCCAAAGATATCCTCCCTGCGACGACCCCCCAGGGTTATCTTCAGGCGCTCAAGGTTACTCGAGTGTCTGATCAACAGCTTCATCTTCATGCCGCCTTTGTAGTTCTCTTGAAAAACCCAAGCGCGCTGCCACCACTTATCGTTCGTGATGCGGGTCAACAAATCGATGGCTAACTTGACCTTCCGCGACGAGACGTTGGATGCGAGAGGAAGTCGTGAACCCTCACACTGGGTAAGCTCCCCTCGAAGAATCTGAGCCAGGGCCTTGAGTTCCCGCTCATCCGCAATAGGTCTTCCAAGAAGGCCAACAGGATATTCGCTCTTGCTGTATACCAGATCCATAACAGCCATGCCGTCACGTTTTTGGACGCAGGTTTCGTGTTCCCTGCACGCTTTGTCTTTGCAAGGCGAGGTGTCCTGCACGATGCAGTGGCTGTCGATCCACAACAGATCAACATCTATCGATCTCGTGTAGTGGAAGACTCGATCCAAGATGCAATCTCGGATTTTTGACTGTTCGAAGTGATTCCCATACCGCTGTTGAACGTAGTACGATCCTGCTTTTGGGTTTTCGTCTCTTGACTCGCTCCAAGTCCAGGACAGGGCGACAAACCGACGGTGTTTGGTTGCATCGATAATATCTCGTCTCACTTTCACTGGCTCGGAAGAGGTTTCATCCCTCGGATACCGTGGTGTCAACAGACATTCGAGATTCCTAATGAAATTAAGTGGTCTCCGGTGGATTGTGTTCGGTTCGTCCTGAAGGTCGACCAAGAGGGAGATAATTGAGTCATTCTGCCGATGCGTAATGGCGGATAAGAAATCTTTCATGTCATCAGTTTCCATGCTGTGAATAGGATATCAAGAAATGAAAGAAGCAACCTGGGAGTGGCCGAGCAAGGAATGCAGCAGAATCGGGTTGCGTGAACAACGCGTCTTGGCCGTTGGGCTCAAGTTACACAACTTTTGGGCACCAACCAGACCCTACCTACTCTACTCTGCGCCGCATCATGGTTGACCAATCATAAAAGGAAGGTGGGTCGTCATTAATAAAACAACGTTTTGGGTTGGACATGGAGACGACGATTAAACCTTGTCTGATTACCAAACCCAAAATTGGCCATCGACTACCTAGCTAAGGGTATATCATCTGCGCCATCCCGCCAATTCCACCTTCTCCTCCATCATCTTCCAACACCACAATCCCAGATCACCACCCTCGACACATTGGAATCCATCCAACATGACGATACTACGCCCCTCCCCGCTCGGACCCGTCAACCAAGACCAGCCCGAGTACACCGTCAGCATCATCATGGTCCCCCTGCCATCTGACCCGGACAGCATCAAACTACGTGCATGGCATCTCTCTCCCTGGGGCGCCGTCATCGACCTGCAAGGCATCACCCAGGCAGACATGCGACAGGGCCTTGCCTGGAACACCAACAACATCATATATTCCGCCAGCTACTACATTCCCTGGAGAAAAGTCATGTACCCCTTGGACGAGGCCACGCAGACGATACCCTGGAGTCAGGACTTTACCCGGCGCTGGCTGCTGCGCGAGTTTGCAGATAGGCCGTGCTGCGAGTCGCGGTGGGGCGGGAGCGTGTCGCTGCTTGCGCATTCGGGCGAGACGCTATCCGGGTTTGATCTGAGTGAGCTGAGGAGGGAGTTGATTCGCAGCGTGGTTGTGAAGGATGAGGCCGACGAGGTGGTGTTTGAGTTTGACGCCGACGACGAGAGCAGGAACGTGAACTCTCTACCCTGGCTGGGTGAAAGTGGGGATGTGTTTGGGCTGAGGTGGGCTTGGCCAATGGAGTCGATTGTTGTCATGCCGCCGCTGGGCACTCGCTTGACGCGGCGTTGGGAGACATCGTGGAGGGACGTGGTGGAGTGGTTGGCTTGGTCGGACAGTTGGACCTTCAAGCTGGCTCGGGTGTGGTTATGGCTGCTTTTCTGCTTTGTGATTGCTACGTGCGTTCTAGGACTGGCTGTTGTTGGCTTGGTTTTTGGTGCCATCTGGAGGGGAGACTTTTATTTGTTTATTCACTGATTGGCCGTCAAGATTGGGTGAAGACCTACTAGTCAGGAGTGGGATTCCACGAATCCCAACATCCTTGTAACCCTAGGCCCTTGTTTACAAAGTCGCCCTACAACACCGTCCACGACAGCAATATCTTCAACTGTTACTTACTTGGGAATCAGGTATAGTTTTCCAAGAGCACACAAGTCAGGAGCAAAGGTTATTACTGTATTATTCCACGAAATCAGTTTTACTCAGAGACCGTACATACCTTGATGGGTTTGTCAGAAGCTTTACGCAATGCCGTAAGCTGGCCTGTATTATCTCTACAGGCTTTTATCTCAGTCCTGTAAAGGCCTTAACGTATATGATAAGCGAGTGTCGCAGACAAGCGAGTGTCGCACTTTCCGCACAACACACCACCTCTACACTTGACACCACTTTTCTCCACCATCTACAATGCCAGTTTCTTCAAACGAAGCCAGTATTATCTTGGCCCTCCAAGCCCTCGAACGCGATAAAA